>OZ038519.1:33237398-33264898 GCA_964036315.1 Acanthosepion esculentum | reverse complement strand
ACCGAGATGCCAACCTAGTAGCATGCTTAAATTCATGCAGTTGGAGCACCAGTGAAAATAGTTTGTCAGAGCAGATGCCATGAAAATATTTGTAGAAAAGACAGAGGGCAGCCACATCATGTCTGTGAGTAAGTGACTGGAGTCGAGACCCCCAAGTCAGGACCGATCACATTGAATATCTGTCTTTGGATTTTGTCGAGAAGCCCGAGATGAACAATGGGGACACCAGACCATATAGGGTAACAGTATTAAATGCAACGACAAATGGTAGATTTGTAGATATTTTTTTTTGTTCTTACAGTTTTAAAAATTTTTCATGTATTTTTATCTTTTTCTTATATACTTATAGGTACTGGCAAACGCTTCAGGACATAATGTGGCCCAGATTCAAGTATATTCTTGAGTTGAATATACATAGTGTCAAGGAATGTGACCCCCAGAAACTTGGACATATCGATGTACGGCCCCATTATGTAAGTACTGAATTCTCATCCTTTGATTGCATTGTTTCTTATCTTCATCAACGACCTTCCCGATGTCATCAGTTCCCAACTAGGTATTTATGCTGATCACACAGCTATCACTGAATTTGTTAGGAGGCACGGTGGAGTAATGGATAACGGCTCGGATTGAGGAATCGTAGAGCCGAGTTCGAATCCCAGTCGAATCCGTTACATTCACTTACGTGCTAACACCCTTGGGAAAGGTGCGAATCCTCTTCTTCTCCCTCCAACTATGGGTAAATAGCAGGACAGACTGGGTTCTATAGCCTTGGATGGCAACTGGTCTAGGAGAAGGTCAACTCTGAATTCAAAACCATTCGGCGTCTGTACCGGCATCCGGCGGCCTCTTGGTTACTCCTGCCTCTGCGCCTGTGGAAATTCTGCGGCAAGTAAGAGCATATTCCTCCCTCCACTGGGATAGCACGCAAGGTGTGGGGACCGCGTGTGAAGTTCACACTCCCTTGTTACTCCGTTTCAAGAGTTCACCGCCGTTGTAATCGGGAATGCTTGTCGCTTGTTTCAGCATTGGCGACAGATCGCCGTGCTTGGTCGGCCTTCGTTCCGGACGCGGTGAATTCCTTGGAAGGAGCCAGCTTAACTGATCCAGGGTGAATGCCGCAACATACATACATACATATCACTGAATTTATCTAACAAGCTTTAAATAGAAATGGCAAATCTCAGGCTATGGCTCTAGATATCTCAAAGACATTCACCAGTGTTTGACATGCTTGCCATCTCCACAAGTGTAAGGGCTACAGTGTCTCTGGATGAATATTTGGCTTAATCCAATCATTCTTAACAAATCATGCAATGCAGGTTGAGTTGAACAGGCACACTTGTCGTTCATTTCATATTAATATGGGTGTCATCTAGGGCTCTATTCTTGGACCCATGTTGTTTCTTATCTTCATCAACGACCTTCCCGATGTCATCAGTTCCCAACTAGGTATTTATTCTGATGGCACAACTATTTACTCCTGTCTTAATACTAAGTTTGATAAAGTAAAACTAGCTGCTGATCTCAAATGACCTCCAGTCAGTTGTTAACTGGAGCAAGGAATGGCTTGTAAAATTTTAATGTCTCCAAAATGAAACAAAATATCCAAACTATTTACCCCCATCAATCACAGACTCCTCTTTACCTATAAAACATTTATTATTATTATTATTATTACTTATGAAAATATAAAAATTATGATAAATGTATTATTATAGTTTATTTTCTCGCACTTCTCACCTGTAAAACTTTCTTCCAGTTTCATGCTTCCCTGCCACCTACAATTGTCAAAGATGTAAATGCACAACTAACTCCTGTCTTAATAGCAAGTTTGATAAAGTAAAACTAGCAGCTGATCTCGAATGACCTCCAATCAGTTGTTAACTGGAGCAAGTAACGGCTTGTAAAATTTTAATGTCTCCAAAATGAAACTGCTATTTTTTAATCACCATAAAGAAGCATTTTTGCCTTCCATCAGTATGGCTGATGCTAACCTCCAGGAGAGGACCATCTTGGTCTTGGGTTTTCCATTGACATGAAGTGAAATGATATTGAATCAATTGCTAGACTACTGTTAGGAAAGTTGGCTCACTGTGTCATGCCAGACAATTTTTCTCGTCAGGATCCATCTTACACATTTATAAATCTACCATTCATCCATGCATTGAATATTGTTGCTATATCTGGCTTGTTGCTCCTACTATAAGTCTCTAGCTTCTCGACAAAATTCAAAGAAGCATCTGCAATGTTATCAATCCTGACCTGGCATCCCAACTGCAGTCACTTTCCCACCACTGTCACCTGCCTTCCTTCTGTCTTTTCTAGAAATATTTTCATAGCAGCCATTCTACTGAGCTCTCCTCATTGTTACTCCAACTGCATGAATTTAAGCATACTACTAGATTGGCAATTAGGTCTCATGATTTTACTGTTGAATTAGCTACATGTAAATGTAAGTTCTATTCTAATAGCTTATTTTCTCACACTTTTCACATGTGAAACTCTTTTCTGATTTTATGCTTCCCTGCCAGCTACAATCATCAAAGATGTAAATGTAATGTGAAGTATAATCTTCTGTCTTCCTGAAACCTGTTCTTTTATTGGTTTTTATCCTCACTAAAGTCTTCTTATTCTCTTTCACTCCCAGTAACTCCTTATATCTTAGTGGCATTATCGCCATCTTCTGTCTTCCTGAAAACTGTTCTTTTATTGTCCTTTCTACTCACTAATGTCTTCTTATTCTATTTCATTCTTCAGTAACCCCTTGCATCTTAGTGGCATTGTCACCTTGCTTGTGGTGAAATGATTTTTTTTTAAAGTCTATTCTATTTGTGATAGTTATAAGGAAACATGTTATATTTAAAACTTATAAAATCTTATCACATAAATTGTTGTCCTGATAAGGACTTCAGATTGCATCTACACTTAAGTGATTGTAAAGAACACCTATCATGATAAAGAAGCCTTCATCTCCCCCCCCCCACCTTTACTCATGACTCAGCTGACCACTGTCCTGTTTCAGCCTCTCACCTTGTGGACAGGTGTGGTCGTTAACAACTCAATAAGAACAAACAATTGAATTGCTCACATCTATTACTCATTCTTACATTGTAATAAATTTTCATCGAAGCTCTCTCTTGGTCGATGTAGAAGCGAAGTGCTCTTACTCACTTTTTTCCCTACCTGAAGAGGACATTGTTGAATGCAACAATAAAAAGGAAACAATGAAGCAGTATTTACTGTTGCTACTTCGACAATATTAGTTTGTTTTCAAACAAATCCAAAGCATTTTTTTTTTATTGTGTGATGGAAAATGTGATATTAGAATATCAAAAGATACCTTCTAAAAACTAAAAGTATTAAGAAACTGTAAGATTTTTAGAAAAAAAAATAAATGGAGTGCTGAGTTGCTATATATGAGGGTCAGCTGAAAAGTACATAGGCTGACCAAGATACTCTCATAGAATGTAACCAAATGAGGTTTAATTCTCAACAGAATTTTCCATGAGGTCTACACACTTCTTCCATCAGTATTGCAGTGCTTGGATCTTATTGGTAAAGAATCTTTCATTCTGTTGATCAAAAAATAGCAAATATGACATCATTATAACTGAAATATTGGTTCCCAGCCAAGCGTTTTTTTCATGTTGGGGAACAGATGATAGTCAAATCAGGAGAAAAAGGAGAGTGATCAACCAGTTCAAAGCCACAGTCATGCACAGTAGCCATTGAAACCAAGGACTTGTGTACAGGAGCATTGTCCTAACAAAGCAAGACTCTTTTAATCAGTTTTCCTAGGTGTTTAGTTTTGATAGCCTTTTGCAGCTGTCTCAGCAAGTACTCTCCATTGATGGTGTGGCCCTTTTGAAGATATTCAATAAACACAATGCTTTTTGCATCCCAAAAAACTGAGGCTATCTCCTTCCCTGGAACAGTAAGGAGGAGTGTTTATATCATAATATCAATTCTTCTATATAGCAGTGAATTTGCTCACAGATGAGAAGACTTCAGGCAACAGAGATATGGTTCTACACAAGAATTGTGAGAATACCATGGATGGAGCATGTAAGTAACAAGGAAGTTTTGAGGAAAATGGAAACAAAAATGATGCTCATACTTAGAACCAGAAAACGACAGTTGAAATTTCTAAGGTATAGAATGAGAAAAGAAAATTCGTAAAATTTGACATAGATCTTTTTTTCTTTTTTTTTAAATCATTTCACCCCAGGGCAGGCAATAATGCCACTCAGACACAAGCAGTTACTGGAAGTGAAAGAAAATGAGAAAACTTTAGAAGGAACCGGAAACCCAATCCTATATCGGAAACAAGAGAAGGAGTGTGAACTGGGCAATAGGTGAACCTATCCACTATTATATTGAAGAGAAGAGGAATGAATTAACCTCCCTAATGAGCTTGTGTAAATGGGTGGCAGAAAGTGGGAAGGATAGTAAATTTGGGAATAATCAAAATTAATCGTGAAACTCAGCAAAAGTCAGTATGGAATAAAAATAATTGTGTGTTTGGAAAGTAAGGACCTACGTACATCAAATTGTCTTTAAATTAAATGCTGGCAGAAGAACTAGCACTGAATTTTTAAAAGAGAAGCTTAAATATTAATGCAATACTTAAATGCAGCAATCAATTTTGAGTTCTTCTGTAGTTTATTGTTGCCTATCACATCTACTCCTCCCTACCTATTGTGATGAAGGCCCAATCAAGAGCCCTCCATAGGAGTTAGGTTAAATGCCACCTGATAGGGTGGCTTATAAGCTATGTCTTTGATCATGCCATCCATGACCCTCTTTAGTCAAGCTGTGATTGTTGAATATATTTAGTTTCAAACTGCTTTGCAGGCCTATAACCATTTTAATTAATTAAAAATATGGAATTCTTCTCAATTTTGTGATTTTCTTTTCTTTTTCTTTTCTAGATCACACGTCGGTACGCTGAGTTTTCAGCTGCCATCGTGGGTATCAACCAGTCATTCCCCGATGAGAAGGTGCACCAGTTGTTGGGCCAGCTCCAAATTGAGGTGGAAAACTTTGTCCTTAAAATGGCAGCAGAGTTCCCTCAGCGGAAAGAACAGCTAGTCTTCCTCATCAACAATTACGACATGATGCTTAATGTCATCATGGTCAGTAGACACTGAACTTCCCTGAGAACAATTTGTTTTTATTTCTAATTTATTATTTTTAAAATTATTTTTGTTATTTTGTTGTTTTTTTTACAGGGTTATGCACACTATGAGTACTTTTATTCAAAATTAAATCTGTGGCATTGGTCACAAGGACAGGTTATATTTTTTTTTTACCTTTCCCACATATACACATGACCCCACCATGTGTCACATTTTAACCCTCTGAAAAAGTAGTACCTCTGCTATTTGTGAAACTCTTTGCAAGTTTAAAGAAGAAAATCAAATAGGTGCCAAGTTGTGCAGTTAGTTTAACTTGAAATCTTAGATTGTTCTGTTTTTAAAGAATTGAGCACCTTTTTTTTTACATTTTTAATGTATTTATGCTTAAAATGTAAAATTTTCTTCTTTTTTTTTTCTACATATGTTGCCATATAAAAGATATTAAGCTATATATATGTATACGTCATTCCATCTCAAATCAACCAACAACCACACCTGACCCTGCCAGAAAAATCTGGGAAAATTTACAGGTGTTCATTGATCAAATTTAATGATAAATTCCAAATACCTTTTAATAGTTTTAATATCGTAGCATCTTGAAATTTCACTGCATTTTTTGTTTTGCTAAACAAGGCTTTCAATGAAATTCTGACATTCAACGTGACAAGGATAATGTATGTACAGATTTGAAATTTGGTGACAATAGTTAATGTATTATGCAGATTACAAAAATATAAACATCTTAGGTTTATCTTATGAACTTTTATTTTTATAAAGGTATAAAAATGGTTGATATCTAAAAGTCACTGTGAGAGTTTTCATTTACAAAGTATGTCAGATAACTAACCCAAATTAGTTTTCCTGTTATTTATGAGCTAATAAATTATTTCTGTATAGTAACAGTATCCATTCCTGTTATAGGAATTTCGGTATTATTGTTTGAAAATTGCTCAATTTTTTTTATATTCTTAAAATTGCCTTATACTTGGGATCAAAGAATTCCTGTGAATTTTGGCAGATTTTTCAGAGAGGGACTGAGTTATCACTGAGTGAGGTTGTTGAATACTGATATGCAGAAATCGACAAGAGAGTCCATCATATATATATATATATATATATATATATATATATATATATATATATATATATGCACATTTCATTGAATATGACAAAGTGCTTTTATTTAGTTTTTTATACAATTTCTCATGCGATCTAACAATTTTTTTTCTTTTCAGATGATAAATTATATAAGAGCTGTCCGAATGTTCGTTTTATCTGAGCGCTTTCGGCTATACATTTAGCCATTTTCATTTTTCAAAACATACGTGTTTTAAAAAATGAAAACATTTCATAAAACATACATGCAACAAACCATTTCTTATTTAACAGTTAAAATATTTAATCCTTGAAAATGACTAAATGTATAGCCGAAAGCACACGGATAAAAAGAACATTCGGACAGTTTTTATATAATTTATCATCTGAAAAGAAAAAAATTATTAGATTGCATGAGAAATTGTATAAAAAACTAAATAAAAGCACCTTGTCTGTCATATTCAATGAAATGTGCATGAAAGAAGGACTGCTGCCTAAATACACAAATATATATATATATATATATATATATATATATATATATGATGGACTCTCTCTCTCTCTCTCTCTCTATATATATATATATATATATATATATATATATATATATATATAATATAGAAAAAACAACTGAAAAGTTGCTGATTAAAAAAAATTGAATGTTTTTTTTTGTGAAAGTATTTATTTATATTTTTTTATATATATATATATTTGATATTTCAGATCAACCACGATCTTTCATCAGAAATGGCTGTTTTCATAAGTTTGTTTACATTAAGTAGCGTCCATCTCGAGACGCGCAGATGTCACATGATATGGAATGCAACTGTGTTTGAATATTTCTAAAAAAAAAAATACTGGATTTTAAAATTAAATACATATAAACTAGGGTTAAATAAAGACTTGGGTATTTTAAATCTTTATAAATATTTCAATAGTTAAACAAAAAAATTTTGTTAGATATAGTTAAAAAAATTTTTTAAACAACATCTAAAATATTACTACAGTTAGATTTACGTTAGAAATATTCAAACACAGTTGCATTCCATATCACGTGACGTCCGCGTCTCGCGACGGACGCTACTTAATGAAACAAACTTCTGAAAACAGCCATTTCTGATGAAAGATCGGGGCCGATCTGAAAAATCAAATATATAAAAAAATATAAATAAATACTTTCACAAAAAAACCATTCAATTTTTTTAATCTGCAACTTTTCAGTTGTTTTTTCTATATTATATACATATTAAGAAAGTATACGTGGCTTCTCATTATGCTATTTGGACCCTACTTAGAAGGCAAAAAACTCCATGATAGAAGAAAACTAGAAAAAATTATATATATATATATATATATATATATATATGCACACATGATATATTTTTATCAATTTAAATGTACTGCCCACTAAACAGACTAAAGACCAGTCTTCCTCAAAAGAAAATGATGCTATGAATATAACAACATTGGAATGTACTCCTCCATTATGAGCTCATTTGAGAAAACCAATTAATTAGATTAATGGAATGCTGGAATCATCAAAAAAGCTGTTTGGAATTTGTTCAAAGAAAGGTCATAAGATTCCATAAGGACCAGACTAGGCTGCATAACCAGACAATTGTTGCAGCATCTCTGAAACATTTTTCGTTCAACATAGCGTTCCTTTAAATCACCATTTATTCCAGTCTTTGTACAGCTACCTATATTAAAAAATTTCAAATTTGGTTGGAAGACTTCAAAAATCACTTAATGAAGTTCTTTGCTGAGAAAGTGACTTTTAGATATCAGCCATTTTTATACCTTTATAAAAATAAAAGTGCGTAAGATAAACCTAAGATGTTTATATTTTTGTAATCTGCATTACACATTAACTATTGTCGCCAAATTTCAAATCTGTACATACAATATCCTTGTCACTGTGAATGTTAGAATTTCATTGAAAGCCTTGTTTAGCAAAACAAAAAATGCAGTGAAATTTCAAGATGCTACGATATTAAAACTATTAAAAGGTATTTGGAATTTATCTGGGAGGATGGAAGAATAAAGCTGCCTGGAAGATGGCAGAAGAAAACGGTAAATATCTTGTTCAGTGAAGTAAGTAAAAAATGATAAAAGTAGACCCAACAAACCTTTGGGCATTTTTTTCCTATAGGTGAGGATTTTATGGATTCCAATTGCTTCATTAAAAAAAAAATTGAAATATAAATATCTGGGAAGTGTTTTAAAAAAAGGACAGAAAATGCAACACTGAAATCAGAAGTTGCATTGAGATAGTAAAATAAGCCTTCCAAAAGTTAAGCAAAATATTATGAAACGAGAAAATTTTGTTAGAAACAAAGAAAAGAGTACTGAAATGTTATGTAATATCAATTGTCTGATATGGCAGTGAATGCTAAACAATCTCATCACAGATTTAAAAAACAGCTTGAGGCAATAGAAATGTGGTTCTACAGAAGGATGCTGAGAATACCATGGCTATGCTGCAACGATTGTCTGGTTATGCAGCCTAGTCTGGTCCTTGTGGAATGTTATGATCTTTCTCTGATCAAATTCCAAACAGCATTTTTGATGATTGCGGCTTTCCATTAATCTAATTGGTTTTCTCATGGGAGAAATGACAAAATTATTGCAGCTTGACTAGAAAGTTTTAACTCATCATCCATTTTCTCTTCAGATTACCATTTATTCTGGGCATTACAGAATTTGTTGATGAAATTAAAAACTTAATTCATTGGAAGACTGTGGAAGACATTTAGAGCAATTTTTATTTGAAAAAGATAAAATGTTTTTGGAGGATGGAATTATGAAGCTACCTGAAAAATGTCATAAGACGGAAGGAAAAAAACTGAAATATATTGTTCAAACAAGTTAATGTTCAAAATGAAAACAAAATGTCTTCTATTTTTTGCTTAATAAACTGAAAAATCATTTGAGTTGCACAAGATACACACAAGAGTGAACCAATAAATTTGCAACCTGATTGATAATTATTAGCTGAATTTTGATCTAAAATTTTCACTGCATAATGTTTCAATCTATGTGATTAATATTCAACACTGTATTAAGTGCTTTGACAAGGAAGGAGATTATGTTGAAAAATAAATCCTTTTTTTCATCATTTCACTGTGGACTTACTGATGTGACTACATATTCACCACTGAATTAAGTGCATTGACAGTGAAGGAAATTATATTGAAAAATATTTGTTGTATAAAGTAAAAGTAAATTCTTTTTTCATTATTGTTGTGTCGGAAACCTACCACCCCTCTTGAAGATGAACTTGTCTGCGTCTGTGAACAAAGACTTTAAATAGTGGCATGTCAGTTGACATGAGGGAGACAGGAAGACAGAAGTTCTTGGCTGAGCTAGTTATTGACTACTCAGGTGATTTCTGTACCTTTTTACCAACCTATTAAAGCCCTTTTTATTGTTACGTGTTATTTGGCGTTTGTATCTACAAACCCCAAATCAACATCATAACAATTATTCAGTCAGTTATGTGCCATGCATGATACACACTTAGGTGATCATGTATCTTTTGATACATGACTGACGAGGCAGATTTTTTCCCACACTAGTTTGCCATTTCTTTCTGCGGTAGACTGGTTGCCGTTCAAGGCTATATAACCCGGTCTGTCCTGCTATTTACCCATAACTGTGGGGAGAAGAGGATTTATACCTTTCCCAAGGGTATTAGCGGGTAAGTGAATGTAATGGATTCGACTGGAATTCAAACTCGGCTCTCCGATTCCTCAATCCGGGCCTCTATCCATTACTCCACCGTGCTTCCTTTTCATTATTAGGCTGTAGAAATATTTGATATGCCTATGTATTCACCTTTGAATTAAGTGCATTAACAAGGAAGGAAATTATGCTGAAAAATAAATATTTGTTTCTGTCTTTTAGGTTACAGATTTATTGATGTACCTACATACAGAGAGTGCAAAGTTTTACAAAGAACTGACACTCATGTAAATATCTTTTGACTTAGAAACAACTGACACACATCTAAATATCTTTTATCTTTATATCAGGAGCGGACAGAAGATTCTAAAGAGTGTGAAAGTTTCCAGGAATTGCTCTCAGCCCGTACTCAAGAGTTTATTGAAGAAGTGCTGGCACCACACTTTGGAGGAATGATCACTTTTGTCAAGGAATGTGAAGTCATCATTGAAAAGGATAACATTGATCATTTAAAGAATGAAGAACGTGAGCCCCACAAGTTTACCATTTTCCTTTTCTCAAATAAAGATACACAATAAAAATCTGGCAAAGTTTAACTTAGGACCAAGCAAAAATTACGATGTGTAAAAATGACATTTTTCTTTTGACACCTCTATTATTGTATATGGTCTGGAGCCCCTGCTGTTTGCCTCAGGGTTCTTGATAAGATCCAGAGACAGATATGCAATGTAATTGGCCCTGATCTGTCATCTCGTCTGCAGTCGCTCTCTCACAGACACGACGTTGCCTCACTCTGCCTTTTTTACAAATACTTTCACAGTAATTGCTCCGAGGAGCTGCTTTCGCTGGTCCCTAGGCCTCATGAATTTAAACGTCCTACAAGGCTGGCATCCCGTTCCCACCCCTTCACCATTGGAACTGTTAGATGTAGACGTCTCTTCTACTCCAATAGCTTCATGTCTCGCACATCTCGCCTGTGGAACTCCCTTCCCTATTCCTGTTTCCCTGACAAATACAATCTCCAACTATTTAAGTGTAATGTCAATCGACATCTCCAGTTGCCTTGATCTATCCACTTCCCTTCTCCACATCCTTTCACCTTTCATTCCTATCTGCTCTCGCTCCAAATCTTCTGTAACCCCCTTGCCTTGATCGATCCACTATCTTTCTCCCCATCCTCTCCTTTACCACTCCTATCTGCTCTTCCTCCAAACCTTCTGTAACCCCTTGCGTGCTAGTGGCCTCCAGCCTTGCTTGGGGTGATAAGCTTAAAAAAAATAAAAAAAAATATTCCCTTTGTAATTTTTATCAGTTTAAAAAGCTATTTTTAGAATTTTAATAAAATCCTATCATATAAAAATTGAATAGTGAACTGAAGGCCCCTTGGAAAATTAAAATAAAATATCTGTGGGATTTACATAATTTATTATCTGAGAAATTTTTTTTATTTTTTATATTAAGCTTCACCTTGTACAAGGTAGCAGGTTACATTAAGTGGTAGTTTATATGGATAGGAGGGGAAGATAACGGTTAACTCGACTTGAACAGTTTACGGTGAGAAAATATATTTATGAATTCAAGTTATTAAAATTCTAATAATACCTATAAATAATCATAAAAATTACTGAAGGAGTTTTTTTCATTTTTTTTTTTAAAACATTGGAAATAAATGGCCAAAACAAAACCAAAAATTTAATTTCCATATAGTTATATTTAATTAGATTATAAATTAATAAATTTGTAAATAATTAAATTAATTGTCTTTAACTTTTTCACTGTCAATTCTCAATAAAAAAAGGTGTATAAATTCAGTTTTATAGGCTATGGTTTATATATATATATATATATATATATATATATATATTCTGTGACTTCTGTTAGTCCGTCTGTTACACCCTCTAAAATAGCCATACATTGACTGATCAAAACCAAATTTGGGGGAGAAGTGCAGACAGGTCAGAGGCTACAAAGTACAGTTGGTTTTACTAGGGTGCATAACTTAGTACAATAAATTTTCATTCATTTTTGGAAAAAAATTAAGTTTTACTCTTTAACATACAAAATACGCCCACTATTTAAAAAACAATTTAATGATTAAAATAACAAATACTTATTTAATAAAAATGCAATATTGTTTTTTGCATATCTTTTCTTTAAATTTTTATATATACAAGAATCCAGTTTCCAGTTCTCCCTGCGTTTGCGAGAACTATTAACAAATCACAAGGTTAAACACTTCAAAAAGTTGTAAATTGGTTCCAGAAATAAATATTTACACATGACCAGTTGCATGCTCAAGAGTAAGAAATCATAAATTTATTCTTTGCTGTTAAAAAAGAAAAAAAAAAATTTCTTGAAATATATTGTTTACTCTGAAGTCCTATAAAATTAAATTAAAGAAATTACAAACTGCAAAGTAGGGTTTTCGTCAAAGTATTTTTCCAAACATATCAGCTTATCCAAATTTCATCAATTGGTGTGCGAAATTGAATGAAATGTAGAGTTTGTAAATCTCAACAAAAAATGTTAGCGATAACTTTAACAATACTAAATACTGATAGGATTTCAACATGCATCAGCATATTACAAAAGACTTCTAGTTATTAAAATTCTAAGAATAGCTGTTTAAAACAGTCAAAATTCAGGCTGTATATGGCAATTGTGGTATCAAAAGAAAAATGTACTTTTGACACGCTTTTCTTTTTTTTCTTTTTTTTTTTTTTTTGCATAGTCCCAAGTTAAACTTTGCCAAAAAAAAATTCTGATATTTAGTACAAAGCTATTCAACATTTCAAAAGACAAAAAAACTCCTCAGCTAAATGGATCCATTCTAAGCAGTTGCAGTACCTTGTCTCCCTTTCTGTCAAAGTGGATTTAACTTTTAGACATTATTTAAGTTTACTGAAATTTCTCCTTAGTGAATATTTGTTTGGTGAAATGCTGTCACCCAGTTTATTGAGTAATCCTGTTTGAACACGTACCATTGCAAACAAGAATAGAGACTCAATGTGGGGGTTAATTGTCCAGTCAGTGAGAAGTTGAGAGAGGGACCCATTATATGTTTACATATTCACTAGTGTTTTATTATTTTTGGGGTGTATAAAAGTTTTGCAGCACCTTTCCTTTTAGAAAATTAAGAACTGAATTCCTCTATCCCTTCAGGACATGGACATTTTTTTCTTTTGTTGCTCTTAGCAATATGTTGTGATGGTATAACCCAACTTCCCCATTCACGATAATGGACGGACGGTTTGCCGATAAAGTGCGACCACAGCAGGTGATCGTGAGCGACTTCCTTTGTAGGAGCGACTTCGTTTGTAACACCTATTGAGGTTAGCATACTCTCGACTCTGTCTCTGTACTACATCCGATTATAAAGTTATTATTGAACCTACACTCGGGTTTACTTTGTTTATTATATCTTGCACGAGATATAACACAATACTTTCTCTTTTATGACACGTCTTCATCAATGCAGCACTTGGTCATCCGTCCATCATCCAAAACTTGTCAAGTTAGCTACATGATCTTCCCTTAATGATTCACTTGTTTTCAGTGTGTCCTGCGGAACTTTGTCCTTAGTATGACATCTATATCTGGCAGCAAGACCACTGATCAGGATATTGGAGGGTTTGAGGAGCATGGAAATCACCTCTTAATTGCTATTCCCAGACACACACCCTGGCTTGGGGTGGTAGCACCGGTTAGGGTCCCAGCTATGGGCAAATAGTGAACCCAACCAAGCAAAAATCAACAGTATGTTTTTATAATAAAATGACCAACAATACATTTTTACAGTTAAATGAAAATGCAACACTAAAAAAATATACAAATATACATTTTTATAACAAAATAATAAACAATACATTTTTATAGCAAAATGAAAATGCAACACTAAAAAAGTATAAAAATACATTTTTATAATAAAATGACCAACAATACATTTTTATAGCAAAATGAAAATGCAACACTAAAAAAGTATAAAAATACATTTTTATAATAAAATGACCAACAATACATTTTTATAGCAAAATGAAAATGCAACACTAAAAAAGTATAAAAATACATTTTTATAATAAAATGACCAACAATACATTTTTATAGCAAAATGAAAATGCAACACTAAAAAAGTATAAAAATACATTTTTATAATAAAATGACCAACAATACATTTTTATAGCAAAATGAAAATGCAACACTAAAAAAGTATAAAAATACAAAAAAATGTACTTTTATAATAAAATAACCAACAATACATTTTATGATATACAAAATATATATTTAAAAAACATACATTTACTCTGAAATAATAAAATTACATACAAAATACTCAGATTTCAGCATTTAGTAACCAAACAAAATCAAACAACCAAATCCTGTGAAACTGAATATATAGTAGTTTGCTTTTCTTTTTTTTTTTTAAATCAGAATTTTTTTAAATGCTAAAAACTTTTGCACACACACCTAATAATTGAAAACTTTTTTTTAGGAAGAGTCCAGCAGATTGTGCGTGGTTTCAATGCAGACTGGAAGAAAGCCATTGAACTAATCAACCAAGATGTGATGCGTTCATTCACTAATTTTAAAAATGGGACTCAGATTTTGCAGGTAAGCTGTTTGGTTGTTACTCGTATTTTTATGGTGGTGGTTTTAAAACATTTTATTATTAATCATCTGAAAGACACCTTTCTGCCTTCCATCAGCAGGGCTGATATTAAGCCTCCACCCCCACCCGAAGTGTATCTCCTTATGCCTCCTAACATTCTCAGCTGACATGAAGTGGAAAGACTGTATTAAATCCATTGTTGCCTGGTCAGCTGCAAGACTTTCTATTTTACTATATATTTGGACCATTTAGATTAAAGCTCATATTTTCTTGACTTTAAATGAAATCTTTGAAATTTTCCAAAATATTTTAGTGAAATTTTAAATTTCCAAAATTGCATTTTATAATTTTCGCTTAAATATATGAAGAAATGGAACTCCCTTCCCTATTACTGTTTCCCTGACAAATACAATCTACAACGGTTTAAGTGTAGCGTCAATCGTCATCTCCAATTGCCTTGATCCACTTCCCTTCTCCACTTCCTGACATCTTTCATTCCTATCTGCTCTCGCTCTATATCTTCCGTAACCCCCCTGCCTTGATCGACCCTCCGTCCTTCTCTTTCTCCACATCCCTTCCTTTACCACTCCTATCTGCTCTTCCTCCAACCCTTCTGTAACCCCATGCGTGATAGTGGCCACCAGCCTTGCTTGGGGTGATACGCTTAAAAAAAAAAAAAAAAAAAAAAGAAGGTGGCAGTTTAAACTGATACCAAGAGGATAAGATACTTCTGGACATAAAGTGGGGGATTGGCTTATATTGTTATGAAGTAATAAACTGATCCCCCATAATTACTATATAATAACATAATAACTGGAAAAATATATTTGAAAACTCACATGTGAAACAATTCTAATAGTGTTATATTCGGTGCTAATAGGAATATGGAACGGACAAACATGGTGGATAAATAGTAATAGGCTTATTGTGGAAACCAGTACAAGCAAGGAAGTACAGTGTAACCCGGATATAAGAGAGATTTTCTCTGGTCCCAAATTAGAGCCTGTGTTAATGTATATATAATAGACCAAACCCGGATATAAGAGAAACCCTGATATAAGAGACTTCTTCTCCGGCCCCGACAACTCTCTTATATCCAGGTTACACTGTAATAGGAATATGGAATGGACAAACATGGTGGATAAATAGTAATAGGTTTATTGTAGAAACCAGTACACCAAGCAAGGAAGTAAAAGTTATGCGCACAGTCGTCACAAGTCAGTACAGTTGTGTGCGTGCTGCTATCGGAAGGCCACTAGTCTCGCAGATCCCAGCTCGACTCTCCTGTCGCTGTCCTAATGGATACTTATAGGTGGTTACCACCTCTAGTGCCGCCACTCATGGGGGTGGCAGGTTATTCCATTACATCAAATAGTTTATAATTTTTGCTTAGATATGTGAAGAAAAAGACGGTGGCAGTTTAAACTTATAACAGGAGAACAGGCTTATGGCCATATCATGTTGAGACATCAGTTCTCATACGATCACCAAAGTTAAATAATGTCGAAGCTGGTCAGTACCTAGATGGATGACCACTTGGGAATACCAAGTGCTGTAAGCTTGGATATGCAAGTGGTGTAATGGATAATGCTTCAGAATTGTTTATTGGAGAGCAAAGTTCCAATTCCCATTGGGTTCATTATATTCACTTATGAACAAATACCCTTGGGAAAGGTGAGAACCCATCTCTTCTCCCCCAGCTTCAAGTTAATTAATACGATTTGTGTCACTAAACCATTATTATCTCAAAGAAAAAATTCTTACAATCTAAAAATATTTTCTGTCTTTAAATAACTTGCAATGGGTTGATAAGACATAAATAAAACAAATCAATCACGTAGAAGATTCTTCTGGCCATAAGTCGGGGATCGGCTTTCTTTTTTTCTTTTCTTTAAATCGTTTCACCCCAAACGAATACAATGCCACTAGAATACAGAGGGCTACAGGGAGTGAAAGAGAATGAGAAGACTAGTGGACAGAATTGAGGAAAGGATAATAAAGGAACAGGGTTCAAGAAGGCAGAAGATGGTTATGTTATTAAGTAATAATCTGATCTCCCAGAAGTGCTACATATTATCAGAATAGCTGGAAAAATATATTTAAAAACTCACATGAGAAACCATTTTAATAATAGTAAAGAGTTAGTAAAATCATTTTTAATAGCATGAGTAAACACATTAACTGATATCTTCCTGGTGTGAGTATAAACTAATACATTCTTTTTTTTATATATTGTGACCACTTTGCTTTATGTTTATATTTTCTTGCTATTTCATATGAAATCTTAGAAATGTTCCTAGATATTGTAAGTAAACTGGGATTGCAAAGGAAATATTTGTCGCAGATTATTTCCACGTCACAGAGAATAAATCACTAAATTGTAAGTCGAACATCGGGGGCAGAAAGAAATGCCGAAAATTCGATTCGCAAATACTATCTCGCTAATCAAAATGCACGCCACCAGTCAGAAAAATAACTCATTCTCCACCAAACGCGGTAGCCAAAATTGCCAAATTCCCCAGATTCGAGAACACCAACTGCTTTTATCGGGCGAACATTTTTTTCCATTCGTCAACAACTGAGAGACGATATTTTGCATATCAAAGTACGTTTAATTGCGACTCCTGCGTCGGGCTTGTTTTTTTTTTTGTTTTTTTTTTTTAATTCAAATATTCCGTCTTCAGCATGTCATGCGGAATACGTGCCCTTTTGTTTGGTAATTAATTTTCTTTTTCGCCAGCTTTTCCATCGTAAAATACACGCGACTCGCTGTCGCTTAGTTTGACGAGGTAAATCACCGTTTTCTTTGCTATAGATATTTCAGTGAAATTTTAATTTTGCCAAATTACAGTTTACAATCATAGAAACATGAAAAGATACCTGGAAAAAAATCAGTTTAAACTGTCACTTTCTTTTTTTCCATATATTGGTACCTTTTTGCTTAAAGTTCCTTTTCTGTTTTTTTCAGATTAAATCTTAGAAATTTTCTAATATATTCCAGTAAAATTTTTCACTTTGCAAAATTATAGTTATGGAGAAAAGACAGCACCATTTTAAACTGACACTAGGAGGACTGGGTTAAAATGTCAGTCAATTTGGCATTGGAAAATAGTTTAGATATACGGAAAAAAAAAATGTCAGTTTAAAATGATACCAAGAAGAGATGGATTAAATTATAAAAACTATTGAGAAAACTTTTTTTTAAAATTTACACCTGTTTTCCTTTAATTAAAAATTTTAATTTCATTTAATCAATTTCTTTTATCTTTTCAGATTTTAACTGTTTTCTGTTTATTTTCATCCAGAAATATTAAGTTACAATTATTTGGCAAAGTTTAACATTTGTGTCTGTAAAAAAAAATAGTATGTTAAAAGGACAGTTTTTCTTGTGACATCATCATTACTGTATACTCTCCTGGTGATTTTTATTGTTTGAATAATACCAAATCATATGAAAATGGATTTATTCATCCTCTTTTTTCTCAAGAATAGCAAAACAAATGCAGAAGAACATGTACCTGTGCTTTATAGACTACACAAAGGCTTTGGACAAATTACGCCACAAAGATCTACTAGTGCTGCTCAGCAACCTTGACATATTCAGGAAAGACGTTAGAATAATCAAAAATCTCTACTCATAGCAAACCGCCTGCATACAGATAAAAAATGAGTTCAGCAGATAAACAAAAAAAAAAGTGATGTAAGACAAGGATGGGTCTTCTCACCAGACTTATTCAAGCTATACAGCAAGGCAATCCTAAGAGAACTGGAAATCCTACCAGGATTCATCATTGGTGGCCACAATCTTGACAACATAAGATATGCAGATGACGCAGTGCTGATAGCAGACATGGAAAGGAAACTACAAAACCTCCTACAGAAGGTAGTGAAGGAGAACGAGAAAAAGGGGATAAGCATAAAATACAAGAAAACAGATTGCATGGTCATCAACAGAAAGATGAGCCCTAAATGCAATTTACAGGTCGCAAAAACTAAAATCAAGCAGGTACAGAAATTTAAATATCTGGGAAGTGTTCTGACAGAGGGCAAAAAGTGCAAAACTGAAATCTAAAGGCATATTGGGATAGCCAAAGATGCATTCCAAAAGCTAAGCAGAGTATTAAGAGACAGGAAAGTTTAATTGAAAACAAAGAGAAGAGGACTGAACTGCTACATGATATCTGTCCTCCTGTATGGCAGCGAATGCTGGGCAATCTTAAAGATGAAGAAGAGACTTGAAACAACAGAAGTGTGGTAAGGATACCCTGGACTGAACATGTGAGCAACAACCAGGTTTTGGAGAGAATGGAAACAAAGAAGAGACAGCTGAAATTTCTGGGATGCATAATGAGAAAGGAGGGCTTGGAAAATCTGATACTCACAGGACAGATAGAGGAAAAGGGAAAGCAAAGCATAACATCCATAATGGGCTTGAGCAAGTAGATGTCGGAATAGGGTTTGGGAGAAATAACAAAATGACAAAACTTATTAAGAGCTACGAGGAACAGGAGGAGGTGGAGGACCATGATTGCCTACATCCTGAACGGACACAGCACATAAAAAAAAAGAAAATCTCTACAATATTAGAAATAAAGCACAAAGTCTTGCAAACAAAGAAACAAACAAAATTAAAAATGTTATCTCTAATTTTAATATTTTGTGAAACTATTTTTTTAATCCTTTCACCCCAAGCAAGGCAATAAAGCTACTAAGACACAAGGGGTCACTGAGTGTGAAAGAATGCAAAAAAAGAGTAACATTATTAAGGAGAGAGTGCAGTAAAAGAACAGAAGACAGAAGGTAATCATTGACATTGCATTTAAATTTTTGAAGATCAAAGTTAACTGGCAAACAAGATGGAAGAATTTCACAAGAGAACAGTGTGAGAGAAGAAACTGTCAGCATAGAACTTATGGTTACATCTAGCCATTTCAACTGTAAGATGATGGGACCTTACTGCCAATCTAGTACTGCATTTAAATTCATAAAGTCAAGGTATAAAAAAGGAAAACGCACCAGAACAGTGACCATATTCTTTTTTTGAGGGGAGGGGGTTTGTTGGTGTGTGGTTGGTGATACAGTTAATGGCTTAAAATGAGAAATTTGGAGAAGTGAGTTTGTCTTTTTGTAGAGTTAGTTATATTCACTTTTGCACAAATACCCTTGGAAAATATCTATCTCTTCTCATTCCACCAGCTATGGACTTAACAACAAGGTAGAGTGGGCTCTCTAGCCATGGTTGGCAACCAGGCTAGTAGACGAACAACTTTGAATTCAAAACCGTATTTTGCCGTGACGAGGTGCATATTACAGTCATGGAAAAGATTAGGGAGTTCTCAATTAATTTCATGGGGTTGGGTACTCTATAAACTCACTTGTTGATGTGGAAGGTAGGTGTAATGTCACCCTCTTTAAGTATACAATCCAGAAAGAAAGAGACAGGTCTCTCTGCCTTTTCCTCCTCTCTCTCCTTTTCTTCCTCTCTTCCCCTCTCCCCTTCTCTTTCCTTCTCCCCTCCTTCTCTCTCTCTTTCCTTCTTCCCCTCTCTCTCTCTGCTTCTTGTTCCCTATCTCTCTCTCTGCTTCTTGTTCCCTCTCTCTCTCTGCTTCTTGTTCCCTCTCTCTCTCTGCTTCTTGTTCCCTCTCTCTCTCTGCTTCTTGTTCCCTCTCTCTCTGCTTCTTGTTCCCTCTCTCTCTCTCTGCTTCTTGTTCCCTCTCTCTCTCTCTCTCTCTCTCCTTCCCCCCTCCCTCTCCTACTTCCCCTCTCTCATATGCATAGTAGCAATGCGGATTATACACCTGAAAAAGATAGTATAATGGATGCTAACAAGAAGAGCAAAAAAAGTTTTAAAAAATTAAGTTTCATGCTCTCATTTTTCTTGGTCAAGGGTATTAAGTAATGCACATAGAAAATCTAGAATGAAAAGGGCAAATATCCATTGTATGTACGAGGCTTAGACATGAATCTTTTGTCCGAGGCAAAATCTCTGATAGCATGACAATAGGTTGACCTTGAAGCTGTTCACACATTTCAGTTGATTGCAGCATCATAACAATGAGCTTATTTATTGTGCTGGCTTTCGTTGCCAAGCTATGATCATTTGTTAAAGTTTAGTCGCTATAAGTCTTCCATATTTAATTCTTAAAAAAATAAATAATAATAATTGTTATTATTTCCTTTGATTTCTATTGTATACACTTTTGGGTCCCAACCAGCAACCTAAGGTCAGAAATAGCTGAATGACATTTTCCACTGATCATTTAAAAAAAAAACTAGGATATTATTATTATTATTATTATTATTTCTTCTTCTTCTTCTTCTTCTTCTTCTTCTTCTTCTTACTACTACTACTACCACAAATTGTCCTCATCTTTGTTGTTGTTGTATCCCAATGTTTCAGCCCTTGTGCCCTCCAGCCTTCATCAGGTGCATATTGATCTGGGTAACCTGCAAGGAATTCTGAACAGAACCTTTTATTTAATTTACAGGGAAGACTGTTCTCATTCCACTATCCATATCTAGGGATATATCATCTCGTTCTTATTTTTAGTACTGTTCAGTTATTGCTCATCCAGTTTCTACTGAGCCTAGTAGATTAAAGCATTGGTTTATGAATTTGATGACATAATAATTGTGAGTTCAATCCCTGGACCGGGCAGGGTATACTTGAACTCAGTGGAAACAGGGCAAACAAGGGCCTAATGAAAAGGAAAAAAAAAACACCTATTTATTTTTATTTTTTTGTCCTGAGAAATGTTTTAAGGTTATATTTATTTTCTTACATCAGATATACTTTATGATTTCAGGGTGCCCTGACACAACTGGTTCAATACTATCATCGATTCCAGAAGGTTCTCAGCCAGGGGCCGTTTCGCAACATGCAAATCCGAAATGAAATCATCAATATTCATCATGTGATGGTTGAAGTGAAGAAGCACAAGCCTACATTTTGAGGACTGGTTGGAAAAAGCCATTGGCATGAGAGTTTGCATATTTAAATAACCAGCTATGGCCAGGTACTTTTTGGGGTTACAAACTGACTGGGTCTGTTTGTTAAAAAAAAAAAACCATGTGCACAAGAGAAAGGAAAAACTACAACTTCAGGTCTCACAATCTGAAACAGTGTCAAAAAATTTTCTTTCCATGGGACCTCTTGGTGTATTGTTTTTTTTTTTCTTTTTTTTTTTTTCTTTTTTTTTTTAACCAGATGGTCCTCCAATATTTATATAGCATCATCAAGTCTAAATCTGATGCTGATAGGAATTGACTGTATAAATATTAATACATTGTAAAATTTATAAATTCTCCTCCCCACTCGTCATTTCTCAGTGTTGTCTTCAGAACTTTAAAAACAAATCTTTACTGGGAATCCTAAATAAATTGTTAATATCAAAAACAGCTTTCTTTTTCTTTTTTTTAATCTTGTTTTAGTTTCTTACCCAAGCTTCATATTGGCTCCCTTATGGAGGCTCTAACAATGGTTCGCTGGCTATTTCATGACTGTTCATCAGTTGGTCTTAACACTTACTCAGCCTTTCGGATGAGCTCTTTACACGAGATGTTTGTTACCAATTTTTTTGCCTCCCTAATATTTAGAAACTGTGAAAGTATTTTCAGAATTTGTCAACGGTTTGGTGGTTTTTATCATGAAACAATCTGAACTCTGTCCGGTCTTTTACTAGAGTACTTCTAATAAATATACTAATACATTTATTTTTCAGGTTTGTAAGAATGTCGATAAAACTGCTCAAGATGATGAAGTAAAAAGAAAAGAGAGGATCGTGAATTTGGGTTTTATAACAAATCGATTGTGATGTTAAATGGTATTTCTAAAATGATATTTCTATCTTAACATTTTATTCTTACACTTTAATCTTTTTATGAACTAAACTTTTCTTAGTGTTATATATGTTATTCATACTTACATGTTGTTTCAATTGTTTCAGTCTTTTCGTGGATTTCTCTTTTCAGAAGTGAATCAACATGTTATTTTAAAAAAATATCTCAAATTTTGCTTTACTGCTGAAAAGAGAACCTCTTCAAGCAAAAAAATAAAGTGACCCTCTATTCCCTATATGTGAAGAGGACTACAGAATGAAACGGTCAAAGTATTTTCAGATTTTGTCAATTTGAAAAACATCAATAATGTAAAGTATTATCATGTAATTGTTGTAACATAGGGAAGGTTACTGAATAGAATAATCACACAAAGGTTGGTAATGAACGATAATACTTAGGACAAGAACAACACGTATAAGATTTGCCAGTGGAGTGTAGAAGATGTAGTCAACTGCTAGAAGTGAGTCAAATGAATTCCACAATGAATATCCCACTGCAGGATATCTACCAACCACTCCACATGGTCAGATGTTGCACAAGGCCAAATTTAATGTGGGCTATCTGAACCCGTAGGCTCCATATAAAACGGGGTCAAGTAGTTGTTTCCCAAGATGCAACTCTGCCCTTTAACATAGTCTCATCTAGGGGATCCGCTCTGCCCGGAGGCAGAAAGTTTGGACAACACAGCTAGAGATGAATCCCCAACTGCAGACCAACATACAGTATTTACTACTCTATTTATGTGAATGGGAACATACCCATTATCGTCTGTAGGTATGCTACAACAATAATGCACAAGAATACATTTTTAATATGAAAACATACAAAAAATATAATATATTTAATATAAAATTATACAAAAGAAAGATATAAAATAAAGTCTGTTTAAATATAAAATAATAATAAAATAAAAATAAATATAAAATAATACCAACTCGCATATCACATTAATTTTGAAGACTTAATTTTGAAGCTAATTTTAAGGGGGTCACATCATACATGAGATATAAAATTAGTGTATGTACTGCTGGGCCTGGTTATGCCATTGACCAAACACTATATCCATTTACTGTAGTCAAATAGTACCGCTGTATTTAAAATAATGCTTTTAATAAAACCGATGTTTTACTTAACTGTAAGCAATAATAATGCATGTAATATTCACATATTAGTATCGTATTATAAAATACAAACAAAGCGAATATGCATCTTTTCCATTGTTTATTCTTATAAGATGTTTAACTGTTTCTCATTTGGTTGTTTATGGCTGTTCATGTTTACGCAACGAGTATAGCGTTACTAATGATACTTTTATCATTCTCTTTTTTACTTTTTAAACTTATTTAACTAGAAGATGTAAGATGGGATAAAGAGATGGCGGAAAAGAGGTTGGTTTATTGTAATTTGGTCTCTCAAAAAAAAAAAAGATCTCGCATGATACACGAGATACAAACATAGTGAATATGTATCTTTTCCATTGCTTATGTTTATAAGATGGTCAGCTGTTTCTCGTTCAGTATGTTTTGCATTTATGCAAGGAGTATACCATTACTAACAATACTTTTATTATTCTCTTTAACTTATTTAACTAGTAGATGAGATAAAGAGGTTAGTCTATTATAATTTGGTCTCTCAAAAAAGGAACTTGCATGTTTATACGAGATACATAAGATCATATTTTATAAGTGAAAATTCGGGGGTCGCACAATACGTGATATTGTGCATTACATGAGTATATACAGTAATTTAAAAAATATAGGAAATATATAGTAATAATGGTTACTCATTTCAGAGTACAAGGAAAGTTAGCTAATCCCTGTTGCAGATACCTGCTCAGGCACATTTGTGTTTGTTTCACACCTACAGAACACACATACTGCAATTATGCGAAGCAGGCCAAAGTTAGACTTTCTGAGAAAGAGTGCATAATCTGGCGTGATCAATAGTTTGAACAAGATGAATACACTTAAAACCTTGTTCATGATGACTTTCTTTTAGGAAAAAACCATCAACAGCTTCCAAACGATACTGTCTAGTCAATTAAGACATTAGCTAGATAAAGACATCATTGGCATTTACCTAAGTTCACTAGTATCACACAAATGACAGTTTAAAATGTGGTAATTATTTTATATATATATATATATCCAAATGTAAACCAACAAAGAATAAAATTCCAACGTTCAAAACATTAATTTAAAACAGAGTTCACTACAAGAGTAGAACAATAAACATTTATCATACACTGTTACATTAGAACATGTGAATTACTACTACAAAATTGTACATTTTGTTTTGACTTTTAATAATGTCTCATCTGGTAGTTAACAATGATGGTAATAAATGATTTTATTTAAAATTACAATTTATGAAACATCACTTCATTTTCCGTTTTTGAAAAATTTTCATTAAAAGGTAAAAAAGATTTTTATAAAGAAAAAAGAAAGAAAATAAGAAATAAATAAAAGGAAAAGGAATGTAACAGTGTATAATATATATATATATATATATATATATATATGTGTGTGTGTGTGTGTGTGTGTGAAAAACAGTAGTTAATTGCTGAAGCCTCCTGAAGAGTGGATTGAACAATTACCAAAAAGTTCATCTACAAAACTCTAAAGTTGAGTTGCAGATGAAGCTGAATATATCAATCGGTTAAATGACAAATTACATTTATTTGTATTACTACTATATGTAGGGTGTGGCAGAAATATCTCCTACATAGTAGTAAGACATTAGCTACAGGGTAGAGCAGAAATACTTCCCACATAATGGTAAGACATTAGCAAGATGAAAACACCATTGTGACTTATCTAAGTTCATTAGCACCATTCAGATGACGGTTTAAAATGTGGGAGGTACTTCTGCCCTGTACTAAAAAGAGATTTTATTATCAGAAGAAATTACAGTATTGTAATTATCTTCTGAAACATATTAACTATACGTTATTATTATTTTATTACTAGTTTTACTCCATTTTGTTTTTTTTATCCATTCAGAAATTCTTTGAATCATAATATTACCCCTTTGTTTTAAAAATTCAAAAGATTTTGAGTTATTTCCCTTGAGAGCAGATGGCATCTCCTTTAAAAAAAATCCCCCCAAAACAGCATTTTTTTGGGGGGGGTGAGGTCAGGCTAACTTAAACGTTCCTGAGTCTATCATACCAACGATCACAGTCCTGCATCCAGGCTGGAAGGTCATTAGGCAGACATTCTGTGTCATAATACAGCTAGTCAATGTAAGTGGTTGTTGGGCGACCAGCCTGTCTTGCACCATGGCTAGATGTCCGGGGACATAGATCACTCACAAGTTCTTGTTTTGTTCACCATCAGTGTCCTGCAAAGCACATTCTGTGTTCATATAAGACTAGAAATATCGGGCATGGGTCCATAGAGCTGTGATTTAGTTGGGTGTTTTCCCCAAGAGATGTTAAGTATAGCACTCAGCATCCGAGTGCCGATTCCATCAAGCTTAGACTCAAGGATTTTAGTTAATGTCCAAGCTGTGGCACCATACAATAACACTGCCTTTGTAGTGGCTTGAAAGAATCTCCATTTGAAGTTGTCTGGCAGATCAGATTTCCAGATTACTGTATTTGATGGCATATATAAGACACTTTTTTTTACTAAGAAGATCTTTTAAAATTCCTCTGTGTCTTATATATAGTTTTAAAATTCGAGATAGTCAGCCAAAATTAGCTACCTGGCAACTCCTATTAGCTTAGACTTTAGAGTAACTTTCATATACCTATTGTCATTATTTAAAAGGCTATTATGCAGATTAAAAGTGTTATCATTGATAATATTCATTATATTAATTTCATCAAATTTAATATTAGTACTTTGTTTCACTAAAATTATATGCAATAAATTCAAATTATATATTTGTAAAATATATATGTTTCATTAGTATTTTTCTTGCGATAACTTCCGGTTGCATTGGTATAAATACAATCAGAATTTTTATATCCTAATTATTCCAATAAGACGTTTACAAGATGCAGGTCGTACAGATCATATAAAGGAACATTTTTGACTGAATTTTAAGGGTAACTGTAGGGTTCAGTTATAATAATTGCTTGATTTTTATTTTGTTTTCTTACCTTTAGATATAATAATGTTTTAATAGGCTTGTGTTCTTTTTTCCTATTATTTTTCATTTAATTGTAATCGTGGCTTGTTTAACCAAAATAATACCTCATAAATATAGCCTAGGCCATACCATTTACTAATAATTTTACTAATTACTAATTTTTTCTTGATTTGCCCTGCTGAAATTTGGGTGCATCTTATACACCCATGCATCTTATATGCCATCAAATATGGTACATCAGTTTTATTCAAGGCAGTCCAGGCTTCAGCTATGTGAATTTTCAAATTCTTTTCAGTAGAATTTACTTTGATTCCTAGGTATGTAAAAGATTCAACAGATTTTATTGAGCCTTGCTGGTTGAAGTTTATGAATTTAGTTTTAGAAGGATTGACAGAGAGTCCAACATTGTTAGCAGTATTTTCTAGATGATGTAGGAGAACTATGGCACTGCTAATGGTGCCTGCAGTGATAGCTAGGTCATCTGCATACTCAATATCTATCAACGTTTCTTGCTGGATATTGACTTGAGAGTCTTAGTGATAAAATAAAAAGCATTGTTTAGAAAAAAAATCAAACATCTCCCGAAGGCACTTACGATAGAACAAATTAATCCCATGCTAGCAATACTCATGAAGATTTCATGGATTTCCTATTTGAATTCTTGGAAAAAATAAATCATTTGCTTGTTGAAGACACAACGAAAGTGCTTTTTTTTTTCTAAATATTATCAACAGTGACCCAAGACAATAAGCTTGACCTTTGACCTGAGCCTCACAACAAAAATCCATAGACATATATATTCTAATTTTTGGAAATAAGTCAGATCTGAAATTCTTGCTAACCTTGGGGTCTGTTAGATATCCAAGAGAATTAGGTATATCCTGTTGCTCAAGTAGTCGGTGATTAAGCCCAAGTAAAATCCAGAATTTAAAATGCTGATCTTCAAACTAAGTAAACAAGCTCTTAAGATTGATGCAATAAATCTTCCATTCAATATTCCTCAGCGGTTCTCATACAATCACCAAAGTTAAGCAATG
>OZ038519.1:33207398-33224898 GCA_964036315.1 Acanthosepion esculentum | reverse complement strand
CCAAGGGTATTAGCACGGAAGTGAATGTAACGGATTCGACTGGAATTCAAACTCGGCTCTCCGATTCCTCCATCTGAGACACTATTTCAACAGTACTTAGATTTAAAATATATTTAATTCTCTGGTCATCAGAGGACCAGTGTATCAAATATAGATATTTATGAATTAGTCTGGCATCACCAAACCAATTTTTTTTTTTTTTTTTTATCATTTCACCCCAAGCAAGGTGATAATGCCATTAAGATGTAAGGGGTTACTGAGAGTGAAAGAATATGAGAAAACTTTAGTGAGGGGAAAGGACAATAAAAGAACAGCATTCCGGAAGACAGAAGATGGCGATGGGCATTACATTTAAATTTTAAATTAAATAGCAAAAATAAGTAAGAAATATCTCTGTCCCGTAATAGATGATACATTTAGTGTATGAAATGTGTAGGCAAATGTAATAACTATTATAGGACAGATTTTTTTTTTTTCTTAATCATTTTACCCCATTTCTTTCTGTGGTAGACCAGCTGCCAGTTGGTTGATTTTCATGAAGCATGTTTTATTTTGAACAGTAAAATGATATAAATAAGGTCAGTCAGTCGTGTGCCATGCATGATACACGCATAGGCGATCTGTATCTTTTGAGACATGACTGACAGATTTTTTTCCCGCAATAGATTGCCATTTCTTTCTGCAGTAGACCAGTTGCCATCCAAGGCTATAGACCCCGATCTGTCCTACTATTTACCCATAGCTGGGGGGAGAGAAAGAAGAGGATTCATACCTTTCCCAAGGGTATTAGCACATAAGTGAATGTGATGGATTCGACTAGAATTCGATCTCGGCTTTGTTATATTTTTGCCATTTGCCCATTTTCTCCTAATCTGGATACTGAGGGATGACCACTTCTGCGGGTATCTAGCTCAGATCCCATACTTATCAGCTTCGAATGACAATCTCTGATGGTTTTGACATCTACTGAAGCTCTACACAGGTCCATGAACACTGTGCCGCCATCTCTGCACTTGTTCGACAGACTGACACACTTCATAACAGGTGCTAGCTGAGTGCACACAGGCATTGTGCCATTCTGGGCTACACTTATCACTCTGCAATAAAAACAGAAATGAGCCATGAAATTCTACCATTTCAGGGATCCCAATATATTTCGTTTCATGCAACCGTGACGATATTAACAAAGACTATAAGTAATTTTCAATAGGGAGCTTCTTTTCACCCAACATCAAAGAATATAGATTATACAAAGATAAGTAAAAAAAAATTATCCGCACTTTCGCCATAACATATCTTTAGGTTTGTCGCACTGCCTTCTGCTCATATGTGCTCATGGTTGGTACTATTGTGGTCACGTGATCAAAGTTTGAGCTTGATCATGCCAGTTTTCTAGCTGCCGTTACAGTGTAAACATGGCCGCTCCACTAGAAGTATGCACCAAGAAAGAACAAAAAGCAACAATCCATTTTCTCTGCTCAGAAGGTGTGACAGTGACCCGAAATTCATTGGAGGCTTTTAACACAATACATCGAAGGCATGCTACTGCGTAAAATTGTGTATGAGAGCATCGAGAACTTTAAAAATAGCTGAACAAGTGTGATGCACAGAAAAGGAGCAGAACGCCCATCAACCTCCAACACTGATGAGAAAATTCTGCTGTTACAGTGAAAACATGGCCGCTCCACTAGAAGTATGCACCAAGAAAGAACAAAAAGCAACGATCCATTTTCTCTGCTCAGAAGGTGTGACAGTGACCCGAAATTCATTGGAGGCTTTTAACACAATACGTCGAAGGCATGCTACTGCGTAAAATTGTGTATGAGAGCATCGAGAACTTTAAGAATAGCTGAACAAGTGTGATGCACAAAAAAAGGAGCAGAACGGCCATCAACCTCCAACACTGATGAGAAAATTCTGCTGTTACAGTGAAAACATGGCCGCTCCACTAGAAGTATGCACCAAGAAAGAACAAAGAGCAGTGATCCATTTTCTCTGCTCGGAAGGTGTGTCAGTGGCCTGAAATTCATTGGAGGCTTTTAACACAATACAGCAAAGGCATGCTACTGCATACAAGTATGTACGAGTGCATCTAGAACTTTAAAAGTAGCCAGACAAGTTTGACAGACAAAAAAGGAGCAGAACGACTGTCAACCTCCAACACAGATGAGAAGTTCAGCACACTCGAGAGATGGTAATGGTGAACTGGGGAGTTATCATCATTGAGGTAGCATGGTCTCCACAGACTTGGATCACTGCTCTTTGAAAGTAGATACTACACTTAGCCTGGTGACTAAATGGGTGACTGCTTTGGAATACCATGTGCTGTAAGCTTGGATGTGCAGGTGGTGTAATAGGTAACAGAGAATTGGAAATTGGAGAGGTAAATTCCAATTCCAATAGGGATCATTATATTCACTTATGTTACCACCCTGGGTCAGGGTGGACTTCAGAACCATAGCAATTAAGAAGTGGTTCTACACTCCTTAAAACTTCCAATCTCCTAATCAGAGGCTTTGCTGTCAGGTGTAGTTTATCGTCATACCCAGGACTCATGTTTCCAAAAATAACTTTTTCAGACATATATATATATATATATATATATATATATATATATATATATAGCATAATTAGAAGCCACCTATACTTTCTTGATATGTATATAATATGGATAAAACAACTGAAAAAAAATTGGATGTTCTTTTGCGAAAGTATTTCTTTATATGTTTCAAAAACATATAAATAAATACTTTCGCAAAAAACACGCAATTTTTTTTCAGTTGTTTTATCCATATTATATATATATATATAAATGGTAGTACTCGTTTGGAAAACCTCGGATAGCTCAACTTGCAGTAGAACAAATGGAAACAAAAAAGAATGAACCAAGAACATTAAAACAAGGCGAAACAATTTTCAAGTGTTAATAAAAAAAACTCCAAAACGAGTAAAAATACAACGATGCAGAGTGCTCAATATGCTAAGTAGAGCGATAAACTAGAATAATCCTAAACGGATCTTCTGGGTAAAGCCGGCTTTACCCTGAGGATCTGTTTAGGTGAAACCTAGGTAGGTTTGCCTGGCTCCTTAGGATTGTTCTCGTATATATATATATATATATATATATATATAAAAACACACACACACAGGTAGTTCCCCCAAAATTGACATCATTTAAAATGTGAATATCTGAGTAACTACATGTCCCAGGCAAACTAAATTAAATAGGCTTCATGTTGAAAAAATAAAAGATTTATTTATCAAAAATTAAACAAGATATTCAAATGGATGTAGATTCTGTAACTGGCTTCACAAACGTTCAATACCACCAGTGATGCAACACACGTCAAGTCAGTAGTCCAGCTCCTGCCAAACACGTTGTAGCATGTCTTGTGTAACATTCTCCAGCACCTCAGTGATTCTCTGCTTAAGTTCCTGTCGGCTTCTAGGAAGAGTTGGGATATAGACCTGTCCTTTCACATATCCTCACAGAAAAAAACCAGGTGTCAATTCAGGCGAACATGGTCGCTATTTCGACAGTACATTGTCAGTGTCATTGACATGTCTGATTCAACTTTCTGGTAGATTGTCATTGAGATAAGTTTGCACGGTTAACTTAGTTACTTTTTACACATTTTGTTAAAATTTGAGATCATTTGAGTGAGAATTGGCAATGTCATTAGGTTACAGAATGATGACAATTTTGTGGAGACACCCTTTATATTGTGGAGATATTATTATTGTTACAAATAAAATAATAATAGTAATAATGAAAATTATAAATAAAATAAAATAAAACAATAATATTTAAACATTGTTTAAAATAAATTAAATTAAAAAAAATAAAAAATAATAAAATTACTCCCAGCATGCAACAAAAACTGTTTCTGCCAGAAATACGGAGATCCTGCCAAAAGACGTGAGATTCAATCAAGAACTGTCGGGATGACAACACGTGTGTAACTTCCCTCCGTGATAGGACTTGTGATATTACGGAGTGACTTAATCTCTTTTATAACATGAACATTATCAATATTGTAACACAAAACACACACACCAATACATAAATAAAATTGTATGAAATTATCATACAATTTGTCATGCCTTTTCTGTATTGTGTACATTTATTTTTCCTGTTTTTATCTTCGTAAAAACCAGCCTAAAATTCTGCTGCTACTACCCTTATGGTGTGAGTGTATATCCCATGAGATAAGTAGCTGCTAAAGAATTAATGTATTTTTTTTATTATTAATCCAACATATTTTATTAGATTTTCAAACATTTTTTTTAGTAGATATGTGTATTTGATTGGTTGGTTGTTTGGGGTTTTATGGCATATCAACCACTATGGGTTATTTAATGCCAGATCCAGTATTTACTAGATATATCAAAAACGTATAACTGGCAACATCATTCTGCCAGAAATACGGAGATCCTGCCTAAAGACGTGAGATTCAATCTCTTCACCCAAGAACTATCAGGATGACAACACATGTGATTCTCTGCTTAAGTTCCTCTAGGCTTGTAGGAAGAGTGGGGGATATAGACCTGTCCTTTCACATAGCTCCATAGAAAAAAAACCCCACAAGGTGTCAAATAAGATGATTGTTGTGACCATTTCAACAGCACATTGTCATTATCACTGGCACACCCGATATATCTCCCTGGTAGATTCTCACTGAGATAAGTCTGCATGGTCAACTTAGTTTTTACACATTTTGTGAAAAATTGAGATCATTTGAGTGAGAATTGGCCATGCTATTAGGCTACAAAATGATGCCCATTTTTTAAGGACACCCTGTATTATCAAGCAAACAATGCAGAAGAATTTTAAAATCACTAAACCAAAGAATATCCTTAACTTCTTAAAGGAAACTTTATTTACATTGTTTGGACTGTTGTCCTCATCTTTATTGCCATATTCATGACATTTCGGCCGTTGTATGCTCCAGCCTTCTTCAGGTTATTGGAATTTCGAACTGAATCCACATGCCATACCTCTTCCGGATATCTCAGTTATCCTACTTTAACTCAACTCTTCAAGATTTTGTTCACCACTGCAGTGGCCAGGTATTGAACTCACAACTCTTTGGGTCAAGTCACTGGATCCAGCCAACGTTTTTATTCACTTCGTTCACTGGGCCTTGAGGACACATGGTCCACGTGCAGTGGTGAACAAAAACTTGGGAAAATAGCTGAGACATCTGGAAGAGACATGGCACGTGGAACTAGAACAATCTATCCAAGTGGATGAAATACAGGGTTCAGTTCGAAATTCCAATCACCTGAAGATGGCTGGAGTGTACAACGGATGAAACGTCATGAATATGACAATAAAGATGAGGACAACAGTCCAAACAATGTAAATAATTACAAAATCTCATGTCAGAAATGCTAGTGGGCCTCTTGTGATCTTATTTGGATGCACAGGCCATGTTATATCATGTCCCCTGCATCTCCAGGGGGTTCACAACAGTTATTAGACTACAAAATTATGTCAAATTTTGGGGACACCCTTTAATGTTACAGAAATGCTTAACATTTTAATTTTAATTTTCTTTCAGCATTTCATAGCTTTTAATCTTTTTGTTATTGCACTTGTAGTAATTTTGTGAGGAAAGGAGATATGTAGTATGATTGTGAATGTAAATTTTTACCATAGACAAATCTAAAATTTAGTTGATTTCCTAGATGTTTTTTTTTTGTACTCAGTTTCTTTTGGGTTGTAATAAAGTTCCCTAATTCATTTCCTACTACCAACAGAGTAGCATAAGACAAACAATCCAACAACACACGTCTCCTCCTGTTTGCTACCACAGTCGTACTTCTTTCTGTCGCCTCTTTAAGCACTTTCTATAGATTGAGTGATAGTTCAAGTTAATAGTTTCTCACAAACATCTGTCCGCCTCTGAGATCTATACTTTTTTAAATATACAACTCATAAAGCTGCCATTTTCTTTTTGGAATATTTTACATGTAAGACATGTCCAACTTCAGGTAAATTTGCAGATTAGGACTAAAAAAAACGATTTAAAAATGAAGCATTATTTCTGGTGTAAAAAAGCCTAAATATTCTATAAACAGTATTAAAAATTTATTGAAACCTACCATTTAGGAGATATTGACAATCTTAGTTGGATGTCATTTGTGTCTCTGCTACCGCCTGGCCAACATTTGGTCTTTCCTCTTAATAATAGCTGGCACAAACATTTTGACTTTAAAACTGTTTTTATTAAGTTTGGGGCCTTTTTCAGTGTAAGAGTGGAGGTACATAAAAAAACCATGATTATTATTACAAAAAGAGCATTAAAAATTTGTGGAAATCTACTGCAATCTTACTTGGATCCCAGGTACAGCATGATCGCTCTTATGGGACTCGATACACTGCATGAAAGTTTACCCATTTACTAGATAATTAAAAAGAAAAAAACCTCTGAGCACTTTCACAGATTCCTGACTGAGGCAGCCAAGCTGTACCCAGGAACCAAATAATATTGTCAATACCCTCCTAAAAGGTGGACTTTCCATAATTTTACTGCTATTTTATAATAGTCATGCTTCTTTTAAAATAATTCAATAACAAAGTTTTAAAATCAAAATGTTTGTCCTGGGCCCTACACTGTTTCTAATCTTCATTAACGATCTTCCTGATGTCATCAGTTCCCAAGTAGGCATCTATGTAGACAAGACTACTATTTACTCCTGCCTCAATAGCAAATCCAGTATCCTACACTGTTTCTAATCTTCATTAACGATCTTCCTGATGTCATCAGTTCCCAAGTAGGCATCTATGTAGACAAGACTACTATTTACTCCTGCCTCAATAGCAAATCCAGTATCGCTGATGAAACTAACCTGGCCATTGGTCTTAAAAAGGATTTCCAATCTGTTGTTAACTGGGGCAAGAAGTAGCTGGTTAACTTTAATGCCTCAAAAACAAAACTGCTCTCATTTACCGACCACAGAGAACCCTCCCTGCCTCCCATTAGAATATCTGATGCTCAACTCTACAAGAGCACCTCTCTGCGACTGCTTGCTCTCACACTGTTCGCTGACATGAGATGGAACAAATACATTGAATCAACAGCTTCATCTACTGCAAGGAAAGTTGGTTCCCTGTGTTGTGCCAGAAAGTTTTTCTCGCCCAAGTCCATTCTTCAAATCTATAAATCAACCATTCACCCTTGCATGGAATACTGCTGCCATATATGGTCTCGAGCCCCCGCTGTTCATCTCAACAAAATCCAGAGATGGATATGCAATGTGATTGGCCCTGATCTGGCATCTTGTCTACAGTTGCTCTCTCACAGACATTCCATCGCCTTCCTCTGTCGTTTCTACAAATACTTTCACGGTAACTGCTCCGACGAGCTACTTTCACTGGTACCCGAACTGCATGAATTTAAATCTACTGCTAGGTTGGCATCTCAGTCCCACTCTTTCACTGTCAAAACGGTTAATTTTTTTAGATGTCTTGCTAATGTTGAAGAAATTCCTTTCCAAAATGAAAATCATCATTCCAGTTTTCTGTCTTATCATTTATTTACTCACAGTTATTATGATATATATTTTTATGTGTGTATATTTTCACATAGGGGAGGGGATTATGTTAATATATTCATTTGCATATATCTTCCACAGTTTCTCTTTGTATTTATGACTTTTAATAAGTTTATTAATAACTTTTGCTTGACTGATCATATTTTTTGTTTGCCCTTTTTTTCCTCTTTATCTTTTTTATTTAAAACTTTCCTTTTTCCTTGCCTTTTCTTTTTCTTTCTTTTTCATTTTTCTTTGTCCTTTTTCTTTTTTGTCTTTTAACTTAAGATTTTTCTTTTTCCTTTTTCTTTTCCCTTTCTTTTTTGTCCTTTTTTCTTTATACATTTTCTTTGTTCTTTCTTTTTCTTTATTCTTTTAATTTTCATTTTCATTTTTTTCTCAATTTTTCTTTGTAGTTTTACCTTTCTACCTGTTAATTTTTCCTTTTTTTCTGTTTTTCCTTTTCTTGTCGTTTTTTCTTTTTCTGTTTTCTCTTTTCTTTGTCCTTTCTATTTTTCTCTTTTTCTTTGTCCTTTTTTCTTTTTCTCTTTCCTTTTCTTTGTCCTTTTTTCTTTTTCTCTTTTTCTTTGTCCTTTTTCTCTTTTTCCTTTTCTTTGTCCTTTTTCTTTTTCTCTTTTTCCTTTTCTTTGTCCTTTTTTCTTTTTCTCTTTTTCCTTTTCTTTGTCCTTTTTCTTTTTCTCTTTTTCCTTTTCTTTGTCCTTTTTTCTTTTTCTCTTTTTCCTTTTCTTTGTCCTTTTTTCTTTTTCTCTTTTTCCTTTTCTTTGTCCTTTTTTCTTTTTCTCTTTTTCCTTTTCTTTGTCCTTTTTTCTTTTTCTCTTTTTCCTTTTCTTTGTCCTTTTTTCTTTTTCTCTTTTTCCTTTTCTTTGTCCTTTTTCTTTTTCTCTTTTTCCTTTTCTTTGTCCTTTTTTCTTTTTCTCTTTTTCCTTTTCTTTGTCCTTTTTCTTTTTCTCTTTTTCCTTTTCTTTGTCCTTTTTTCTTTTTCTCTTTTTCCTTTTCTTTGTCCTTTTTTCTTTTTCTCTTTTTCCTTTTCTTTGTCCTTTTTTCTTTTTCTCTTTTTCCTTTTCTTTGTCCTTTTTCTTTTTCTCTTTTTCCTTTTCTTTGTCCTTTTTTCTTTTTCTCTTTTTCCTTTTCTTTGTCCTTTTTCTTTTTCTCTTTTTCCTTTTCTTTGTCCTTTTTTCTTTTTCTCTTTTTCCTTTTCTTTGTCCTTTTTTCTTTTTCTCTTTTTCCTTTTCTTTGTCCTTTTTTCTTTTTCTCTTTTTCCTTTTCTTTGTCCTTTTTCTTTTTCTCTTTTTCCTTTTCTTTGTCCTTTTTTCTTTTTCTCTTTTTCCTTTTCTTTGTCCTTTTTTCTTTTTCTCTTTTTCCTTTTCTTTGTCCTTTTTTCTTTTTCTCTTTTTCCTTTTCTTTGTCCTTTTTTCTTTTTCTCTTTTTCCTTTTCTTTGTCCTTTTTCTTTTTCTCTTTTTCCTTTTCTTTGTCCTTTTTTCTTTTTCTCTTTTTTCTTTTCTTTGTCCTTTTTCTTTTTCTCTTTTTCCTTTTCTTTGTCCTTTTTTCTTTTTCTCTTTTTCCTTTTCTTTGTCCTTTTTTCTTTTTCTCTTTTTCCTTTTCTTTGTCCTTTTTCTTTTTCTCTTTTTCCTTTTCTTTGTCCTTTTTTCTTTTTCTCTTTTTCCTTTTCTTTGTCCTTTTTTCTTTTTCTCTTTTTCCTTTTCTTTGTCCTTTTTTCTTTTTCTCTTTTTCCTTTTCTTTGTCCTTTTTTCTTTTTCTCTTTTTCCTTTTCTTTGTCCTTTTTCTTTTTCTCTTTTTCCTTTTCTTTGTCCTTTTTTCTTTTTCTCTTTTTCCTTTTCTTTGTCCTTTTTTCTTTTTCTCTTTTTCCTTTTCTTTGTCCTTTTTTCTTTTTCTCTTTTTCCTTTTCTTTGTCCTTTTTTCTTTTTCTCTTTTTTCTTTTCTTTGTCCTTTTTTCTTTTTTTCCTTTTCTTTGTCCTTTTTTCTTTTTCTCTTTTTCCTTTTCTTTGTCCTTTTTTCTTTTTTTCCTTTTCTTTGTCCTTTTTCTTTTTCTCTTTTTCCTTTTCTTTGTCCTTTTTCTTTTTCTCTTTTTCCTTTTCTTTGTCCTTTTTCTTTTTCTCTTTTTCCTTTTCTTTGTCCTTTTTTCTTTTTCTCTTTTTCCTTTTCTTTGTCCTTTTTTCTTTTTCTCTTTTTCCTTTTCTTTGTCCTTTTTTCTTTTTCTCTTTTTCCTTTTCTTTGTCCTTTTTTCTTTTTCTCTTTTTCCTTTTCTTTGTCCTTTTTCTTTTTCTCTTTTTCCTTTTCTTTGTCCTTTTTTCTTTTTCTCTTTTTCCTTTTCTTTGTCCTTTTTTCTTTTTCTCTTTTTCCTTTTCTTTGTCCTTTTTTCTTTTTCTCTTTTTCCTTTTCTTTGTCCTTTTTCTTTTTCTTTTTTTCCTTTTCTTTGTCCTTTTTCTTTTTCTCTTTTTCCTTTTCTTTGTCCTTTTTTCTTTTTCTCTTTTTCCTTTTCTTTGTCCTTTTTCTTTTTCTCTTTTTCCTTTTCTTTGTCCTTTTTTCTTTTTCTCTTTTTCCTTTTCTTTGTCCTTTTTTCTTTTTCTCTTTTTCCTTTTCTTTGTCCTTTTTTCTTTTTCTCTTTTTCCTTTTCTTTGTCCTTTTTTCTTTTTCTCTTTTTTCTTTTCTTTGTCCTTTTTTCTTTTTTTCCTTTTCTTTGTCCTTTTTTCTTTTTCTCTTTTTCCTTTTCTTTGTCCTTTTTTCTTTTTTTCCTTTTCTTTGTCCTTTTTCTTTTTCTCTTTTTCCTTTTCTTTGTCCTTTTTCTTTTTCTCTTTTTCCTTTTCTTTGTCCTTTTTCTTTTTCTCTTTTTCCTTTTCTTTGTCCTTTTTTCTTTTTCTCTTTTTCCTTTTCTTTGTCCTTTTTTCTTTTTCTCTTTTTCCTTTTCTTTGTCCTTTTTTCTTTTTCTCTTTTTCCTTTTCTTTGTCCTTTTTTCTTTTTCTCTTTTTCCTTTTCTTTGTCCTTTTTCTTTTTCTCTTTTTCCTTTTCTTTGTCCTTTTTTCTTTTTCTCTTTTTCCTTTTCTTTGTCCTTTTTTCTTTTTCTCTTTTTCCTTTTCTTTGTCCTTTTTTCTTTTTCTCTTTTTCCTTTTCTTTGTCCTTTTTTCTTTTTCTCTTTTTCCTTTTCTTTGTCCTTTTTTCTTTTTCTCTTTTTCCTTTTCTTTGTCCTTTTTTCTTTTTCTCTTTTTCCTTTTCTTTGTCCTTTTTTCTTTTTCTCTTTTTCCTTTTCTTTGTCCTTTTTTCTTTTTCTCTTTTTCCTTTTCTTTGTCCTTTTTTCTTTTTCTCTTTTTCCTTTTCTTTGTCCTTTTTCTTTTTCTCTTTTTTCTTTTCTTTGTCCTTTTTTCTTTTTCTCTTTTTTCTTTTCTTTGTCCTTTTTTCTTTTTTTCCTTTTCTTTGTCCTTTCTTCTTGTCCATTGGGTTTTTTTTTGTCCTTTTCTGTGTCGTTTTTGTTTTCATTGTTTTCTTTCCTGACATTATTACCTGTCATTTTCCCACACAAACACGTTCTTAATCATATACCTACATGTCTCTGACTCCTTTTCATATTCAATCCCTCTTATAACTTCCCTAACCGCTAATTCTCATTCATAGTTGACCTACCAACCAAGAATGTTTAATAATTTAATTGAAATATGTCAAAAAGTAAATATAAGTCAAGTTTACCCAAGTCAAAAAGTAGACATAGATCTGGCTAACATTTGAGTTCAAAAAGTAGACATATTTTTAGTTTGCACTCAAGTCTGAAAGGTAATGATATGCAGCCTGTACTCAAATCAAAAAGCTAGACATATGTCCAATTTACCTTAAGATTAAAAAGGACTGCTTTAGACTTGAGTGAAAAAGATGCACAACACTCCAGTTTATACTTTTTTCTTTTTTTTTTTTTAAGCTTATCACCCCAAGCAAGGCTGGAAGCCACTAGCACGCAAGGGGTTACAGAAGGTTTGGAGGAAGAGCAGATAGGAGTGGTAAAAGGAGAGGATGTGGAGAAAGATAGTGGATCGATCAAGGCAAGGGGGTTACAGAAGATTTGGAGCGAGAGCAGATAGGAATGAAAGGTGAAAGGATGTGGAGAAGGGAAGTGGATAGATCAAGGCAACTGGAGATGTCGATTGATGTTACACTTAAATAGTTGGAGATTGTATTTGTCAGGGAAACAGGAATGAGGAAGGGAGTTCCACAGGCGAGATGTGTGAGACATGAAGCTATTGGAGTAGAAGAGACGTCTACATCTAACAGTTTCAACGGTGAAGGGGTGGGAACAGGATGCCAGTCAAAAAACGTGACACAACACAGAAGAATAAGTTATTCTTAAGAATCTTAGCTCAGCGTTATCTTCCAATTTGGAAAAGTTGTTTAACCGCGAGTTAAAGGGGAAATGTTTCACCATATCTACAGAAGATGTTTGCAGTCTGTTGGTGAGTGCTTATCCCTGTCACAATATCACTCCATCAGTCTCCTAAGTGCCATTGGCACTCTAAGCCAAATGATCAACAACATGGCTGTTGATCACCTCAACTGGAACAACTTCACAAACAGTACGAATTTTGCTCATTTAGGTCCACTACTGATGTCCTAACTGCCATTATACACAGAATCAATAAGGAACTAAATTATAATTTCATGACAGTGATAGCCTTAGATATCTCAAAGATCATTGACATAGGAGTGGGGGTACTACACAAACTCTCCAGCATGGTATCTCTGGAAGATTATTCACAATAATAAATTCCTTCGTATCTAGTATCCTCCCTCCAACTATGGGTTAAATAATAGATCTTGTATCTGGAAAATAATTGTTATTCTAAAAAATTAATAATTTTTTTTTTTTTTAAACATTTCACCCCAAGCAATGCGGGAGCGCCACTAGCACACAAGGGTTTACAGAAAGTGGGAGCAAGAGTAAAGAGGCATGAGAGAGTAAAGGATGAAGAGAAGGACGGGGAATAGATCAAGGCATCTGGAGATGTCGATTGACATTACATTTGAATTATAGCTATCAGGGAAGCAAGTAAGAGGAAGGGAGTTGCATAGACAGGAAGTGCGAGACATGAAAAAAAAAAAGAATTGTTCTTAAAATCAAAAAAAATGCTCCAGCCTTAAATAATCTACAAAGGGTTGATAAGCTGTAAAAAAAATAACAAAAGAAAGATTGTTGTTAATGGCCAGTTTTCTGAAGCCCATGGGGTCAATGCCGGTGTCACCCCCAACGTTCTCTCCAAGGTTCTTTCCACTTTCAATTTTTTTATTAATGATCTTCTTAAGAACATTCTCTGATCATTAATAAATATCAATGCAGATAATACTATAGTTTATGGATGCCCCTCTAAAAATTTAGATAACCAGAGCCTGGCAGCTGATCTCTTCCCTGAGCAAGCTCTAACAGCTCAATGGTGGGCTGGACTGGCTTATAACATTCAATACATCCAAAACCAACTTAGTAACATTTCATCACCACTCAGCAGATCCTGAATTTCTCTTGTCATTATAAACAGTGCTACTCTCAATGAGTAGGAATAGATATGTTCACTTATTGTCTGGTTCACACTCCTCCTCAACCTTTTGAACAGGAGTAGAGGTTTACTCCTTGTTTCCTGTTTAGGTTTCCGTTTACTTCTAAAGTTTGCTTCAACTCTGTTCTCCCAATGTCTGCAGCTGATTTCTGAAATTTTACTCACTATTTCATTTTATTTATTTTTTCTCTCCTCCTCTAATAGGAGTAAATAGGTTTGCCTGTCATCCGGTTCACACTCCTCCCCGGTCTTTTGAACAAGAGTAGAAATTTATCCCTTGTTTTTGTTTAGGATTGGGTTTCTGGTTCCTTCTAAAGTCTGCTTCAGCTCTATACTCCTAATACTTCCTATGCTAATATAAGTCCACACAGTAACCCTCTAAATTGAGTGGCTCTTGGGCCTTGTATTTGGTGAACATTAGTTAAAAAAAAAAGAAAAACATCTATTGGGACTCGAGTTCACTCCAAACCTCAAGTGGAACTCATATATACAATCCATCGCATAAGATGTTGAAAAAATGGTTGATTCCTTGTGCAACTCCAAAAAGTACCTGCTTTTTTCTATCTTTATGAAACTCAGATCAGACCCAAAGAGGAGGGGCTCCATCAAGCTTTCTTGCTCCTACATACACCCATTGCTACTGTGTGCATGTTTGGTGCCCTAATATACAATGGGTTTGTAGTGATTACAAAATAATACGCTGTCCACTGTGTGATGAAAGACATGACTTACCTAAGAATTCGAAACGAGCGTGAACGTGTCTTGCCTGCAAAGTGATGATAAAAAGAAATATGGCCGCTGTTGAAGACGCAATTTATGCATGCCTATCTCGTCCAAAATGAGACGATATTTGCACACATGCAAATTTTGGCCATATTGGAATAGCGTAAAAAGTGGGGTGCCAGCAGCACGACGGAACTAAAGTCATTTGGTGGACAGCGTGCAATAGAGTTGGATGTACGGACTGACAGACGGACAAAGTAGGCACAGCTGAAATGGTGTCTGTTTCACAACTGCCCAGTGTAACAGCTGAGAAAGGGAGCCACGCAATCCATTTCCTTGAGGCTACCGAAGAAGAAGAAAAAATAGCTGGCCTGCCGGCGAGCACCACACTGCACTTTTTGATCCCCCCTCTCATCACCATTTTTTTTTTCTACACACTGACATGAGTGGAATAAATACATTGAATCAATAGCTTCATCCACCGCAAGGAAAGTTGGCTCTCTGTGTTGTGCCAGAAAATTTTTCTCATCTGAGTCCATCTTTCAAATCTATAAATCAACCATCCATCCTTGCATGGAATATTGCTGTCATATAATGTCTGGTGCTTCCTCTGTATATCTCGAGGTCCTTGGCAAAGTCCAGAGATGAATATGCAAGATGATAGGTCCTGATCTGGCATCTAGTCTACATTCGCTATCTCACGGACATGCTCTGGCCTTCCTCTGTCTCTTCTACAAATATTTTCACGGCAATTGTTCTGACAAGCTACTTTCACTGGTTCCCGAACTATATGAATTTAAACGAGCTACCAGGCTGGCATCTCAGTCCCACCCTTTCACTGTCAAAATGGTTAAATGTAACTGTCTCTTCTTCTCAAACAGCTTCTTCTCCCGCACTTCCTGTCTGTGGAACTCCCTTCCTCTTACTTGCTTCCCCGATGACTATAATCTTCAAATATTCAAGTGCAATGTCAGTTGATGTCTGACACCCTAAGCTTGTTCCCCATCCTTTTCTGTATCTTTTCCTCAAACATGCCTCTTTACACTTGTTCTCAATCCTCTGTAATCCTTTGTGTGCTAGTGGCACTCCCACCTTGCTTGGGGCGAATTGCCTTTAAAAAAAAACCCAACCCTTTGCCCACTTCGTTCAAATTCAGAAGACTGAGGAAAAAGAGGGAAAGGAATTTGCAAGCCTATGAGAAATTTTCTTGGACCCATGAAAACATTGCCTTCACAGAGATTAACCAGGAAGCTGAGAAGAAGACAGAAATAAATTTGTGAGCCTATGTGAAATTGCTTTTGGACCAATGAAAACTATGTCTTCACCAAAATTAGCTGTTGAGCCAAAATGAAGAAAGAAAAGAAAGTGGCAAGCCTATGTGAAATTCCTTTTGATATAAAATGAGGAGCAAAATTAAATTAGTAAGAGAAGAGTTTCTGAAGTCATGTGAAAGGTTTCATTTCTGTTCACCATGACCAGCATAGAAGTTTTCACTTGTGTCAAATTACTTAGAATAATAATTATATTATCAGCTTTTAACCAAATATGCATCACTTCAAAGAATTATCCTTCTACAATCCAAGACAGCTAAATATTTGAAACTATCTCTTTTCCATCTACTTTTGAACATATGCAACTGCGTATCCTTTCTGTGAGCAATGAATGCTCTTGCCTTTGTTTTAAACATTTTTGAATATTATTTTGTATTTTTTAATCTGTTGTATGAGTATTTCCTCTTCATGACAATTCGTTAAAACTACGGACTTTAAAAATTTGGTGATGTCAACAAACACTCATTGCCAATTTTGCGATGTCAACGAATACTTGTTGTCACTTCCATAATGCTCATTGTAGTAGAGACTTTGTAATTGCAGATACAACTATAGTAATGCCATTTAATAATACTGGTGTCAGACGCCTTCAAATAATCTCACACTAATAGTACTTGCTTGATAATACTAGCTCAGAAGTAACCACTGAATAGTAATCAGTATAGAGAGTAGTGTAGAATAGTGAATACTATAGAGAATAGTGAACCGTATAGTAACAGAAGATAGACTAGAAAAGTGATCCATATAGTAATAGAGGATAGAGTAGAAAAGTGATCCATACAGTAATAGAGGATGGAGTAGAAAAGTGATCCATAGAGTAATAGAGGATAGAGTAGAAAAGTGATCCATACAGTAATAGAGGATGGAGTAGAAAAGTGATCCATACAGTAATAGAGGATGGAGTAGAAAAGTGATCCATACAGTAATAGAGGATGGAGTAAAAAAGTGATCCATACAGTAATAGAGGATGGAGTAGAAAAGTGATCCATACAGTAATAGAGGATAGACTAGAAAAGTGATCCATACAGTAATAGAGGATGGAGTAGAAAAGTGATCCATACAGTAATAGAGGATGGACTAGAAAAGTGATCCATACAGTAATAGAGGATAGACTAGAAAAGTGATCCATACAGTAATAGAGGATAGACTAGAAAAGTGATCCATACAGTAATAGAGGATAGACTAGAAAAGTGATCCATAGAGTAATAGAGGATAGACTAGAAAAGTCATCCATACAGTAATAGAGGATAGAGTAGAAAAGTGATCCATAGAGTAATAGAGGATAGAGTAGAAAAGTGATCCATACAGTAATAGAGGATGGAGTAGAAAAGTGATCCATACAGTAATAGAGGATAGAGTAGAAAAGTGATCCATTAGATGTCATACTACTTTCTATTTATGCATTTCCTCTATGGTCACATGATCTACTTAATTCAATAATGGGATCACCTATGTTTTCTCACTGGTGATCTGTGTTCAAACCCAAGTGTCGGCAGTGATACTTTATTCCTATATAACAAAAAAAAATTTCTGATTTATTTTCCTGAAATGGGCTACTGACACAATTTCAAGCATGTAAATTCGTAAATAAATTCCTTATCTTGTTTAGTTAAAAATTACCCATGTATTTCATTGTTATTACCACCCTTCATTAATCTTCTCGGTGTGGGTAAATCAACAGTTCATTTTAACCCCTAAGCCCCACACCAATATAGGTTACTGGGACATTACCACACTAATAACTTTGCTAGTTCAAAGTCATTAGTATCGTTGGGTTTGTAAAATACGTCTGCTCCTATACATAGAGATTAGTTACATGATGTTAGGCACATTGGTTAATAAAACCACGTGGGTTCAGAAAAAGCTGACCACCACCAGAGAGAAGGGACTGGACCTGCTCCGAGATGTACACAAGAATTTTGCTCCACCACGAATGGTACCAGTTGCTGAGGGTTTCAAAGATACAAACTATCTAGCCCTATTTCATTCACCAGATGGGTAAGTTGATGTTATCAGTTGCCAAGGGTTTTAAAGGTACAAGCTATCTAGCCCTATTTCACTCACCAGATGGGTAAGTCAACATTATCAGTTGCTGAGGGTTTTAAAGGTACGAGCTATCTAGCCATATTTCACTCCACCCAATGGGTAAATCCACCTGACATATTCTCTTTATATAGGAGCAGACAAATTTTACAAACCAAACAGTATTTAACTATGTGATAAGCCATTGCATGCATGTTTAACAATTTGAAACAAGCACCAAAGGAACTCTGGCAATTCTAATCACAAGGGGAAGTAATTCAGTCTGTTAATATCTCAAATAAGTCCTGCAGACA
>OZ038519.1:33059898-33202398 GCA_964036315.1 Acanthosepion esculentum | reverse complement strand
TGTGGAGTACAGCATATCCGTATTAAAAGGAGAATTTAATGTGGGATACACTGTCCACAAAACACACGCAAATTTCAAGAAAAGACAACATGATAAGGAATGTTTGTAGAAAAATAGAATATAGTATATTTAATAACATTCATACAGAATAAACAAATTTGTATATTAATGTCTCCTGTTTGCATAAAAGATAAATGCTTTTTAGGTCATTTAAGTAAATGTGATTTGAATAAAAAATTATGTGTTCACTGTCTTTCAACGATGATAATAATGTCTGTTCCTTGTTTTTGTTGTATCTGCCGAGTTGGTGAAAAAGGAAAAAGGGGCGATCAATTTAAGTTGAAAAAGAGAGTGTGAATGAGAAATAAAAGATAAGAGGAAATTGTACTTATCGGGTGGAATTGTTTTTGGGGTCATGTGTAAATTTGTTGTTGTTGTTGTTCTGCTTTCCTACCCCACTTTCTGCTCTTAGTGCTGGGTTGAGTCAGTGATGGACTTGACTGTCAGTCCTATGTCCTCTTTGATATCTGCGCCCTTCTGACCCTGATTGATTTGAGTCCTTTTTACGGCTGACTTCCTTTTCACACTGGCTCGTTACTTTTTTCTCAGTTTAGGAAATCACCTCCTTTCATTGGTCAGAAAATTAATTTCACACCTTATTGCGAAAAAATGTTTTAATCGTTTTGATCCGATTTTGCGGGTGTGCAAATCTACTTTGTGTTTTCAGTATTTTGTTGGGATGATATAGGATTTGTATCCTATAGGTCTACCCATACGGATTACCTAGTTTTTCGTAAACTAAATATATATGCAGTGTAACCCGGATATAAGAGAGATTTTCTCTGGTCCCAAATTAGAGCCATACTTACCTAAACAAAATAGACTAAACCCAGATATAAGAGAAACCCGGATATAAGATACCTTTTTCTCCAGGCCCGACAACTCTCTTATATCCGGGTTACACTGTATATATATTTATATATATATATATATATATATATATAGGGTGACCCCAAAAAAACGGGAATTTTTGAAGTGCGCATTGCCAGACATGAGCAAGTGGCAACACTGCGAGACAGTGACCTTGAGCAAGTAAACATTTCGCCATTTTAGTAACGAGAATGAAATTCACAGTATCCCAGCCGAGATGTTGCAGCAGTCAATGAGGAATCTCAACGGCAGATTTCAAGAATGCATTCGTACAGGAGGACGCCATCTACAGGACGTAATTTTTTAAAAAAATGAAAATTCCATCATTGTTTCTTAAATGGCATGTTTTAAGGTTTCAATTACTATGAATTAAATATTTTTCTTCCATCACTCTTGGGTTTTATTGGATTGTTAAAAAGTTCCCTTTTTTTTGGTCACCCTATATATATATACATATACATATATATATATGTATGTGTGTGTGTGTGTATGCACATGTTAGTGTTAGGTTGGTTAGTCAATAAGTCACAAATCAAACAAAACCATTTACTTTGAACAGCAGCACATATTCATTACCAATCAGATTTCTTTCTTTGTTAATGCACTATTCTAGTTAATGTTTTCTCATGTTGCTTCTATTGACGAAAAAACCTGGCTGGCCAATTGTTGTCACTAAACTGGGTCGCACCAAGTTGCAGAGAGCTTTTTTTGGCTACTTGGATTGTAATTCTAATTCCCCACAAATGACTTGCACATTTCACTCCTGTTTACAATGCCTTTGACGTCGGCTTTCAAAACGAGAAACAGACGGAATCAAAGCACAAGCTGTGAAACTAAACGTTTCTCTCTGACTATAATCCACTCTTCATTGTAATACATCAATGTATTCCATTGACAATAATGTCTGTATACCATCAATTATATTAACTGTTCTCTAGTAATTATATTGACTGCACTTTATTGACTATATCAACTGTATTCCATTGATTCTACTTTATTAACTATACTAAGTATACTCCACTGACTATATTGAGTCTATTCAATCGGGCATACTAACTACACTCCACTGGCTATATTGACTCTACTCTATCAACTATACAAACTACTCACCATTGATTATATTGACTCTATTCTATCAGGCATACTAACTACACTCCACTGACTATATTGACTCTACTCTATCAACTATACAAACTACTCACCATTGATTATATTGACTCTATTCTATCAGGCATACTAACTACACTCCACTGGCTATATTGACTCTACTCTATCAACTATACAAACTACTCACCATTGATTATATTGACTCTATTCTATCAGGCATACTAACTACACTCCACTGACTATATTGACTCTACTCTATCAACTATACAAACTACTCACCATTGATTATATTGACTCTATTCTATCAGGCATACTAACTACACTCCACTGGCTATATTGACTCTACTCTATCAACTATACAAACTACTCACCATTGATTATATTGACTCTATTCTATCAGGCATACTAACTACACTCCACTGACTATATTGACTCTACTCTATCAACTATACAAACTACTCACCATTGATTATATTGACTCTATTCTATCAGGCATACTAACTACACTCCACTGGCTATATTGACTCTACTCTATCAACTATACAAACTACTCACCATTGATTATATTGACTCTATTCTATCGGGCATACTAACTCCACTCCACTGACTATATTGACTCTACTCTATTGATTCTATTTCCTGTGTTCAAAAAAGAAATTGAACAGAGAATACAAAGGGTCATTCAAAAAGTTCTAAGCCCCCCTCAGAAAGAGTTAGAGAAACAAGGCAGTTTTTCAATATTTTTCAATATAGTCCCCCTTGGCACCAGTGCACCTGGTCCAATGATGCTTAAGCATTGCAATCGCATCACGGAAAAGGGGGGCATCCTGGTACTCCAAATACTCCTCCACAGCACATATAATCTCATCATTGTTTTCGAATTGATGACTACACATGTAGGATTTGATTTTAGGAAACGAGAAGAAATCCGATAGTGTTAAGTCTTGTGAGTTAGGGGGATGGGGGTAGCAATTCAGTGCCACAGTTGGCTGCTTCATCTAGTGCAACACGTGTGTTATTCTGGAGCAAGATCACACCTGCCCTCAGCTTCCCTCTGCTTTTCAACTTGATTGCCTAATTCAGTTGTCTTAATTCTGATGCATAGTACTGTCCATTCACTGATTAAATGTCAAATGGACATAATGTTGAAAAGACAAAGTTTCAAAAGGAGTAAATGTTGAAAAGACAAAGTTTCAAAAGGAGTAAATGTTGAAAAGAGAAAGTTTCAAAAGGAGTAAATGTTGAAAAGACAAAGTTTCAAAAGGAGTAAATGTTGAAAAGAGAAAGTTTCAAAAGGACTAAACGTTGAAAAGACAAAGTTTCAAAAGGAGTAAATGTTGAAAAGACAACGTTTCAAAAGGAGTAAATGTTGAAAAGACAACGTTTCAAAAGGAGTAAATGTTGAAAAGAGAAAGTTTCAAAAGGAGTAAATGTTGAAAAGAGAAAGTTTCAAAAGGAGTAAATGTTGAAAAGACAACGTTTCAAAAGGAGTAAATGTTGAAAAGACAACGTTTCAAAAGGACTAAATGTTGAAAAGACAAAGTTTCAAAAGGACTAAATGTTGAAAAGACAACGTTTCAAAAGGAGTAAATGTTGAAAAGAGAAAGCTTCAAAAGGAGTAAATGTTGAAAAGAGAAAGTTTCAAAAGGAGTAAATGTTGAAAAGAGAAAGTTTCAAAAGGACTAAACGTTGAAAAGACAAAGTTTCAAAAGGAGTAAATGTTGAAAAGACAAAGTTTCAAAAGGAGTAAATGTTGAAAAGAGAAAGTTTCAAAAGGAGTAAATGTTGAAAAGACAACGTTTCAAAAGGAGTAAATGTTGAAAAGACAAAGTTTCAAAAGGAGTAAATGTTGAAAAGACAAAGTTTCAAAAGGAGTAAATGTTGAAAAGACAACGTTTCAAAAGGAGTAAATGTTGAAAAGAGAAAGTTTCAAAAGGAGTAAATGTTGAAAAGAGAAAGTTTCAAAAGGAGTAAATGTTGAAAAGACAATGTTTCAAAAGGAGTAAATGTTGAAAAGACAAAGTTTCAAAAGGAGTAAATGTTGAAAAGACAACGTTTCAAAAGGAGTAAATGTTGAAAAGACAAAGTTTCAAAAGGAGTAAATGTTGAAAAGACAAAGTTTCAAAAGGAGTAAATGTTGAAAAGAGAAAGTTTCAAAAGGAGTAAATGTTGAAAAGACAAAGTTTCAAAAGGAGTAAATGTTGAAAAGACAAAGTTTCAAAAGGAGTAAATGTTGAAAAGACAACGTTTCAAAAGGAGTAAATGTTGAAAAGACAAAGTTTCAAAAGGACTAAATGTTGAAAAGACAAAGTTTCAAAAGGACTAAATGTTGAAGAAATTAAAAATGAACATATCGTCATTATTTTAAAAACTTGGTTCAAGTAATCAATTAAGATATTCTAAATTTTTTATTGTTTATCTATGGCATCATTTAATAATTAATAGCCAACAATTGCAAGAAGACTGAGTTTTTGAAAGAAAATACAAAAAATATACAATTGTAAACCAAAGATTAAAAGGCATATTTGATAGATATGACATCATTACTGAATTAGAATATCATAAAGATATTGTGGCGTGCTAATTAGATTTGGTTTAGAATTGTTAAGAAGGCTTTGGTGAAGGTTGCGTTTTTGGTTAGCACATCACATTTAAATTTGCAAAAGACACAAGGAAGAAATAACAAGAGATTATGTAGTAATCAACAATCGTGCTTGATGAAATAAAATTAAGAAAAAGGAAGTAGTTTCCCTTGTACTGATGCAAGACTGAAAATATGTATTAAAGAACTTTCTTGTTTAAATGTTCAGAGTTCAGTGATAAATGATAACCGAGTTCAAGTATGAAAAAGCTTGTACAAAAGGATAATAGAATTTTGAGTTTGTTACTTGGCTTTTGGACAGACAGTTCACAGCGTAGTGCAATTGTAGTTTTGTGTCTGTGTGTGTGTGTGTGAGTAGAAGAATGTAGGTACACGTACGTAGTTGAGCTCTGTTGATTTATTTGTTCTACTACTGTTCTATTGTTTTATTTTCGTGGTATTTATACTTTTTGAGTAGGCTCCAGAGAGGAGCGGGAAAAATATCGAAAGGAATGTTTAAATTATACGATTGGTCAAAAATCAATCAATCACTGATTTTTTACTAAACCAAGTTTGGCAAAGTCAATGGCAGAAAATTTGGTGTGGCTACTGTGATGGATAAATTGTCCTGTAGTAAATAGTACTTATTTTCTAGACAATAATTGTTAAGTATTTTGTGGGCATGGTGTATCATTACTGAATTAGAATATCTTAAAGATATCGTTCACAATCTTTAATTATATTTTGCTGTGGTTGTAATTTCATCATAAATAAAAAAATTTATTTTTACCATAATTGTAATTTCTCATAAATAAAAATTTTAACTCTTTACTCTACTTTAGATCCAGATCCTTGTTCAAAAAAGTTAGCAGTTATATAGAATTTTTTTTTTTTTATCAGAGGTTTTTTATATTAGTTTAATATTGAAAAAATAATTATTTACCAGCAGGATATTTGCATGTTAAGTAAACGCTATCCTATTGTATTTTGTGATTTACTCAGTTCAACACTTTTTTCATTCAGCATTTAAAAAAAGGAAAAAAGTGTCAAATGGACAACTTACTGGCAGGATACTTGCATGTTAAGTAATAGATATTCTATTGTATTTTGTCATTTACTCAGTTTGACTCTTTTTTTTTTTTTTTGTTAGGCACTTTGTCCATTTGACACTTTTTTCCTTCGACACTTAGTCTGTTCAACATTTTGTCCTTCCATATTTAGTCCATTTGACGCTTTGTCCATTCAACACTTTGTTTGACATTTTGTCCATTCGTCATTTTGTCTTTCGACACTTTGTCCTTCAACACTCTGTCTGCACATGGTACTTTTATTAGCGTCTTACCAAATATAAAGTCATGGGCTGTGACATCATATTAGTAAAGAGTGCATTGTGCATGCACTTAACTGACTGGTGAATATTAATTGCACTGACTGAACATTATACAGGAAAAATTTCAGACCAAATAATAATTCTGTGTCAGGGTACAAACTTATTGATCCACCCTCATGCGTGTGTTTGTGTGCAATCTTTTGCATTCTTATTAGAAATCCTGTTATAAATGAATGTCTCAAGCAGGATTTTGCAGATTACTTTTAATTTATAAAGAATTAGTTACAAATTCCTGGTTGGAATCAACTCTTTGCCTTTTCCACAGTGATTTTGTTTTTTCGTTGTTTTTTTTTTCACTCTGTTTTTTGTCCTTTCTATGCTGGATCCGAAGCTGAAATGAAAGTGAGCTTTAAGTCATGTAAGAGAGAAGAGAGAAAGAGAGAAAAAAGAAGAGAAAAAGAAAAAAAACGTATAGAAAGAGAAGGGTGGGAGAGAGAGAGAAAGAAGGAGAAAAAAACAGGGTTTGAAAGAGAGAGATAAAAAGAAGAGAGATAAGGGAGGGAGAAAATAGTGCGGAGAAAGGAGAAGGATATAGAAAGAAAGAGAAGAGAAGAGGAGAGAAAAAGAAGAAGGAATAGAAAGAGGAGGGTGTGAGTGAGAAACAGTGTGGAGAAGGAGTGAAGAATAGAGAGAGAGAGAAAAAAGACAGGATTTGAAAGATAGGGATAAAAAGTAGAGAGAGGAAGGGATGAAGAAAAATAATGTGAAGGCAATAGAAATAGAGCAGGAAAGAGAATGAAAGGTAGAGAGAAAAAGGACAGGAAAAGAGGAGAGGAGAAAAGAGAAAAACAGAAGCAGTAGAGAGAAAAACAGAAGCAAAGAAATAGAGAGAAAACCAATGAATGAGGATGAAGAAGAAGTGAGAGGGAGGGAGAGAGAGAATGAAAGAAACAAAACAAAAAAGAATGAAAGAAAGAAAAAGAAAAAAGACAGGATTGGAAAGAGAGGAATAAAAAGAGGAACAAGAGAAGGAGAGAGATAAAACAGTAGGGAGAAGGAAAGAAAAAGAAAAAAATAGAAAAAGACATGAATGAAGAGAAATAAAAGGAGGAGGAGGAAGATAGAGAAACAGTAGGGAAAAAGAAAGAGAAGAGATGAGGTGGGGAGATAAAAAGGAGAGTGATAGAAAGGAAAGTGTGTGGGAGAGAAAGAAAGAAAAAGAAAGTACGAGTAGCTGGGATAGAGTAAGAAAGAGAGAGCAAGAAGCTCGTAATTATCATAAACAGAATATACAACAGCAGCCGCAGCAGTCTTCAGCCATTATAAAAAAGCATGTCTGGCAATCAGAGAATCTCTTTCAATATGTCACATGTAATTTGTACTCTTAGCTTTCATTAATATCAAGGTTTTAGGTCATGATGCCATGCCGAAAATATAAAATGAATTTTTCAAACAGAGGATGAAACCAACTCTGAAAAAAATACTTGGATGAAATTTAATTCAGAAGCAAGTGACCTGAGTGTTTTTTTTACAACAGATATGAACTGTCTTTCAATGTTTCACTTTAGGTGATTTTTTTTCAAAAGACCTACAATTGTACAGGTTTTTTTGCTGTCCGGAATGGCTAAAATGAAGAAGCAATTAACATTAATTTTCTTAGCATTCTTAATCTCCTAACATAAACTTCCTCAAGGTGGGTGATCATCGTCTGCAGAAGGATTGGAACATAAATGCTTAGTTTGATGTATTTTTCTATCATACTGTTTTTTGTAAGTCAGACTAAACTGTTTAAAAAAACGAACCATTTAAAATTAATAATAATATAGCAATGATAATAGCTGTTCTCTTGTAAGGAAATATTTGGCATTCATTGACCGAACAGCCAGTGCGACTTGAGTTAGTTTTTCTTCATTCCCTATTCTTCAAGCTGGGATCAAAGTTTAGTACCTGTTCACTTCATCCCTAATGGTAATATTAACCATTTCCTCATAAGGAAATATTTGGCATTCATTGACCGAACAGCCAGTGCGACTTGAGTTAGTTTTTCTTCATTCCCTATTCTTCAAGCTGGGATCAAAGTTTAGTACCTGTTCACTTCATCCCTAATGGTAATATTAACCATTTCCTCATAAGGAAACATTTGGCATTCATTGACCGAACAGCCAGTGAGACTTGAGTTAGTTTTTCTTCATTCTCTATCCTTCAAGCAGGGATCAAACTTTAGTACCTGTTCACTTCATCCCTAATGGTAATATTAACCATTTCCTCATAAGGAAACATTTGGCATTCATTGACCGAATAGCCAGTGTGACTTGAGTTAGTTTTTCTTCATTCTCTATTCTTCAAGCTGGGATCAAAGTTTAGTACCTGTTCACTTCATCCCTAATGGTAATATTAACCATTTCCTCATAAGGAAACATTTGGTATTCATTGACCAAACAGCCAGTGCTATGCTTTTCTTCACTCTCTGGCCATCAGATAGGGATCAAAGTTCAGTATTAGTTCTCCTTATCCCTAATTGTAATATTACCCATTTTCTTATAAGGAAACATTTGACATTCATTGACCAAACAGTGCTAGTTGAATTACACTTTTCATTAACCCCTAGCCATGATGGTGGGGTCAATCTGTTCTCCTCATCTTTAATAGTAATGTTAATATTAGCCATTTCCTTATAAGGAAATATTTGGCATACACTGACTGAGTAGCCATTGTGACTTGAGCTGCACTTTTCTTCACTGCCTAGACACCGGGATGGGATCAAAGTGAAGTATCTGTTCTCCTCATCTCTAATAGTAATGGTAATATTAGCCGTTTCCTGACAAATAAACATTCAGCATTCATTGACCTAGCAGCCAGTGCTATTTGATTTAGCTTTTTTCACTTACTAGCCATCGGATTGGGATCAGTGTGTTGTATCTGTTCTCCTCATCCCTAATGATAATATTAGCCATTTCCTTATAAGGAAACATTCGGCATTCATTGACTGAGCAGCTAGTAATACTCATGTTATACTTTCCTTTAGTCCCTGGCCATCAGGGTGCAATTAAAGTGTAGTATTGTGGGGAAATAAAAAGAAAACAGCAACCAGCGAATAAATTCAAGCTCTCCCAACTGGTAATCCAACCTCTAGTCGTTCCTTCTTGAGTTCTGTCTCAAAATCGCACTAACAGACTTTTCCAGTCGCCAGCCGTGAACGTCGCTCCAAGCATCCCCACTGGGAAAAACTAGTTGCTTTTATATCTGTCCATATACCCATAATCCCTTGCGTCTTCATGCAATCCCATAATTCATTGCGTCTCTGTCCCATAATGCATTGCATATTCATTGCATAAAAATGCAATGCAAATCCCTCCTTATTCCTTTACGTTATCTGGCCGAGGACGGATTACGGCAGAGCGGTAAGTGCTTTGTTTCTCCTTCATTTCAACTGCAGTAGCCTTACATGCTAAGCAAATACGGGCTCTTTTTTGGCGGGGAAAAGGCAAGTCGCAACCAGTTGTGCTCGTCCCAGGTTCTGCCTCATCATGTCTGCCACAAGTATCTGTCCTCATCTCTAATGGTAATGGCACTATTAGAAACAATAGGAAACATTCAGGAAACATCCAGCATTACAAGGAAACGTTCAGCATTTATTGACTGAGCACCCACTACTACTTGAGTTAGCTGTTCTTCCCTCCCTTGCCATCAGGCTGGAATCAAAGTGTCATATCTTTTCTCCTCATCCTTAATGATAATAGTAGCCATTCCCTTATAAGGAAACATTCAGCATTCATTGACTGAACAGCCACTACTATTAGAGTAGCTGTTCTTCACTCACTAGCCATCAGGCTGGAATCAAAGTGTTGTATCTGTTCTTCTCATCCTTAATGATAATATGAGCCATATCCTTATAAGTAATCAACTGGCATTCATTGTTCAAGCAGCCAGTGCTACTCGAGTTACACTTTTCTTTACTTCCTGGCCAGTGGGGCAGGATCAATGCATAGTATCTGATCTCTGATTGCAATGTTAATATTAGTTGTTCCCTTATATCGAACCATTTGACATTTTTTGACCAAGCAGCCAGTCCTACTTGAGTTACGCTTTTCTTGTCTCTCTATTCATTGGACTGGGATCAATGTCTAGTAACTGTTCTCTTCCTCCTTAATGTTAATATTACTTGTTTCGTTATAAGGATCTTTATCAATTTTGAACATAGATCCGGTTAATGTATTGTTACAGAAACATTGACTAACCACTCTCTTGACTATGCGACACATATAGTAATCCAGTCGTCTATGTAGTAGCATGGCTTTTATTGGTTATTTTTTGCACCTTTGGTTTCAGGATGCATTTTGAGTTTAGCTGCTGCTGTTGGATCCCTGTCAGCAGCTCCCAGCTCCTTTTGGACTTTGATAAGGAAAGATCGACCACTTTTCAGAAAGCGAGCTATCTCCATGTCACTCTATTGCGATTTTAAAACAACAATTACAGCTGGCTTTTTCATTTCCTGAGTTAACTTGATGCCTGATACTCAGTCAGTTATGTGTCATGTGTGATACCTGCGTAAGAGATCATGTATATTTTGATACATGACTGATGAGGCAGATTTTTTTACCACAGTAGGTTGCCATTTCTTTCTGTGTAACAATAAATGGTTCAAAGAAATGTATACCTACTCATACAGCTAATAGACTACAATACTGGGGTACCATGATTTTATGATGGAGTACCAACCCTCTAAAAAATTAGGACATGTGGATGGATTATCAAGATTAATGCCTAAAAATGTGGAACCCTTTGAGGACACGGTCATTGCAGCACTAAAAAGTGAAATGTAAATAAAAAACTTTTTTTTCAACATTGTATTAGACTTACCAGTTACCCTGGAAGAAATAAAAGAAAAAGCAGAAAATGATGTCTTTATTGCAAAAATAAAAAAAAACAATTGAAAGAAAGTGACTTTTGTGACCCAACGAACATCCGTTGTCACTTTTGTAATGCTTGTTGTAGTAGAGACTTTGTAATCGCAGTAGTACACCGTTGAACAATACTGGTGTCAGACACCTTCGAATATCACTCACACTAATAGTACTTGCTCGATAATACTCACTCAAATAGTAACTACCATATACTGATCAGTATAGAGAAATAGTATAGTGAATAGAGTAGAGAATAGCGGTCTGTATAGCAATAGAGGATAGAATAGAAATGGTGATCCGTATAGTAATAGAGGATAGAATAGAAATGGTGATCCGTATAGTAATAGAGGATAGCATAGAAATGGTGATCCGTATAGTAATAGAGGATAGAATAGAAATGGTGATCCGTATAGCAATAGAGGATAGAATAGAAATGGTGATCCGTATAGCAATAGAGGATAGAATAGAAATGGTGATCCGTATAGCAATAGAGGATAGAATGGAAATGGTGATCCGTATAGTAATAGAGGATAGAATGGAAATGGTGATCCGTATAGTAATAGAGGATAGAATGGAAATGGTGATCCGTATAGTAATAGAGGATAGAATGGAAATGGTGATCCGTATAGTAATAGAGGATAGAATGGAAATGGTGATCCGTATAGTAATAGAGGATAGAATGGAAATGGTGATCCGTATAGTAATAGAGGATAGAATGGAAATGGCGGTCCGTATAGTAATAGAGGATAGAATAGAAATGTCGATCCGTATAGTAATAGAGGATAGAATAGAAATGGTGATCCGTATAGTAATAGAGGATAGAATAGAAATGGTGATCCGTATAGTAATAGAGGATAGAATAGAAATATCGATCCGTATAGTAATAGAGGATAGAATAGAAATGGTGATCCGTATAGTAATAGAGGATAGAATAGAAAGGGTGATCCGTATAGTAATAGAGGATAGAATAGAAATGGTGATCCGTATAGTAATCAATATAGACTAGAATGACGCTCAATTAGATGCCAAGCTAGTTCCTAGCCAACTAGCCAAGCTGTGTTTCCTCTATGGTCACGTGATCTACTTTTTATTTTTTATTTTTGTTAAGCGTATCACCCCAAGAAAGGCAGGAGGCCACTATCATGCAAGGGGTTATGGAAGGGTTGGAGGAAGAGCAGATAGGAGTGGTAAATGAGAGGATGTGGAGAAAGAGAAAGACAGTGGATCAATCAAGGCAAAGGGGGGTTACAGAAGATTTGGAGCGAGAGCAGATAGGAATGAAAGGTGAAAGGATGTGGAGAAGGGAAGTGGATAGATCAAGGCAACTGGAGATGTCGATTGACGCACTTAATTCGATAATGGGATCGCCTGTGTTTGTTCAGTGGCGATCTATGTTCAAACTCAAATTGTCGGCAGCGTCACTTTATTCCTATATAACAGCAACAAAGAATGAAATCCAGACTTAAATGCTTACTCACAATACACCGATGTAGTAATGTTCGGGCAGTGGGTTGTAATACCTAGTGTGTTACAGAAGTGAATACTGAAGGTTTTTCATAGCGGACATCCCGGTATTTCAAGAATGAAATCTCTGATAAGTTTCATATGTTAGATCAGAATGGACCAAAATATAGAAAATATAGTGAAAGCTTGCTGAGGTTGTGCTTTGGCAGCAAAACTACCTTTTCTTTTTTCTTTTTTTTTTTTAAGCTTTTCACCCCAAGCAAGGCTGGAAGCCACTAGCACGCAAGGGGTTACAGAAGGTTTGGAGGAAGAGCAGATAGGAGTGGTAAAGGAGAGGATGCGGAGAAAGATAGTGGATTGATCAAGGCAAGGGGGTTACAGAAGATTAGGAGCGAGGGCAGATAGGAATGAAAGGTGAAAGGATGTGGAGAAGGGAAGTGGATAGATCAAGGCAACTGGAGATGTCGATTGACGCACTTAATTCGATAATGGGATCGCCTGTGTTTGTTCAGTGGCGATCTATGTTCAAACTCAAATTGTCGGCAGCGTCACTTTATTCCTATATAACAGCAACAAAGAATGAAATCCAGACTTAAATGCTTACTCACAATACACCGATGTAGTAATGTTCGGGCAGTGGGTTGTAATACCTAGTGTGTTACAGAAGTGAATACTGAAGGTTTTTCATAGCGGACATCCCGGTATTTCAAGAATGAAATCTCTGATAAGTTTCATATGTTAGATCAGAATGGACCAAAATATAGAAAATATAATGAAAGCTTGCTGAGGCTGTGCTTTGGCAGCAAAACTACCTTTTCTTTTTTCTTTTTTTTTTTTAAGCTTTTCACCCCAAGCAAGGCTGGAAGCCACTAGCACGCAAGGGGTTACAGAAGGTTTGGAGGAAGAGCAGATAGGAGTGGTAAAGGAGAGGATGCGGAGAAAGATAGTGGATCGATCAAGGCTAGGGGGTTACAGAAGATTTGGAGCGAGAGCAGATAGGAATGAAAGGGGAAAGGATGTGGAGAAGGGAAGTGGATAGATCAAGGCAACTGGAGATGTCGATTGACGTTACACATAAATAGTTGGAGATTGTATTTGTCAGGGAAACGGGAATAAGGAAGGGAGTTCCACAGGCGAGAGGTGCGAGACATGAAGATCACAAAGATAGAACCTTGGCCAAAGTGAGACATGTCGTCAAGACTGCATAGAGATTTTGCAAGTCCTATGAATGGATTACATTATCTTGTGGCAGTTGATAGTTTCCAGCATCTTCAGTGACATTGAATTTCTTGCATGAACTGTTTGTGAGATATGGCATACCAGATAACATAGGCTCTGATAACAGAACGCAATTCATGGATAAAGAATTTGAAAACTTTTGTAAGATGTTCTCCATTGAACATATTATAACCCCGGTGTATCACCTAAATTTGAACGGACAGGCAGAATAAATTGTGGGAATATTCAAAGAGCACTGAAGAAAGTAAGTCATGAGAAATTGAATGAGAAAACACTTCAAAATTTTCTGAGAGTTTACTTATGTAAAACCTAACTCCAATACACTCTCAGGCATGTTTAATGTTTGCTAGAAAAGTAAAATCAATGTTCGACAAGTTATTACCAGTATCTGTCTATATTTCTGAGATGAATTGTTATGTACACTATTTACATTATTCGAACTATTGTCCTCATCTTTGTCAGCATGTTTATCACAACATTTCGGCCGTTGTACGCTCCGGCCTTCTTCAGGTGGTTGGAATGTCGAACTGAACCCTTTATTTCGCTTGCTGGAGTAGACTCTTCTAGTTCCACGTGCAATGTCTAATGGATATCAGTTATCAGTTATCCACTGTTAATTCCCCTCTCCAAGTTCTCCACTGCCTTAACCAGGTATTGAACTCACACTCTTTTGATCCTGTTACATCCTTTATCCACTGTGCCATGTGTCCTTGAGAACACATGGCACAGTGGATAAAGGTGTTAGTTAAATCCAGTGACAGGAACCAAAGAGTATGAGTTCAATACCTGGTTATGGCAGTGGAAAACTTGAAGAGAGGAATTGACAGGGGATAACTGACATCCATTAGACATGGCATGTGGAACTAGAACAGTCTACCCCAGCGATTGAAATAAGGGTTCAGGTCGATATTCCAACCACCTGAAGAAGGCCGGAGCATACAGCAGCCGAAACGTTGTGATAAATATGGCAACAAAGATGAGGACAATAGTCTGAATAATGTAAATAGTGAATTTATAACCAAGTTGAAAAATACAAATGGATAACAAAAGTGACATCAAAGTTGTCAAGGTTGGCGATAAGGATAGCAAAGAAATGTGAGAAGACAGCAAAAAATCTGCAAGAATTAGGAAATTGCTTTACATGATAAAAAGGAAAAGATTTGAACATAAAAGACTCTATAATCAGCAGAGAAAAGGTTTATCGATGAAAGACCTGAAACATTGGAAGAACTGATAAAAATGCTATATGATATTTTCAACGTGCCAGCACAACAATGGCAAGTTCTAGAAAAAGAAAGCATACTGAAGAATTGGAAGTGGATCCGAGATGGAAACGCTACAAAGTCAAGTATGTTGGCAAATACTCCAGAAAGAGGAGGGGGAGATATTAGTACTAATAAAAAATAAAGTATTTATAAAAAGTAGTAATCTCAAAAGCAGGGAATGTTGTAGAGTAAATAGTACACCTACTGTGACTGTATGAACTAGTCCATTACTAACTCCAAGTCAGAGATAAGAAAAGAAGCCATTCAGAGTTAGGCAGTTTGCAACCAGGCTCATGACAGGCTTGTTGAATTCTCTACCTTCGGACAGAGAGGAATCCAAATGAGGCGATGCCTACAGTCAGAGTCTCATCTGGGTAGGTAGATAAACCAGACCCTGTGTATGTGGGGTCTGTGAGGAATTTTTGCCAGAGTCTACAGGCTCAGAATCGACCCACATAAAAACCGGCCTTGTGCCGCACCCTGCCTTGTGAGGAAGTTTGGTAAATACCAGCCGTTTGGAGTCAGTCTTCAGACTAATTAATAGAGGCATTACTTATATTATAAGTGTTGAAACTTGACTAATGCATGGAATAATAATGCAACACAAAATGTACTTAGAACAAAATGTAGTGAAACAAGAAAGTGTACACAATATTTACATATAGTCTTTTGTATATTCCTGGGAAGACCGTTCCTGGAGAATGTGCTGACTAAGTCGCAGTCGGGCAGAGTCTCTAGTTGAATCTCTTGATTCGCCTCCCATGTCTTCCCGGTACCAACCATATTTATATCGTCGGTACTCCACTATGCAAATTAGGTGGATCCTACCACAACAATAAGTGCTATGAAATGTGGGTTTATTTTCTTTTTAAAGGGGGTCATTAATTTCACTGTTTGAAAAAAACGTGCATGGCCACACAAACCCATGTATCACTTATAAATAACATGTGAGGCAGCTGATGTTTTTATATTATCTTTCATCTTTTGGTATGCATGCCATATGCAAGGTAAAAGGATTCAAGTAAAGGTCAGTGAGTCACCACAGGTTGCTCAAACCGACCAGTATACTTGACCCTGCTCACCTATCATTAACGGTTGGCATGATCTGGCACAGAGCTCAACCCATAAATAAAATTCGCTTGATTCTGAATCGATTTGACAGAAGTTGATGGAAGATTTGTTCACCGAGAAGAAATGTAGACGGTTGAAGAATTTATTTTTTTTCCTTTGAAGTCTTTTTTCCTTTTCTCCATCTCTTTTACTTTCTTTCATTTATTTATTTATTTATTTTACCAATTCTTTCTTTTGGAATATTCTTGCAAGTTCTTGTGTTCTTTGGTTCTCTTTCATGTTTTGCTTCTTTTATAGCAACGATGGAGTCTTTGAAAATCAAAACACAGGCTGCCAGATAAAGAAAAAAACAAAACAAAAATTTGGTTTTCTCTGATTTACTAAGAACCGGAAATATGATGTCAGATTCCTTGCTGACAGAAATAAAAAATGCCAATAAAAATTACAGGAATGTCAAGGGTTAAATTTGTAAAATTGGGACAACAGAAGTGAATGAAGGAATTTAATCTTGCCACTGCGAGCAAAAAAATAAAAAGAATCTTGCCTTAAATGATTTGCCTCGCAGAATGAGTAAGATCATCAGTCAAAATGAAATCACAAAATATATAATTACTTATTATAATAGCCACATTTTATTAGTAATGCTTGTATTCATTCCTGACCACTGACAATCCCTTTCTTCCTGTATGCAGTAAGTTCTCTGGATGTTATCCCTATGGACTTCTTTTTCTGAGGATGTGTGAGGATATATTTTGTTTTTCATTACTGTACACCTACTTTTGCGTTCCCTATACATACATATATATATATATATATATATATATATATATATATATATATATATGATGAAAAATATGGAAAAGACAAAGCAAAATCCGAATATGTAAGTTTACTGTTTTAATTTTGTTTTGCTGTCGACGTCAGACGTTTTGGTCTAGTAGACCATCTTCAGGACATGGTTATTGGAGACATATTTATATTTAAGTTAACATGAAGAGACGATAGACACGAGACTAGTCAGAAACAGAAAAACAGAAATTCTAAAGTCACCGTTCCCTTTTTTGGATTCGGTCACGTTGGCCGTACTGATAAGCTATAGATTCAAATAGAATTCCTCTTTTCCACTTAAGATAAAGTCTCTTTCTTGGGAATGCGTTTTCACAGCATCGCCCGCGCGATGCCAACGTGACCGAATCCAAAAAAGGGAACGGTGACTTTAGAATTTCAGTTTTTCTGTTTCTGACTAGTCTCGTGTCTATCGTCTCTTCATGTTAACTTAAATATAAATATGTCTCCAATAACCATGTCCTGAAGATGGTCTACTAGACCAAAACGTCTGACGTCGACAGCAAAACAAAATTAAAACAGTAAACTTACATATTCGGATTTTGCTTTGTCTTTTACATATTTTTCATCATACCATCGGATCTACATCCACATTTTTGCTTACACACACACACACACACATATATATATATATATATATATATATATATATATATATATATATATATATATTATAATAAAAGAGAAAGAACAGTAAGATATATAATCTGGTGTTCTTATTATTTTTACCAAAACAGTGTTCAATGTAAATTTATAGACCATAAATATTATAAATTAACTGATTTCAAATCAGTTAATTTATAATATTATATATATATATATATATATATATATATATATATATATATATATATATATATATATAATTTAAAGAAAAACAGACCACTTTAAGGATCCATGTAATAATTTATTTCACCATAGCCCTTTTAAAGGACGCTGGATCATCAGACTACACTTCCAAAAGGTGAAAAGAAAAATGAAATGAACATTTACACTTTTGACGGGTAGTATTAAGTTTATGTAATTTAACAGAGATGGTAGTGAGGAGTGGTGTGAGAGACATGATCGAGTTTAGAGAGGGTTTATTTTAATATTTCTATCTATCATACTTAGTATTAGGGGAGGAGGGACCAGACATTGACCTATTTAATCGGTTAACTTAACAGAAGTGATATATATATAAATCCGACAATTATTTTAATATATTTATTGCTTGTATGTTATTTTTATAGATACAAATATTTAAGTAAATGTTCTGCTTATAATAAACAATATTAACAACATTTACCAGTCTGAATATCCCAAAAATTTCATAGAAAATATGTGCTTCTTTTATTTTGGCTCAAATGATAAGGGCTTGCACTATACACTTTTTGAAGAGGTTAAAAACCACAGGGGGATATAGACCTGTCCTTTCACAACGCTCCATAGAAAAAGAACCATATGGTATCAAGTTAGATGAACATTGTGGCCATTTCAACAGCGCATTGTCATTATCACTAATACGCCTGATCCATCTTTCTGGTAGATTTTCATTAAGGTATATCTGTGTAGTCAACTTTTACATGTTTTGTTAAAATTTGAGATCATTTTGGCAAGAAATGGCCATGTTATTAGTCTACAAAATAATGTCAATTTTTTTTTGGGGGGGGGTGCACCCTGTATATTGTGGGCATATTATTATTGTTACAAATAAATAAAATAATAATAATGAAAATTAAAAATAAAATATACTAAAACAATAATATTTAAATCTTGTTTAATTAAATTAAATAAAAAAAAAATAAAAAAAGTTAATAAAATTACTCCCAGCATGCACCAAAAACTGTTTCTGCTGGAAATACGGAGATCCCACCAAAGGACGTGAGATTCAATCTCTTCACCCAAGAACTATCAGGATGACAACACATGTGATTCTCTGCTTAAGTTCCTCTAGGCTTCTAGGAAGAGTGGGGGATATAGACCTGTCCTTTCACATATCCTCACAGAAAAAAACCATGTGTCAAGTCAGGCGAACATGGTCACTATTTCGACAGCACATTGTCAGAGTATCATTGACATGTCTGATCCATCTTTCTGGTAGATTCTTGTTGAGATAAGTTTGTATATTGTGGGGATATTATTATTGTTACAAATAAAATAATAATAATAATAATAATAATAAAAATTATAAATAAAATAAATTAAAACAATAATATTTAAACATTGTTTAAAATAAATCAAATAAAAAAAAATGAAAAATAATAAAATTACTCCCAGCATGCAACAAAAACTGTTTCTGCCAGAAATACAGAGATCCCGCCTAAAGACGTGAGATTCAATCTCTTCACCCAAGAACTATCAGGATGATAACACATGTGATTCTCTGCTTAAGTTCCTCTTGGCTTATAGGAAGAGTGGGGGATATAGACCTGTCCTTTCACATAGCTCCATAGAAAAAAAGACCCACCAGGTGTCAAATAAAATGATTGTTGTGGCCCTTTCAACAACAGCACATTGTCATTATCACTGGCACACCCGATATATCTTCCTGGTAGATTCTCACTGAGATAAGTCTGCATGATCAACTTAGTTTTTACACATTTTGTGAAAAGTTGAGATCATTTGAGAGAGAATTGGCCACGTCATTAGGTTACAGAATGATGACAATTTTGTGGGGACACCCTTTATATTGTGGAGATATTATTATTGTTACAAATAAAATAATAATAATAATAATGAAAATTATAAAATAAAATAAAACAATAATATTTAAACATTGTTTAAAATAAATTAAATTAAAAAAAATGAAAAATAATAAAATTACTCCCAGCATGCAACAAAAACTGTTTCTGCCAGAAATACGGAGATCCTGCCAAAAGACGTGAGATTCAATCAAGAACTGTCGGGATGACAACACGTGTGTAACTTCCCTCCGTGATAGGACTTGTGATATTACGGAGTGACTTAATCTCTTTTATAACATGAACATTATCAATATTGTAACACAAAACACACACACCAATACATAAATAAAATTGTATGAAATTATCATACAATTTGTCATGCCTTTTCTGTATTGTGTACATTTATTTTTCCTGTTTTTATCTTCGTAAAAACCAGCCTAAAATTCTGCTGCTACTACCCTTATGGTGTGAGTGTATATCCCATAAGATAAGTAGCTGCTAAAGAATTAATGTATTTTTTTTATTATTAATCCAACATATTTTATTAGATTTTCAAACATTTTTTTTTTTTAGTAGATATGTGTATTTGATTGGTTGGTTGTTTGGGGTTTTATGGCATATCAACCACTATGAGTTATTTAATGCCAGATCCAGTATGTACTAGATATATCAAAAACGTATAGCTGGCAACATCATTGTTTCAAAAACGTGTAGCTGGCAACATCATTGTTTCAAAAATGTATAGCTGGTAACATCATTGTTTCAGAAATGTATAGCTGGCAACATCATTGTTTCAAAAACGTATAGCTGGCAACATCATTGTTTCAAAAACGTATAGCTGGCAACATCATTGTTTCAAAAACGTGTAGCTGGCAACATCATTGTTTCAGAAACATATAGCTGGCAACATCATTGTTTCAAAAACTGGCAACATCATTGTTTCAAAAACGTATAGCTGGCAACATCATTGTTTCAAAAACGTGTAGCTGGCAACATCATTGTTTCAAAAACTGGCAACATCATTGTTTCAGAAACGTATAGCTGGCAACATCATTGTTTCAGAAACGTATAGCTGCCAACATCATTGTTTCAAAAATGTATAGCTGGCAACATCATTGTTTCAGATACGTATAGCTGGCAACATCATTGTTCCAGAAACGTATAGCTGGCAACATCATTGTTTCAGAAACGTATAGTTGGCAACATCATTGTTTCAAAAAAGTATAGCTGGCAACATCATTGTTTCAAAAAAGTATAGTTGGCAACATCATTGTTTCAAAAACGTATAGCTGGCAACATCATTGTTTCAATGTGCTGCAAAAGACCTGGAAGTTCACTATTTTCCCATAGCTGGGACTCCAACAGGTGCTACCACCCCAGGTCAGGGTGGACCTGGGAACACCAGCAATTAAGAGGTGGTTCCACGCTTCCTCAAAACCTCCTGCTCAGAGGCCTTGCTGTTGGATGCAGTTTAACGTCATACCCAGGGGCGATGTGTATTTGAGTAAATGCTCCATTTATTTTAAAAAAAGAATTTATTTCGTCTACTGGCCTGCGTACTCAAGAAGATTTAATAAAGAAGATGGTTAAAAAAGCAAATAAAAATCTCAGGAAAGCAGAAATAGAAAAAATATGCAAGCAATGCTGCTCCTCTGAAAGAAGAGTTAAAATGAACAGATCAGAGAAAAGTTTTGTAAGCGACTCTAATTGTTTTGTTTTTGTAAATCACTTGTCTGTGTTTGTTCTTTGGTTTTGTTTGTCCTTTAGCACTGACTGTGTGACTTCAATTCTGTGACTTTTTCCCAGTGAAAGGTCACAGACAACACTCGTAGAAACAAGTAGATTACAAGGGTGGGTAAAAAAAAATTTAAGCTTGTTGTACCAGACATACACTACCGCCCCCTACTCTGTCAATAAAATGACACAGACATTGGGGTTAATTTGGGAGCGGCCATTTCAGGATAAACAAAATTGCCTGACATTCTAATTTTGGATGGGTTGTATATTTTATCTACACTAGCCTGACAACCCACCAGCATGCCAGTCTAATATTAGGCTGAATCATGAGTAATTTCTGTTTTTGGGAACCAATTGTAATGATGAATAAATCATCCTAACTATTCTGTGTCATCTGTGGCAGGTCAGAATAAATTTGGAATTAGCTAACATACCTTATTTTTTTATATGGGAGAATACACAGTGGATAAAAAAAAATGTTATTCTCCTCCAAGACAATGCAAGGTCACAAGAATAACACAGGAAAAAAATGTCTGTTCTACCTTATTTGATCACTGCAAAACACTTTCTCTAATGAAAACCAGACTCAAAAGTTGGTCTGACTCACTCCTTCATACTAGAAGGGGAGCCTCCTCCTAAATGTCCCTGTGGAAACCAATACACAGTAAAACATATACTGATAGAATGCACAAACCTTACACACATTTGAAGAAAGTTCTACAACATTAAGAGTACAAAGGAACTATTTACAAAAATTAATCCAAGTTATATAATAAACTTCCTGAAAAGAATTGCTCTTTTATCAAGGATGTTTGTAGTCTGATGTGTAACTAATATAGGCTACCTTTTAACATTGTGCAAACAAATTGTCTATACTAAATGGAAATCCCTGTCCTAGACAGTAATACCTGGAATTATTTTGCAGTGTGCAAGCAAATAAGCTCTAGCTTATATAACTTATAGACGTTTACAAATCCTATATATTTAGCTCGATAGAAAGTATGGAGACGGAAGAGCTGAGCAATATAAACAAATCGAGGAAAAACAATAAATCTAATTTAACATAACGAAACTGCAAAATAATTCAATCCTCCAATGGAATTGCAGAGGAATTAGAGCCAACTATGAAGAACTTCTAATACTCCCCGATAAATATAACCCCAAAGTTGTATGCCTTCAAGAAACATTTCTCAAGGACACCAACCAGCTAAACATTAGAAATTACAATTCATACAATCACTTACACAAAGACGGACACAGAGCTTCTGGGGGTGTATCGATCCTAGTTAGGAAAGACATACCTCAACACCAAATAACCGTAGACAGTGAACTCCAAATAATTGCTGTCAAAACAACATTGCAAAAAACAGTAAATATCTGTTTTATCTATATTCCAACACATGAGCCTATTAATGATATTAGATTTTAAAAGTTAATGAAACAATATTTACATTAGTCGGACTATTGTCCTCATCTTTGTCGCCATATTTGTCACAACGTTTCGGCCGTTGTACGCTCCGGCCTTCTTCAGGTGGTTGGAATTTCGAACTGAACCCTTTATTTATACTACTGGGGTAGACTGTTCTAGTTCAACGTGCCATGTTTGATGGATGTCAGTTATCAGTTATCTCCTGCTAATTTTTCCCTCTGAAAGTTCTCCACTGCCTTAACCGGGTATTGAACTCACACTCTTTGGGTCTGTCATGTGGCGTCCTCCTGTACGAATGCATTCTTGAAATCTGCTGTTGAGATTCCTCATTGACTGATGTCACATGGCACGTGGAACTAGAACAGTCTACCCCAGTAGTATAAATAAAGGGTTCAGTTCTTCGAAATTCCAACCACCTGAAGAAGGCCAGAGCGTACAACGGCCGAAACGTTGTGACAAATATGGCGACAAGGATGAGGACAATAGTCCGACTAATGTAATTACTGTACATAATACCTCATCTCAGAAATATAGACAGACTCTTTAATGAAACAAGTTCTTAAACCTCACCTATCATTAGGTGACCTTAACAGTAGGAAACTGAATGTTAATAATACAAGAAGAGAAGAAACTGCCCTTACTTGGCTACGCATTGGACACACTAAACTGACTCACTCCTTCATACTAGAAGGGGAGCCTCCTCCTAAATGTCCCTGTGGAAACTAATACACAGTAAAACATATACTGATAGAATGCACAAACCTTACACACATTCGAAGAAAGTTCTACAACATTAAGAGTACAAAGGAACTATTTACAAAAATTGATCCAAGTCATGTAATAAACTTCCTGAAAAGAATTGGTCTTCTATCGAGAACATAATATGTGTAATAATTAGGGTGACCCCCAAAAAACGGGAATTTTTGAAGTGCGTATTGCCAGACATGAGCAAGTGGCAGCACTGCAAGACAGTGACCTTGAGAAAGTAAACATTTTGCCATTTTTGTAACGAGAATGAAATTCACAGGTCTCCCAGCTGAGATGTTGCAGCAGTCAATGAGGAATCTCAACAGCAGATTTCAAGAATGCATTCGTACAGGAGGACATCATCTACAGGACATCATTTTTAAAAAATGAAAATTCCATCATTGTTTCTTCAATGGCATGTTTTAAGGTTTCAATTACTATGAATTAAACATTTTTCTTCCATCACTCTTGGTTTTATTGGATTGTTAAAAAGTTCCCGTTTTTTTGGGTCACCCTGTATATGCTACCTTCTAATATTGTGCAAACAAACTGTCTATACTAAATGGAAATCTTTGTCCTAGACAGTAATACCTGGAATTATTTTGCAGTGTGCAAGCACATAAACTCTATCTTATATAGCTTATAGACATTTACAAATCCTATATATTTTATATATATATATATATATATATATATATATATATATATATATATATATATGTGTGTGTGTGTGTGTGTGTGTGTGTGTGTGTGTGTGTATATATATATATATATATATAACTAAATTTGGCATTAAATGACCTACAGTGGTTGATATGCCATAAAACCAAACTAACCAACCAACCAAAACTTCACATCAAAACCTGTGGAATTTTAATCACATATTTCTTTTAGCTTTATCGGGAGCCCAAGATTAGAGGACTATTAGATTAGAGGACAATTTACGTTCAAATACTCCCTGGAAACTAGAAAAATGGTCTGAATCATAGAAAATTAATCAAAGAATTTTCATTGGTCTTCAGCCAAAACTGCACAAATGAGAAACTGCTGTCACATAATATGTGAGTGCATGCAAATTTATTTGCAATTTTTATATATTCGGTCAAATCATAAATAATTTCCATTTTCGCGACTAATGACCATACGAGGCAGTTAAGAATAGATTTGGAAGGCACAAACATATGACGATATTCAACACAAAAGGCAGTAGATTGATTCAAATGAGGAAAAAACTTTACAATTGACCCCAAAATATACATACATAGCCATGTTTTTTTTCTTGTGAGCCAGAACCAGGATTAATCTCACACAAAGCATCGTAAGTTCTGCCTGACAGGGAATTTATCATAATAATATAACGTAAGATTTTACAAGGCTGGACATCAGATTTACATATTCATGGGAATCCAAATACACCAAATGTTTTTTATCGAGACACCATTTCTAGGAAGGTGGTCATTCAAGGATTCTTCTTAGCTGAGGTTATTGAGTGTTGGCTTTTTCTTTTTAATTAATAATGCATCAATTATTTTTAGCCTTTTTTTACATATGGATAAGGCTATTATAATCGTATTATCAACAAGTATGATAATAGAAATATCATAGCCACATCCACATTTCTACATAATTCAGTTATGTGCCATGATACACGCTTAGGCGATCATGTATCTTTCGATATATGACTGACAAGGCAGATTTTTTTCTCACAGTAGGTTGCCATTTCTTTCAGCGATAGACCAGTTGCCATCCAAGGCTATAGAAGCCAGTCTGTCCTGCTATTTACCCATAGCTGGAGGGGAGAAGAAGCGGATTCATACCTTTCCCATGGGTATTAGCACGTATGTGAATGTAATGGATTCGACTGGAATTTGATTAGAAAATGAACTTACCCCAAATTCTGGATAAGAAAAATCCTTTATCTGAAATTCTTAGGGCAGGTTTTCAGATTTTTTCAGGTTTGCTACACACTTAGGCGATAATTTATCTTTCGATACATGACTGACGAGGCAGATTTTTTACTGCAGTAGGTTGCCATTTCTTTCTGCGGTAGACCAGTTACAATCCAAGGTCTGTCCTGCTATTTACCCATAGATGGGAGGAGAAGAAGAGGATTCATGCCTTTCCCAAGTGTATTAGCACATATGTGAATGTAATGAGTTTCACTGGAATTCGAACTCGGCTCTCTGATTCCTCAATCTGAGCCGCTATCCATTACTCCATTACTCTACATTATTAATGTCCAGAAAAGAAGAAAATTCTAAGATCACAAGAAAAATTAAATAAAAACTTAACCACAGTACATTGTCAGTCATTTTTAATAAAAACTTGTATAAAAGAGGGCTTGCTGCCAAAATACATAATTATATATATATATATATATATATATATATATATATATATATTTTCATTAAAAACGACTGACAAGGTGCTTTTATTTAGTTTTTTATATAATTTCTCATGCGATCTAATAAAGTTTTTCTTTTCAGAGGATAAATTATATAAAAACTGTCCGAATGTTCTTTTTATCCGAGCGCTTTCGGCTATACATTTAGCCATTTTCAAGGATTATATTTCAACTGTTAGAATTAGAAATAGAAATAGTTTGTTATATGTATGTTTATAAAGTGATTAATTTTTTTGTTTCAAAACACGGTCAAGATATTATGTCCATGTTCAAAGTTAATATTATTAAGTGTTGGTTTGTTTATTTTTATTAGTAAGGCTTCCATTATTTTTAGCCTTTTTTTGCAAGTGGATGATGCTATTATATTAGTGTTGTCGACAAGTAATGAAATGTGCTTAAAAGAAGGATTGCTGCCTAAATACACAAATATATATATATATATATATATATAAACAAGTCTGATTAAAAAGAAACAACAAGGTCTGTTTAATTTTTTATTTTATTTTTCCAATTTTTTGATAAGGTGTACACTATTGTACTCAAAGTTGTGTATAAACTGTCCAAAGCTCGTATTTTGTTATTTTTTTCAAGTACTTTTGACTTTCACATTCATCATCAAGAACCGATATGGTGTCTGTGTGGTCGTTAGAATTCCTTTATCTGCATCCTGGTATTCTTTGGGAAGCTGGACGTCTAAAATGGTCAAGCATGACTTCATGTATAATGGCTATTGGGAACGTGGCTGCAAAAAAGAATATAATTTATTTTTTATTTTTGTTTTTATTTGTTGTATCTTTTTAATCAGACTTGTTTGTGAAAATATCTGCTGCCTAAATATACTTTATATATATAAAAAAAACAGACAACATGTGTTGAACAGATGTCAAAATTCATTGAAAAATGTACCCCTACCCTTCCTGGACTTAACCTCTTTTTTTGAACGTAACTAATAATTGATACAATAATAGTTAATAAAATTGAACACACTACCGCCTCTGTCTGAATGATTGGATTTCTCTGTATCCTTGGAAACAAAAAATTATGAATTGTATGTGCATTTAAAACTCAGTAAATTTAAAAATAAGTTATTCCAAAATTCGCTTGAAGATGAAACAGAACTAATGCTTTTAATTTAATTACATAATTAAATTTTAAGTTTTTAGCTTCAGTTTTTGAAACATGGTAATTCCTGTGTAGTGAAGGAACTATATTTTTAAATCAGTTAATTTATAATATTTATGGTCTATAAATTTACATTGAGCACTGTTTTGTAAAAATAAAAATATCAATAAAAACACTGGATTATATATCTTACTATATATATATATATATATATTTATATACCGGGTGTAACAGCAAAATAGTCCAAATTGTGTAACAGCATGCGATAAATGTCTCTCCCATAAAATGTTTAATACCTAAAAAAACACTAAACTAATCGAGTTTCTTTTTTCCAGGTTTTCAGATAAGACATTACTTATCTGTAATTGAAGAAAAATAAATGATGAGAAAAATGCTGCTGCTGTTGATCATGACAGCATTTTAAATATATTTTTTCCAATTATGATTGCATAATCTAGCTAAAGGTTACAGACAAAAAACACTTAGCTTATTATATAGTAATATAACATATATGAATTTTATTTATTATTTTTATTATTATTGTTATTTTATTTGGTCAAAGTAGCTCCGACATAAGTCTATCATGCCAGCTATCACAGTACTTCATCCAACTAAATCAACCGTCAATGAACCCATCCCTGATATTTCTGTAATCTCACACAAACGCAGAATGGGCTTTACAGGACACTGCTGGCAAGCAAAACAAGAACTTGTGAATCATCTACTGCTCTGGACACCTCACCATGGTGCAAGATAGGTTGGTTGGCCAGCAACAGCCTACATTGACCAACTATGTTATGACACAGAATGTCACTCTGATGACCTTTTGACCTTGATGCGGGACTATCATGGGGAATGTGGTAGACTTATGAATGTGCAAGCTAGCTTGATTAAATAAAAAACAAAACAAAAATTAATATACATTGAGAGGAAATTACTGAAAAATGTAGGGATGATAAATTTTAAATTTAAATTTTTAAATTTAAATTTTTAAATTTAAATTTTTAAGTTTCTGGCCTGATGTATCTAGCCACAAGGGTTCAGCTGATATTATTCACTTTCCTTCACTTGTTTTTATCATAACAGCAGAAGATTTGCTAAGAAAGGGGAAATGCTGTTAGAATCGGGATGCAAATTTACCATGGAATATCCAGGTGTCAGTGCACTTTCTATATAGGATTGAGTAATGTAGTGGACAAAGCATTTTGATAAAAAAGCAATTATAAAGATAAAAAAAAAACTACCGAATAAGAGAATTTTTGAGCTGATGTCCACTTATTAGTAATTTAAGAAGAACGACCAATGATGAAGATGAAGAAAATACTGCTGATGATAATGTTGATGCAGACGAAAGCATTTTACAAATATTTTTTTCCAATTATGATTGTGCTCAGATCTTCCATAGCCAGGCTTTTCCTATCCTATCCTGGCTTTGTGATCATGTGTAGTATATTGCTGCTGGGCTGAAATAAGAAGACAAACACTTTATATATATATATATATATATATATATATATATATATATATATCTTTATTGTTTGAGTTGCGGTAAATTGGTAGAATAAAGGGGAATCACAGAGGTTAGGATTGTGCACACAGGAATTGATGGAGACAAATCTTCAGCCAACCTCTAGCCAGCCTCTCTGTCCAGAGCAAGAATCAGACTGTTTTTATAATATTTGGACACCCATGCAACTTCATGTATCTACACCTTCTTCCAGTATGCTGCCTTTGCAACTTCCTGTGGCCACGCCTCTTCAGGCATGCACCCATACAACTTTGTCCGATCATGCAAGCATGCATTTCCATCTGCTCAGGACACCTGTATGTCCTGTTTATTTAAGGCTCAGGACACTTATGTGCCCTGTTTAATTTTGCCACCAGATGCATTTCCTGTTTATGCTATCACCAATTCTGATTTCCATTCACGCACTCATACAGCAGAAGTAAGGCCAAAGGTTTTTCCTCAACTGATATCCAACATAAGGGAGATAACTTTAATCTAGCTTAAGGTTACATAAAAAAAAACACTTGGATTATAATATAAAGGGTGTATATTATATAAAGATGGATTATATATAAGGGTGTTTCATTAAGATGGATCAAAGTCAGCTGTAGATAAATCAGTGTTATTGGTGAAAATTTATTTATTTCTCTATTGGATCATGTTCTTTATGTCATGGCAATTATGTGTGTAAATTAATATTGTCCAAATGTCTGCCAAATCTGAAATTAAAAGAAAAAATCATTAGATGCTTAGACTTAATTCACATTTAAAATCGGTTCAAGTTATTGGAACACCCTTTAGTAAGAATATATATATATGAATTTTATTATTATTATTATTATTATTATTATTCAGTCTAGCTAGCTTGGACATTCATGAGTCTATAACACCAACCATCACAGTTCTGCATCAAGGTCAGAAGGTCATTAGGGTAGAATTCTGTATTATAATATAGCTGGTCAATTGTAGGTGATTGCTGGGTGACCAGCCTGTCTTAGTCCATGGCTAGGTATCCAAAGCAGTAGATCACTTGCAAGTTCTTGTTTTGCTTACCAGCAATGTCTTGCAAAGCATATTTTATCCTCATGTAAGATTGTAAAAATATCAGGGACGGGTCCATAGAGCTGTGATATAGTTGGATGTTGTCTCCAAGAGAGGTTAAGTATAGCTCTCAGATTCCAAGTGTAGGTTCCATTAATCTTAGACTCAAGGGTTTTAGTTAATGTCTAAGCAGTGGCACCATACAATAACACCGCCTTTGCAGTGGCTCAAAAGAATCTCCATTTGAAGTTATCTGGTAGATCAGATTTCCAGATTACATCCATTTTATTCAAGGCATCTCAGGCTTTAGGAAGAGAGAAAACAGGAAAGAGAGAGTTCATGCCTCATTAGAGGCTACTTTATTTTTGACTGAAGAATGTAGTGAATAAAGAAATCTAGAGGTAGAGAGAGAACGGGTAAAAGAAAGAGAAAACTGGTGAGAGATAGGGAGAGAAAAAACAGGACAGAGTGAGAACAAATGAGAGGAAGAGAGTAGAGGTTTGAGAAAGAGAGAGTGAAAGGGTAAGAGAGAGTGAAGAGAGAACAGGTAAGTGCAATGGAAGAATGAGAGAAGGGAGAGAGAAAACAGGAGAGAGAGAGTTCATGCCTCGTCACAGGCTACTTTATTTTTGGCTGAAGAATGTAGTGAATGAAGAAATCTACAGGTAGAGAGGGAACAGGTAAAAGAAAGAGAAAACTGGTGAGAGATAGGGAGAGAGGGAGGAGAGTAGATGTTTGAGAAAGAGAGAGTGAAATGGTAAGAGAGACTGAAGAGAGAATGGGTGGGTGAAATGGAAGAATGAGAGAGGGGAGAGAGAAGTGGGGAGAGAGAAGAGGTGAGAAAGAGTTCATGCTTCATCATAGGCCCTGTTATTTTTTACCAAGGAATCTAGTGAATGAAGCATTTTGATAAGCAATTATAAAGATCAAGGAAAACCTGTCAAATAGGAGAATTTTTTTAGCTTATATCCACTTATCATTAACTGAAGAAGGAAAACAAATGATGTGGAAGATGATGATGTTACTGATGATGATGTGTACGATGAAAGCATTTTAAATATACTTATTCGAATTATAATTGTGCTCAGCTATTTCGGAGCCGGGCTTATCCTACCCTGGCTTTGTGATCATTGTGAATCGTCTGTCCCTGTCATAAAGACACTGCCACCTGTCATTACAAGTGTAAGGGAGATAACTCTAATCTAGCTAATGGTTAAGCAATTAAAAATATGACAGTAGGCTTGGTCATGTCGCACTGGTAAGTATTCTCGAGTCCCAAAGAGACATCCTTCCTTAGCAGTTAATTTTCTGCAATATTTCCACTGGGGGCATTCTTATTTCAACCCTACTTATTAATTTTCAAAGGAGTTGCAGTCAGGTCAATTCCATAATGTGCTAAAACAAAATTCCCTGTAGCATGTTTCATTCTCTCAAAAGACTTCATTAGACTTAAATAATGTTCTTATAGATGGAATTATCTGTATGTGGGAAGATATATATGGCTCTTCAGTAATGAATTGAGCACTCTCAGCTACTGGTGTTTGTATACATCACATATATAATATGCTAAAATTTCCCTTTCTCTGCTGTGCGCCAATAGCTTAAGGGTAGAATCTCGGACTAATACGAAATCAGTTGAGTTTTGATCCCGGCTTGAAGCAATTGGATGTCTAGCTGCACTGATGATTTGTGATAGAGCAAAACAGGCTTGTATGTGGATGACTATTTATGCTCTTGTTCATTGGTTGAGCACTTTGGGGAAAAGGATAATTTTAAAAACAGTGGCTGCTCCTGTTATTTACACAACGCTCTGCAGTAATGAATTAAGCCCTCTTGGCTACTGCCGTTTGTATACACCACGTATATAATACATCAAATTTTCATTTTCACTGCTGTGTGTCAATAGCTTAGTGGTAGAATATCGGACTAATGCCAAATCAGTCAAATTTTGATCCTGGCTTGAAGCAATCAAATGTTTAGCCACACTGATGAGCTGTAATACAGCAAAACAGGCTTGTGTGTGGATGACTATATATATATATATATATATATTTTTGAATTGGACAAAGTCCGACAATTTATTAAAGACATTTATGATATGTTTATATGTTCCGTATAGGGTACAGGTTCAATTCCTGTCGGAGAACGAAAATTTTCTATGAAAATTTCTCGGACATTCAGGCCGGTAAATGTTATTTAATACTGTTTATTATAAAACAGAGCATTTGCTTAAATACTTGTATCTATAAAAAGAACGTTAAACATATAAATATCTTTAATAAATTGTCGGACTTTGTCCAATTCAAAAATATATGACGTCATTTGTTTACATTTGATATGCTAGAGCAGATATGAATAGAAGAGATTCATGGAAGATTTAAGTTCAAAGATAGTAAAATCGACCTTGCCAACCAGACGCTTCTCTGTGGCCGAAAGGTTAAGGCACGTCACGCGAAATGACAGTTCCGTATAGGATACAGGTTCGATTCCTGTTGGAGAACGAAAATTTTCTATGAAAATTTCTCGGACATTCAGGCCGGTAAATGTTATTTAATACTGTTTGTTATAAAACAGAGCATTTGCTTAAATACTTGTATCTATAAAAAGAACATTAAACATATCATAAATGTCTTATATATATATATATATATATATATAGATATATATATGTTGTGGTCCAGAATGATGATGATATTTCATCATTCTAAAAATAACCTTGTCTTCAGTAATGATAGAAAAGAAGGATATTTCATTATCCTAACCTTCATTTTAAAAACGACCCATCCGCCATAAGTGGGTCAGTGGAGTAGAGAACAGTAGCAGTAGTCAGTGATGATCAAGGATAAGTAGCAGTACAAAAACACACGTCTAGCCAGCGCTCTGTGAAGGTCGAAACAGATGATGTCAAACGCCCTCCTCACAAACAAAATTCTCAGAACCAGACCAATTAAGCACTGACTTTTTAACAAAAACATTTTTACACACACCATACCAATATTCTGTAATTCACATCATGAAAAGAAAATACAAATTCTTATTTATATCAACACGTGCCTCAAGTTTTCATTTTTGTATGTTCTATGTATTTTAATTTCTGTCTTTAACACCAATACCATCATATATATATATATATATATATATATATATATATATATATATCCCATCCCATCATACATACATACATACATACATACATATATATATAATCATAATTAAGCAATTCATCGAGTTTTTAGACGAAACCTCAAGGTTTCGTCCTATATTTGGGACTCATCAGCAGTGAGCATCCACTACCAGGAATTGAAACCTGGACAGTTACGCTACCAAGCAAACATCATATCAACTGTTCCACGTACCCTTATATATATATATATATATATATATATATATATATATATATATATATATATATATATATATATATATATATATATATATATATATATATATATATATATATATATATATATATATATATATATATATATATATATATATATATATAATACCTGTAGCGTTTAACTAGGTTAGAGTTATCGCCCTTGCAGGACACGGTATTTAAAAACAACACCAATAAAAACAAAAGCATTGGAAAAATGAATGTGATCAGTTAAACCATGTTTCAAGACATGTCAGATGTATAAACATACTTGATATTTATGCTTATATATATATATATATATATACATTATATATATATATATATATACAAGCATAAATATCAATATATATACATTATATATATATGCAAGCATAAATATCAAGTATGTTTATACATCTGACATGTCTTGAAACATGGCTTAACTGATCACATTCATTTTTCCACTGCTTTTGTTTTTATTGTTGTTGTTTTTAAATACCATGTCCTGCAAGGGAGATAACTCTAACTTAGTTAAACGCTACAGGTATTACAGACAAAAAACATTTGGCTTATTACATAAGATCCAAATGTATGAATTTTAAGCTATTAAAAGTATGGCCTTAAATTTGCCCATGCCATGTCATTGTGACCATCTTGAACAGTCTGTCACTGTCATACATAAGACACTGCCACCTGTTGTTGCTAGTGTAAGGGAGATAACTCTTAGCTAGCTAAAGGTTACAGATAAAAAAAACGCACTTGGGTTATTATATAGTAAGATAAAATATATGAATTTTAAGCTATTAAAAATATGAGACTAGGTTTGGCCCTGTCATGCTGGTAAGTACTCTTGAGATCCAAAGAGACATCCCTTGCTGGTAATTTATTTTCTGAAAATTTCCACTGGAGACATTCTTATTCCAACTCTGCTTATTAATTTTATCAAGGAGTTCTAACTTGGACAATTCCGTAATATGTCTTCTGGAATATTCTCTCTGTCTTTATTCCAACTCCCCTGATTAATATATTTTAGGATATTGCCCACTCCTCCAAATATTCCAATCCGCCCTTGTATTCAGGACTCACTTGTAGTGGACAAATTGGTACAGGCAATGTCCATATCAGAAAGGCTCCTTGAAAATGGAATGAGAGTTCATGCCTCATCATAAGCTACTTTATTTTTGACTAATATTGTTTATGTGCTTCAGGGACCAAGGAATGTAGTGACGGAAACATTTTAATAAAAAGCAATTATAAGGTCTGTCTGTATCTCAGAAATGAGGTATCATGATTACTTATTATATTTACAATATTCAGACTGTTAACCTCATCTTCATTGCTATATTCGCAATGTTTCAATCGTTGTACGCTCCGGACTTCTTCAGGTGACTGGCAGATAAAGTGGATAAAGATTTGGGTTAGATCCAGTGACTAGATCCGAAGAGTTGTGAGTTCAATACAAGGTTACAACAGTGATGAAACCAAAAACTTGGAGAGTTGAGTTAAAAGGAAAATATCTGAGACATCCAGAAGAGGGATGGCACGTGGAACTAGAACAATATACCCTGGTGGACAAAATAAAGGGTTTGGTTTGAAATTTCAATCACCCGAAGAATGCTAGAGCATACGACATCCGAAACGTTGTGAATACAGCAATGAAAATGAGGATAACAGTCCGACTAATGTAAATAATGTAAGTAAGCAATTATAAAAATCAAAGAACACCTGTCAAATATGAGGACTTTTGAGCTTACGTCAACTTATCAGTAATTCAATAAGAAAAACAAATTATATGGAAAATGCTGCTGCTGATGATGATGGTGAGTATGATAATTATACTGCTAATATTGATTATGAGGATGCTGATGATAATGACAATGTTGCTGCTGCTGCTGCTGAATACTAATGATGCTGCTGATAGTGATTATGATAATGATCCTATACTGATGATGATGCTGTACTGCTGCTGCTTCTGATGATGATGATTATGATAATGATGCTATACTGATGATGATGATGATGATGTACAGGCATGGTGGAATAGTGGATAGTGGCTCAGATTGTGGAATTGGAGAGCTGAGTTCGAATTCCAGTCGAATCCATTATGTTCACTTACATGCTAATAACCTTAGGAAAGGTATTAATCCTCTTCTTCTCCCCCCAGCTATGGGTAAATAGCAGGACAGACCGGGTTCTATAGCCTTGGATGGCAACTGGTCTACCGCAGAAAGAAATGGCAACCTACTGCGGGACAAAAATCTGCCTCGTCAGTCATCTATCGAAAGATACATGATCACTTAAGAATGTATCACGCATGGCACATAACTGACTGACTGCTGCTGCCTATGACAATGATGATGATGATGATAATTATACTGATGCTGACGATACTGATGATTATGTGGATACTGATGCTGATGATAATGTTGCTGCTGCTGCTGATCATTTTATGCTGCTGATGATGAATAATAATGAAGCTGCTGATACTGATGATGATGATGATTATGAGGATGTTGCTGTTGCTGATGCTGATGATGATTATGATAATGATAATATGCTGATAATGAAGGTGCTGCTGCTGATATTGTTGATGATTATGAGGACGTTGATGATGATGCTGATGTTGATTATGATGATGCTGATGACAATGCTGCTGCTGCTGATGATGATTATGGAAAGAAAAACATAAAGGAAGAAATTTTTGCTTCACAAGACAATGGATAAGAGAACAGGAGAGGAAGTTGAGACAAGGATGAGAGAGAACAAGTGAGAGAGAAAAGGTGAGAACTACTGAGGAAGGAGGAGGAATACATATACTCTCTCTCACACATTCCCTCTATCTATCTCCCTTTCTCCTGTTCGCTTTCAATCTCTTCACTTTTCTCACTCTTTCTGTTCTTTTTCGCATATTCTCTCTCTCTCTCTCTCTTTCTGGCCTTTTCTTGTTCTTTCTCTCTCAACAGTTTTCTCTCTCTGTTTTTCTCTTTAGTTGAGAGAAAACAGGTGGGAGAAGAGGAGAGAGAGAACAGGAAAAAAGAGAGTGAGTGAGAGAAGATGAGAGAGAAAGTGAAAGAGAACGGTAGAAAGAGATAGAGTGAAAGTGAATATGTGAGAGAGAACAGGAAAAAGAGAGAAAGGAAAGAGTGAGCATGTGATTGAGAGAGAACAAATGAGACCGAGAATGGGTGAGAGATAGCAGATGAGAGAAAGGAGGAGAGAGTACAGATGTAAGGGAAGGAGAGAGCAGCTAGGAAAGAGGGAATGGGTAAGAAATAGAGAGGTAGAGAGAGAACAGGTAAATGAAAGAGAAAGAGAAAACTGGTTAGAAATAGGGAGAGAGGGAACAGGACAGAGTTTTGAGGGAGAGGTTAGAGAAGAGGAGAATAAAATAGTAATAGAGAGTGAAGAGAGGACTGGTAAGCAAAAAAAAAGGTGTATGAGAGAAGGAAGAGAAAACTGGAGAGAGAAGTAAGGAGAGAGAACAGACAAGAGAGAGAGAGAGAGAGAGAGAGCAAGAGGAAACAGGAAAGAGAGAGAGAGACAGACAGACAGACAGAAGCAGTCCTTTTAATGATCCCAGCTGCTGTTAAGAAAACAGTTTTTGTCAGAACATTGTATTACGATCACCATTTTCTCAATTCAGTCCAAGAAAATAGCTTTGAGTAACAATGAGGCCAATTTCTTATTTACATATCAATTATTTAAGACCACCTGCCAGTATATTTAATGTTTTCAAAAATAGTAAGAAAAAAAAAGAGATATAATCATAAAGTGGGGGATCATTTTTTATATACATAAGTAATAAACTGATCCCCCATTTTATATGTCCATTCTCTCTCTCTTTCTCTTGTTCTCTACCAATTTCTTCGCTTTTTTTCCTCTTTCTCGCCCTGTTCATTCTCTCTCTCTCTCCTTTACTCTCCCACTCCCCTTCTTGTTCTCTCTCTCTCAACTGTTTTTCTTTTTCTCTCTAGGTAAGAGAAAAATTGAAAGAAAACAGGTGAGAGAAAAGGAGAGAGTGAAAAGGAGTGTGAGTGAGTGAGTGAGTGAGTGAAAGAAAGAGAGAGAGAGAACAGGAAAAAAGAGAAAGAGAGATCATGGAAGAGAAAGTAATGGAGAACAGGAGAAAGAGAGTAGGAGAGAATATTTGAGGGAGAACAAGAAAAATAGAGAGGAATAGAGAGAACATGTGAGTTCTAGATTGAGCAAATTATTTTAATGGAATCTCATATGGCCCACTACAATATAAACAAGATTTTGACTTTCATTGAAAACCGCTTGCTTACACCAGAAAATACTTATAAAAGATCAATACTGAAAAGGTTTTATGGAGTATTTTTTTTAATCATTTCACTCCAAGCAAGGCAATAAAGCCACTAAGATACAAGGGATTACTGAATGTGAGAGAAAATGAGAAAAAAAAAATGCTATTAAGGAACAAGAACAATAAAAGAACAGGAACTAAGAATATAGAAGATAATGATTGATATTACATTTAAACTTTTGAAGATCAAAGTTAACAAGAAAGCAGGAAGCTGAAAGGGAGTTCCACAAGCGAGGAGTGCGAGAGAGGAAAATATTAGCATAGAACTTACTGTTACAAATAATTGCTGTCATATCTAGGCTGGGGTTGTCCAATTCTCTCTTACCAGTCTTGGTAGAGTTCAAAAGCGTCTAGATGACCTTGTAGGTAATGAATTATCTTCCACCCTACAACTACTCTTCCACAGATCCAATGTCACAAGTCTATTGCTACTTTATCACTATTTCTATAGAAAATGGAGCTGTCCAATTCTCTCTTACCAGTCTTGGTAGAGTTCAAAAGCATCTAGATGACCTTGTAGGTGATGAATTATCTTCCACCCTACCACCACTTTTCCACAGATCCAATGTCACAAGTCTATTGCTACTTTATCACTATTTCCATAAAAAATGTTCTGGTGAGCTACATTCCTTAGCTTCACCAGTTCAGACCTTTACAGCTAAGACCCACGATGCCGTGTACACAGGGTTGATTTAGCCTCATTCCCTTTGTATTCCATTTGTAGGGAGGAAGTTCCATTTGGACAGCTTCTTTCCAAAGACCACTATTTTGTTGAACAAACTCTTGAGGGAATGGTCAACTGTTATCTATCTTACATATCCTCGTAATCTACAATTCCTATTACATCCATAATATGGCCTCATTCAATAACCATCTACTTTGAGTGGCTCTTGGTTTTGTATTGTAGTGTAACAAAAAAATTAGCACAGTAATTAACTGACCATCTTATGCCCAGTATAAAAATCAGAAAAGGGAAAAAAAGGGAAAACATACCAGAGTGATACATTTTATGTACACCAGTACGCCAGTCTAATGCATTTAAAAATCACAACCCAATGTTGTCAATATAAATCTACCATGAAGCTAATTTTTACCACTCAATATCACCATAAATACAACCACTATAGAGGTATGAAACTCTAAAAATTGTTTAACCATACTATATATACCACTGTAGTCACAATCCAATACTATCTAAATGATTATAGCCACAACTTAGTACTTTCTAAAACACTATAGCTACAATTCAATAATATCTAACCCACTATAGCTATAACTCAGTACTAGTTAAACCTCTATAGCCGCAATTCAATACTATCTAAAACATTATAGCCACAACTCAGTACTATTTAAAACATTATAGCCACAATCCAGTACTATTTAAACCACTATAGCCACAAATCAGTACTATTTAAAACTCTATAGCTGAAACTCAGTAGTATTTAAACCATGATAGCCACAACTTAAAATACTATAGCCACAGCTCAGTACTATCTAAAACACTATAGCCACAATCCAATACTATCTAAAATATTATAGCTACAACTCCCAATAGACACAATTGCTATAAATACTCCTTAATACTCAGATACACCAGTCAATATTCCTATAAATATTTGGTTGTTCCATACAAAATTTTGTACTGATGAGTGACAAAAACAAACTAAAAAAAAACAAACATTTATTTAATCAAAATATTATTATTGAGTCATAAATAATTTTCATTTTTGTTTACCAACTTCATTCTTCAAAAAAACAAACTACAATTACATTTTATTCAGTTATATATTCACCATTATTTGCAATGATTGTTTGCCTCTTATCAGGAAGATCTTTGATAAACTTTGAGTAAAATTCTGCAAGTTTTGATGTGGAAAACTTGGCTATGTAAGAATAAAACATCTTCCTTTTCTATGTGGGTTTCCATACTACCACATTAGTAGTTAGTTTGTTTGACAATCGCAAGAGCATAAAACCCAGGGTGACAAATTCACATCAATCCAACCAAATATAAAATGTATGTTTACTAGCTTAAAAGCCACCCTATTGGGTGGCACTTAAGCTAGCTCCTGGGAAGGCTCTTGATTGGGCCTTCATCACAATAGGTAGGGAGGAGTAGATATGATAGATAACAACAATAAACTACAGAACTCAAAATTGATTGCTGCATTTAAGTATTGCGTTAATACTTAAACTTACCTTTTAAAAGTTCATTGATAATTGTTTTGCTGTCATTTAAATTAAAGGCAATTTGATGCACGTAGGTCCTTACTTTCCGTACAAACAATTACTTTTATTTCATGGCTGACTTTCACTGGATTTCATAATTAATTTTGATTATTCCCAAATTTATTTCCAAGTTATAAAAATTGTTATCATTCAAATAAATCTGTCGCAAAAAATCATGTAAAAGAATTGCCAAAAAGAAACACAGTAATGAAAACTTTAAAATCCAAAATTTCAGAATTGCGGGTCTGGATCTGGCCCAAAATATTTTGAATTTGCTCACAGAGTTGGCCTGATTGCAAAATGGTATGATATATTGGGCTACAGCTACTAGGAGTAAAGTTGAAATAAATATGACACTGTGACACACTGACTTTCAAATTTATTATATAGATGTACATATATATATATATATATATATATATATATATATATATATATGTATAAATAAAAAGAAAGAAAGAACAGTAAGATATAAAATTCGGTGTTCTTATAGATATTTTTATTTTTACACAATAGTGCTCAATGTAAATTTACAGAGCATTAATATTATAAATTAATTGATTTAAAATATGGGTTTTTCGCTACACAGTGATATCCATGTTTCAGAAATGGAAGCTAAAGCCTTCGAATTTAATTTTGTTATTAAACCAAAGACATTAGTTCCATTTCCTCGTCAAGCGAAAGGCTTTAGCTTCCATTTCTGAAACATGGTTATCACTGTGTAGCGAAAACCCCATATTTTAAATCAATTAATTTATAATATATATATATATATATAGCATAATAACGAACACTACTTGAAAACTAACTTCTGAATACAGTTATTTAATTAATTTCTGACAAAAGATCGGGGCGATCTGAAATATCAAATATATATATATAAAAAAATTTAAATAAATACTTTCACAAAAAAACATTCAATTTTTTTTCTTTCAATTTGCAACTTTTCAGTTGTTTTCTCCATATTATATATATATACATACATATATATATATATATATATATATATATATATATATATGTATGTATATATATATATATGTATGTATATATATATATATATATATATATATGTATGTATATATATATATATATGTATATATATATATATATATATATATATATGTATGTATATATATATATATATATATATATATATATATATATATATATATATATATATATATATATATATATCAAATATGTGGTGCAGTTCAAAATTACATTACAGGAATCATTCATACAAAAAGCAGATAGTGAAGTTAATGATATAAATTGCCATTTATATCATTAACTTCTCTATCTGCTTTTTGTATGAATGATTCATGTAATATATATATATATATATATATATATATATATATATATATATATATATATATATATATATCTTTGTGTCAGTTGTTTGCACATGAACCTTATAATTGCTTGTTTCTTCCTATATTAAAAAAATCATTTGTTAATATCAAGGACTTTCAATGTAATTATTATTATTTTTTTATTTTTTCAAGCCTTTTACCCTAAGTAAGGCAATAAAGCCATTAAGACACAAGAGGCAATTGAGTGTGAAAGAATATAAGAATATGAGAAAAAGTAAAACACTGTTAAGGAGAGAGAACAATAAGAGAACAGGAATAAGGAAGCCAGAGGATAGCAGTTGATATTTTGTGTTTACATCAAATTTGATCCAGAGGAGGGTTCCACAGGCAAGAGGTGCAAAGGAGGAAGCTGTTAGCATAGAACTTACAGTTGCATCTAGCGTTTTTAGCTGTAGAATGGTGAGACCTTGCTGCCAGTTGAGTACTATGTTTGAATTCATAGTCACAAGTACTACAGATGAGAGTTTATTAGAATAATTAACATGGACGTATTTATAGAAAAGGCACCGGGGAGGAGCTATGTTATGAGGGTGGGGAAAAAAAATTGAAACCAAGATGCCAGGTCAGGACCAGTAACATAGCAGATTCTTCTTTGGATTTTATCAAGAATCTCTATATATATAGCAGAAGCACAAGTATATACTAGTGTAGTAACTGTAAAAAAAAATGACTCGTTCTCCACGCCCGCAATAATAGTATAATTTTGTTTCCGTTCTTTCAAAATAATTTTTACATATAATTATTATTCTTTCAATAAAAGAAAAAAGAAAACTAACATACTACTATTGAAATATTAGTGGTGGTGATAGTAATAGTAGTGATATTACTAGCGGTAGATGCAAACATACCGACAGAGTACTTTGCTTTACTCCCTTCCTCTCTTTGTTTCCTTGAGTGTGTTAAAACCAAATAATCGAAATGCTAACATTGGCTTCAACGTAAATTCGCCCACAAGTTTCACATGCTTATAGTGCAGTAGTAGTGCCTGAGTCGACCCACAATCTGGTAACATTGTATTTCAGTATAGTGTTCACACTTGCCACATGTTCAACTAGAGCAGGGGTGTCCAAAAGTTTTTCTGGGTTTGTTTTAAGGAATGTATCTAGAAAATAAAACATCCCTATAACTTCAGATACATAAATAACACAACCGATACATTCGGTTAAAAGTAAATATAAAATCATCCTTGATAATGGCTAAAAGTATAGCCGAAAGCATTCAGAAATGCAGGACATTTGGGCAGTTTTTACACACATTGTATCCAGAAAAGAAAACATTTTTACAAAGACAAGAAAAATTAAATAAAAAGCTTAATCGCAATACCTTGTCAGTTATCTTTAACAAAACGTGTGTATCTCTATCTATAAAAGGCAGGATGTGTGTGTGTGTAACGAATGCACGGCCGCAATTTTCGACGGATTTGCACCAAAATTTACATGCACATGCTCCAAGTTAGGGGGAAGGTCAAGACTGACTTTGCATTTTCCCAACTCCCATCGATAGTGGAAATAATTGATTTTTTCATGCTTCTATGGCTGTTTTCATGAAGTTTGCAGCCATTTTCTAGTGGCCAGAGTGACAGCCTATAGCTGGCTGCCACGAATAGGCAGGAAGATTCTACTGGCCAGCGTGATAGCCAACAGCTGACTAAACATGAATGTTAAATAGCATGCTAGCATACAAAAAAATTAATAGCTGCATTCGTCACAAGTGGGAAAAAATTTAAATCTGCATGGCACTTTACTCCAATTGGCTAATTCGCTTGCTTAAACTCAACACTGATTCTGATTCTGCAGAACTGGGTTGGATGTGAAAAAGTATTTGTTGTTAACATTCTTTTTTCATTTGGTTTTTCCAGTTACGAGTCCTTTTTTAAAGCTGATCGTTTTGTGTTCATTTTGTTTAGTTCTTTTTTTGTAACAGATTTAATGTTTAGTATAGAGCTTAGAAAAAATTTGCAGTGTGAGATAGGCAAGAAGTAAGGCATGTATCAACATCAGCACGGCAACGGGCACTCCTTTAAAGGCAAGGAAGGGCAAAAATATTTTAAGTCAAGTGATAGTGATTGCTGTATGAGTCGTACGATTTTTTAATCAAGCACAAGCAACGCCAGGCTATGCTGCTAGTATATATATATATATATATATGATTTTGCCTGATGACTGCATCTAGCATGAAACAGTCTGTTGCCTCTGAGTGTTAATTCCAATGTTCACTTTTATATTTATGTTTACATATGCTCTATCTCTGATATTGATAGATCCCATAAATATACCATACTTTAAAACTATATTTCTTCCTGGATAAGTTGGTATGACGTTTGCTTGATAACTCAACTGTCAGGGTTTCAATTCTCGGTAGTGGATGCGCACTGCTGATGAGTCCCAAATATTGGACGAAACGCCCGTCCAGTGCTTTCTGCATTCTGTTGAGGTTTCTTTCAGACTCAATGAATTACTTAATTATAATTATCAAGTCCTCCTAACAATTTCTATCATGTATATATATACATGATAGAAATTATATATATATATATATATATATATATAGGTACCAATCTGAAGGTATATAATCCAAGTGAATCCTAATAATATAAAATATTAAATCTGATTAACAAAAAACAGTCAATGTAGTTTTAATAACAGAGCATATAAAATATAAAATATATTCATGAGACCTCTAAATTGATAAGATCCACAAAAAATCTGTGGATGAAAATGACCATTTTCTGAATTAGGTAGTCTTGGATTTTTAATTCTATGTATTTCACATTATATATATATATATATATATATATATATATATATATAAATGCTAGATTAATGTGAGTAAAGTATGTAATTTAGCTGATTGATGTTACCTACAGCATTCCGACTCCAGAGTTTCGTAGACGGACCTGTCCATCCACTCTTTAGGGGTTATCAGCTATTTACTCCTCATATTTTTTTGTTTTTTTTCTTTTATGCATATTTAAGATTGGTGTACGTTTTCTTCTGTATTGTCTGTGTTCATGCGTGTGCTTGTACATGTGTGTGGCTATGCGGGCGTCTCAGCAGATGTGCGTTCACATGCATGCGACTGTTTCTGCATACATGTGGGAAGACATGATCATTTTATTCTTTTCTTTGTTTTGTTTTTCACTTCACACTCATTCATTTAGCCTTCTTTTCTTTTTTCGCTTTCTTTTCTTTTTTCGCTTTCTTTTCTTTTTTCACCTTCTTTTCTTTTTTTGCCTTCTTTTCTTTTTTTGCTTTCTTTTCTTTTTTCGCTTTCTTTCTTTTTTCGCCTTCTTTTCTTTTTTTGCCTTCTTTTCTTTTTTTGCTTTCTTTTCTTTTTTCGCTTTCTTTTCTTTTTTCGCTTTCTTTCTTTTTTCACTTTCTTTTCTTTTTTCGCCTTCTTTTCTTTTTTTGCCTTCTTTTCTTTTTTTGCTTTCTTTTCTTTTTTCGCTTTCTTTTCTTTTTTCGCCTTCTTTTCTTTTTTTGCCTTCTTTTCTTTTTTTGCCTTCTTTTCTTTTTTCGCTTTCTTTTCTTTTTTTGCCTTCTTTTCTTTTTTTGCCTTCTTTTCTTTTTTTGCTTTCTTTTCTTTTTTCGCTTTCTTTCTTTTTTCGCCTTCTTTTCTTTTTTTGCCTTCTTTTCTTTTTTCGCTTTCTTTTCTTTTTTCGCTTTCTTTTCTTTTTTTGCCTTCTTTTCTTTTTTTGCTTTCTTTTCTTTTTTCGCTTTCTTTTCTTTTTTCGCTTTCTTTTCTTTTTTCTGACTGTAGTTGATTTTGTCTGGATTTTGTTCCGTCTCTAGAGATGTGACCAATTTTTATTCTAATTTGTTTATACATATGGACATTCTAGATTTTTGCTACTGAAGTTGTATTCCATTTTTTATGGGTTTTTTTTTCATATATAATTGATATTTAAATGATGAATATTTTTCATACATATTCGACTCTCCTGTCGTATTCAACGTATGAGGGTCAAACAGCTCATTTCCTACGAACCGACACCCCAGACACCAGCACATATAATTTGATTATAATGGTGAAGGCTTTGTGCTGAACCATCCACACTTTTTGAAGGGCCAAATACAGAGACCTGGTGCACCAGGTGCCACAAGGTCCCCAAACGACCCTCCGCAGGTTTTGAATTCGTAGTTGTCCTTCTCCGAGACCAGTTACCATCTAAGGCTATAGAACCCAGTCTGTCCTGCTCATTTACCCATAACTGGAGGGAGAAGAAGAGGATTTATACCTTTCCCAAGGGTATTAGCATGTAAGTGAATGTAATGGATTCAACTGGAATTTGAACTCAGCTCTCTGATTCCTCAATCCAAGTTCTTTTCCATTACTCCACCTTGCCTCCACCTGCCTTTTTATATATATATATATATATATATATATATATATATATATATATATATATATATATATATATATATATATATATATGTATGTATGTATGTATGTATGTGTGTGTGTGTGTGTGTATGATACTAAATAATGATATTAATACATAAATGGTAAATACACATTCATATATATATATATATACACATATACACACACATCCACACATATACATACATGCACACATACACACATATTTATATATCTTCACTGGGCTATTGCCTCATTTTATAAGTATTGTTAGAATTTAAGAGCATATGTCTGTGTTTATGCACCTATGTATACGCACACATGCTCATTTATTCACGTGCATATATAGGTATGTGTATGTGTACATATGTACACATACACGCGCACACTCAGATTTTCTATTAATAAACTATTGCTTAAATGGTGAAGTTATTTATTTTTTTAAATATTATTTTTTACATATATATATATATATAGATATAGATAGATAGATATTTGTGTATTTAGGCAGCAAATTCTCTTTTAGACAAGTCTGATTGAATAAATTTATTGCATACGTGACCATGACATTATAAGGGAAAAATTCCATAATGGCTAATTTTTCCATGTTGTAATGAATGCTCAGCACATTGTCAACCATTTTGCATTTAAAAGCATAATGAAAAAATTACGGTAATGGATAACAACGCACAACTTTGTATAGATACTTGTACTAATGAACAACATATAGTTTTGTATTACTTGCACCCCTGAAGATGATCTTGGAAGAAGACCGAAAGTATTTGGGAAATGAAAATAAAATAAATTTAAACAGCTATAGCACATTTCTCTCATCCTTTAACATCAATACATGGAAAGTTATTCATGAGTATGAATGGATTTTGTTAAAAATTAGCAAATATAATGTCTGTAATTTATTCAATCAGATATATATATATATATATATATATATAAAAGTGGACATGGAAGTCAGCACTTAGAGGCGACAGTCTGTTTCATGCTAGTGCAATCGTCAGGCTGACGATTGCACTAGCATGAAACAGACTGTCGCCTCTAAGTGCTGACTTCCATGTCCACTTTTATATTTACACACGCTCTATCTCTGATATTGAGCACTTTATCCCATAAATATAGCACACTTTAAGACTATATATATATATATATATATATATATATATATATATATATATATATATTTATGTATATATATATACAGGCTGTCCATAAAGTTTGTGTGCACTTTAAGAAATTTATAACTTTATTTGTATTTGCGATAGAAATAATTTGTAAAAAGGATTAGAAAGAAGTAAATCTATATTTTTTAAGGTTTTATTGAAATTTTATTTAAGTTTCCACATGTCCTCCATCATTAGCAATACAAAGGGTAATACGATTTTGCAGTTCACGGAAAACATTTGCCAACTGATTTACAGTAATGCCTGAAATCCCATTAGTTATTTTAGCTATACTTAAAACTAGGTACATTAAACTTTATAACATTTTTTACAGATTATTTCTATCATAAATACAAATAAAGTTATACATTTTTTAAAGTGCACATGAACTTTATGGACACCCTGTATATACTAGGTGCCCCATCCCTCCAGCCTTGTGCCACATCTAAGCTACATTTAGAAAATCACCTTAGACATATGCATATATCTATCTATATATTTATATATGTCATCAAACAATTGAGGGAAGTTGGCTTGGGAGCACCCATGATTTTCTTGGTCAGGTCTGTTCAGACCCCCACACCTATATGTATAGCCATATATATATATATATATATATATATATATATATATATATACATACATACATACATATATGCACGCACATACTTACACATATGCAAATATAACACACAAAAATGCATATACACATATACGAATATATTTACATTGTTTGGGGTCTAACTATTTGCCCATAGCTGGGACCCTATGGTGCTACCACCCTTGGTCAAAGTGGACCTGAGAACAACAGCAATTAAGGGGTGATTTTACGCTCCTGAAAACCTGAAAAAAAACAGCAGCAAATGGTCCTGTTACTATGTCCCAAGATCCTCACTGTTGCACAATAAGTGGACTTGTATGCAGGTTACTAGTGGGACAGAAGTGTCACATATGACACAAACATAAAAACTGAATGAGGTTGTCAGATCACCTTATGTTGAAATTGACGGGAGAGCCCATCATATACATACATATATATATATGTGTGTGTGTGTGTGTGTGCTTGTGTGTAGAGGCTTCTTTGATTTCTCGGATGATTCTCTGATGTTAAAACCAATTTCCTTTTGATGCTGACTTCTGTAAGAATATCAAACGCCATTTTAGCATTTTTGAAGATGGAAAGAAGAAAATAATCGATCATTTTTAAAGAAAGAATTCTATTTTAGCTGAGATGATGCTGTTATGTGATAGATTTTCGAATACATTGATCAGCTTCAAATAACTGGCCAAAAAAATCTATATTCCAATTTTCTTCCGTCTAAAATCGGAATTGCTTTGTACTGAGCATTTCTATCTTTTCAAAAGTTAAATGAGGGTTAATTTTATAGTTCAAAAAACAAGAACGTTTTTAACAACTTCTTTTATATACCATGTTCATGGCTCTCCACAACTTTTATGCTTTCTAGCTTCCTTAGTAATATTTGTCTTCATTTTGGGAATTATTTCAATATTTTGGTTGATACATTCTTTGGTCGTTCTCAAGTGTCTGCTGTTTTCCATCTTTAGAATAGGCTTGGCAAATTTATATGTTATGCTATATAATATCTAGTCCTGGGTAAGACGTTAAACTACATCCAGCAGCAAGGCCTCTGATCAGGAGGTTTTGAGGAGTTTGGAACCACCTCTTAATTGCTCATGTTCCTCGGTCCACCCTGACCTGGTGTGGTAGCACCTGTTAGGGTCCCAGCTATGGGCAAATAGTTACCCCACCAAACTGGGGTCAAAACACTATGAAAGTGTAAAAATAGGTTTTAATACCAGCAATAAATTTTTTTATGAAAAATTATTACCAGCAATACATTTTTGAAGAAAAAAAAATATTACCAGCAATACATTTTTGTAAAAAAATGTTACCAGCAATAAAAAATCTTGTCAGCATTAAATAACCCATTGAGGTGTTGATATGCCGTAAAACAAAATGAACCAATCCTGATCTACAAACTGATTTCTTACAAAGAATACATATTCTATTCATATAAACCTATCCTAAAAATCTTGTAATAAATAACCCATTGAGGTTGATATGCCGTAAAACAAACCAAACCAAACCAAACAAACCAATATAATATCTATTTGTTGTCTTCATCATTTTTTTATTAACCCAATGTTTTGGCTGATACATTCTTCGCCTCAGTGGTCAGTTGCATACCATCTTCAGAATTGGTTCAGAAAATTTTTTCTATTATTCTATATATTAGTCTGTCTGTTGTTATCAATTATATAGACTACCCAAGGAGTATAGAATCACAGGTCTCAAGCCCTGCAGACTCCCTGAGGAGTATGGAACCACAGCTCTCAAATCCTATAGACTCCCTGAGGAGTATGGGACCGCAGCTCTCAGCATGCTAAGCACTGCTTCTGTAGTTTCTATAACAAGCAATAGGTTTATTATAGGATTGAGTTGCTAGCCCCATGCCCAACCAGTTTCGAATTCAGAGTTGACTTCTCCTAAACTTGTTGACAACAAAAGCTGAAGAGACCAATTTGCTTTACTATTTAATCCATATCTTTGGGGATACAAGACGAATTTATACCTTTCCCAAAGGTATTAGTGTGAAAATGAAAAAAGGTATCACCTTGTCCACAGTTTTGAATTCAGACTATTCCTTTCTCTAGACTGGCTACCACCCAAGGCTGGAGAGCCCAGTGTACCCTCTTACTCAGTTCATTGATTTTATTAAATACAAAGTCCCTTCAGAATATAGGTGATCATGGTTCTGTAGACTTTCTTTTTCTTTGTTATCTCTGAATTGCTATGACTTTTTGAGGAAGATAGTGGAGTGGTTGCTCATTGTATTCTCTATAGTTTTGTATTCAGACTATTCTTTCTTCTAGACTGGCTGCCACACAAGGCTAGAAATTGTCCTAACTTCTTAATGAACTTTCCCAATTTTTCATTCCACGTCACTAACCTTTGCACCATCCTTTGCGCACTCATGCTTGATGAAGGCACATCCTAAATACGTAAAGATTTACAGATTTTTAACAGGATGGTGCAAGTCGTGATATGTCAAAGTCGACAATAAATTATTTGAAAGAAAAGGGCATCATATATTTTTTTTAATATGGGTCAAACCAATCTCTTAACTTTAATATTATTAGAAAATTCTTGGAATATCTTCTTTTCAGCTCTTGAAGGTCCATGTTGTAGCATATGTACAGACGATAATGGGTATCTCCCATTCACATAAATACAGTAGTAAATACTGTATGTTGATCTGCAGTTGGAAATTCATTGTGGTGCTGGTGAATCTTATATGCGTTGTTCTTGTCGTAAATATTATCATACATTACTAACCTTCATTTGATTATTCTATTCAGTAACCTTCCCTAGGTTACAAGAGTCCGTTTGTTGGATTTCAGCCCTCCTCAGATTCATGGGTAGGAATGGGCCATTACTCTACCACATGGTTAATGGGTAACAGTAATGCGAAATAACGAAAAGAGGGACAAGCACAATTATAATAGGAATGCTACTGAAAAAAATTTAATTAAAGTGTTAGTAGTATGTTTGGTTTCGTTTGGTTTGTTTTATGGTATATCAACTGAATGGGTCATTTGATGCCGACAAGATTTTTATTCCTGGTAATTTTTTTTTTCAAAAGTGTATTGCTGGTATTAATTTTTCAAAAAATGTATTGCTGGTATTAAAACCTATATTTATACTTTCACAGTGTTTTGAACCCAGTTTGGGTGTTAACTATTTGCCCATAGCTGGGACCCTAACAAGTGCTGCCACCCTGAGTCAGGATGGACCTAGGAACATCAGCAATTAAGAGGTGGTTTTTTTCTTTATTATTGTTGTTGTTGTTGTTGTTGTTGTAGTAGTAGTAGTAGTAGTGGTAGTAGTAGTAGTAGTAGTAGTAGTAGTAGTAGAAGAAGAAGAAGAAGCAGCAGCTTGAGTAAATGGATTGTGAAACAGGGTTTAAGAGAAATAGCAAAAAGATAAAATTTATTAAGAGGTACAAAGGACAAGAAATTGTGGAGAGCCATGATCGCCAATGTCCTGAAGGGATATGGCCCATAGAAGAAGAAGAAGAAGAAGAAGAAGAAGAAGAAGAAGAAGATGAAGAAGAAGAGGAAGAAGAAGTAAAAGATGAAGAAGAAGAAGTAGACGATGATGAAGAAGAAGAAGAAGTAAAAGATAAAGAAGAAGAAGTAGATGATGATGATGAAGAAGAAGAAGAAGAAGAAGAAGCTTAACTAAATGGATGGATTAAAAGGGTTTAAGAGAAATAGCAAAAAGATAAATTTATTAAGAGGTACAAAGGACAAGAAATTGTGGAGAGCCATGATCGCCAACATCCTGAAGGGATATGGCACATAGAAGAAAAAAGAGCTTGACTAAATGGATAGCAGAACAAGGATGAGGAGAAATAACAAAAAGACAAAATTTATTAAAAGCTACAAAGAACAGGAAATTGTGGAGAGCCATGATCACCAACATCTTGAAGTGATACAACACATAGAAGAAGAAGAAGAATGAGCTTGAGTAAATAGATGGTGGAACAGGGTTTAAGAGAAATAACAAAAGACAAAATTTATTAAAAGCTACAAAGGACAGGAAATTGTGGAGAGCCATGATCACCAACGTCTTGAATGGATACAACACATAGAAGAAGAAAGAACTTGAGTAAATGGATGGTGGAACAGGGTTTAAGAGAAATAACAAAAGACAAAATTTATTAAGAGCTACAAAGGGCAGGAAATTGTGGAGAGCCATGATTGCCTACGTCCTGAAGAGAGTTTCCCAAGCGTGAAGTGTGAGAGAAGAAACTGTTAGAATAGAACTTACAGATACATCTTGCATTTTCAACTATAAAATGATGAGACCTAACTGCCCATCTAGTACATTATTACTTCCTCTTTCATTCATATCACACACCTCATTCATCATTACCATTTTAAGAATAATTATCTACCTTGAGTGGACCTCGAGTCTTATATTGAGGAAATTCTCGTATTTAAAAAAAAATGGGTGTATTTGTAAACTTTTATGATGGTTGCAAGTTCAAAGATAAAAAAAAAACTCCATTAAAAAGAGAGAGAGTGAGGGGCTTAGTTATCATATTTTGAATCCAAATCCCTTATCTCTGGGAAAAATTTATGGAACCAAAAGTGAATTCATTTTCGGAGAAAATTAAGTGGATGTTCTCAAAGCGGAAAAAAAAAAAAAGGAAGTAAAATAACAAATAAATAACTACCTCAGAAGATGCAAAGAAAAGTAAAGCAAATGATTGGTTGGTTTTGCCGTGATGTCATAGACTCACTTGTTTTTATCTCTTCTTTCATTCTATTGGAAATAATTCCCTCCACCCGCTTCTTCTCTGTATTTCATTCCTCCTCCTGTCTTCTTCGTTTTTCTCTCAATCCCCAACATATTTGTTTAAATCATTTCGATATGTTTGATCTGATCTTATCTTTCACTATTTTTTTAAGTTTTAATATATTTTTCCCATTCATTATTTCCTTTCAACTTAAAATCGATCAAACTAGCAATGTAAAAAAAAACAAAAACAGAAGAGCAAGAATTGTTAACAAAACACTATTGCAGTGTTTCACAACCAGTGTTCCCTGGAGCCCTAGAATTCTGCAAGAGGTTGCTAGGAGTTCCGCAGGAAACCGTGATAAATAGGCTAATGCATTTTTTAGTAATTTTTGTTTGACTTTATATTCGTAATTTTACTATACACATATGCCATATTGTTAGAAAATCCGTGGTTATTATAATAAAACATAGAAGAGATAGATATTAATAATGATATATAATAATTTTGATAAACATGGACCTTTGTGCTCGCAATAAGACAAAGTATGGAAAGGACAGTTTTACCATTTGCACTGCTATTATTTTAACTACCTCCACTCCTCAGCAATATTTATCCTTAGAAAAAGTGATGATTAGAATTGTAATAAAACCTAAACATATGAAAGTGAATGAATATATTTTCTTTGTTTGTGAGAATTGATAGAAAAAATAATTAACACTATTTATTTATTAGATTGTTTATTGGAATGGTTGACAAAACATTGGCTAATTGACAATTGATTCAAACTTTATAAAATGGTAAATAATAAAGATTTCCTTATAGTTAGTTTACATTTCACATATTTTAATAATTTAGTAAATATTTATAAATTTATCAATAAAAATTTTTTTTATATTTTAATAATTTAGTAAATATTTATAAATTTATCAATAAAAAATTTTTCATATTTTAATAATTTAGTAAATATTTATAAATTTATCAATAAAAATTTTTTTTATATTTTAATAATTTAGTAAATATTTATAAATTTATCAATAAAAATTTTTTTATATTTTAATAATTTAGTAAATATTTATAAATTTATCAATAAAAATTTTTTTTATATTTTAATAATTTTGTAAATATTTATAAATTTATCAATAAAAATTTTTTTATATTTTAATAATTTAGTAAATATTTATAAATTCATCAATAAAAATCTTTTTATATTTTAATAATTTAGTAAATATTTATAAATTTATCAATAAAAAAATTTTTTATATTTTAATAATTTAGTAAATATTTATAAATTTATCAATAAAAATTTTTTTAGATTTTAATAATTTAGTAAATATTTAAAAATTTATCAATAAAAATTTTTTTGTTTTAATAATTTAGTAAATATTTATAAATTTATCAATAAAAATCTATTTATATTTTAATAATTTAGTAAATATTTATAAATTTATCAATAAAAAATTTTTTTATATTTTAATAATTTTGTCAATATTTATAAATTTATCAATAAAAATTTTTTTATATTTTAATAATTTAGTAAATATTTATAAATTTATCAATAAAAATTTTTTTTTATTTTAATAATTTAGCAAATATTTATAAATTTATCAATAAAATTTTTTTATATTTTAATAATTTAGTAAATATTTATAAATTTATCAATAAAAAATTTTTTTATATTTTAATAATTTAGTAAATATTTATAAATTTATCAATAAAAATCTATTTATATTTTAATAATTTAGTAAATATTTATAAATTTATCAATAAAAAAATTTTTTATATTTTAATAATTTTGTAAATATTTATAAATTTATCAATAAAAATTTTTTTATATTTTAATAATTTAGTAAATATTTATAAATTTATCAATAAAATTTTTTTTATATTTTAATAATTTAGTAAATATTTATAAATTTATCAATAAAAAATTTTTCATATTTTATTAATTTTGTAAATATTTATAAATAAAAAATTTTTTATATTTTAATAATTTAGTAAATATTTATAAATTTATCAATAAAAATTTTTGTAAATTTTAATAATTTAGTAAATATTTATAAATTTATCACTAAAAAATTTTTTCTTTGTAAACTGGTAAGTGATAAATATTGCATTGCATTAGTATCTGTCTATATTTCTGAGATGAGGTATTATGTACATTATTTACATTATTCGGACTATTGTCCTCATCTTTGTCGCTGTATTTATTACAACGTTTCAGCCGTTGTACGCTCTAGCCTTCTTCAGGTGGTTGGAATGTCATACTGAACCCTTTATTTTGCTCACTGGGGTAGACTGTTCTAGTTCCACGTGCTATGTTTAATGGATGTCAGTTATCAGTTATCTCCTGTTAATTCCCCTTTCCAGGTTCTCCACCGGGTATTGAACTCACACTCTTCGGGTCCTGTCACTGGATCTAAACAACGCCTTTATCCACTGTGCCATGTGTCCTTTTTAAACACCTTTTTATTCCTTTCTTAGTTTTAAATTAATATTTCATTCTCCATATAACCCCGATAAGGTTAATATCTAGGTTTAATTTTATAAAACCTCTTCCCTTTAAGACAAATACCTTCCAGCTTCCCCTGACCACTGTCTCGTGCCTTTCGTCTGACTGAAACATTGAAATAGATAAATTCTGTATCAGTTTTTCAACATTTGCAGCTTTCACAGTTAAATTTCTATTTCCGACACAAACTCAACCTATACTGGGGTTGAATAAGACAGACGAATTATATTTTCATCAGTCAAAATAAGCTTGTTTACCATATGAAGTGATTTTGAATTTTATTGTGTTTTCATTTTTGTTCTGTAATAATATATACATTGAGCTTTTTTTGTTGATCAGTTTTAATATTTTATATTACTAGGATCCACTTGGATTATATACCAATGGATTTATTACCTTTACTATGGTGGTGGACTCTCCCATTGTATTCAACATATGAGGGTCAAGCATCTCAGTTCCTGGGAACCGACAGTCAAACCCCAGCACATATGATTTGATTATGGTTGTGAAGGCTTCGTGCAGAACCAGCCACACTTTTTGAAGGGCTGAATACAGGTACCTGGTGCACTACGTGCCACAAGATCCCCCAAACAACCTTCCACAGGTTTTGAATTTAGAGTTCTCCTATCAATTCAATGTATGAGGGTTCAACAATCTTTTTAGTTAATTTTTGATGTTGATGTCTTAAATGGCGCTTCCGCCCAGCTACTGATTTATGTATCAAGCTACATTAACTGCAGATGACAGGATTTTAAGTGAAGCAGGCTGAAAAGTTTAGTCAAGCAAAGGCAACATTACTACAATAATTGATCCTTCAAGTCTATAAATCGACCATTCGACCTTGCATGGAGTATTGCTGCCATATATGGTCTGGGGCCCCTGCTGTTTGCCTCGGGGTTCTTGATAAGATCCAGAGACGGATAGGCAACGTGATTGGCCCTGATCTGTCATCTCGTCTGCAGTCGCTCTCTCACAGACGCGATGTTGCCTTGCTCTGCCTTTTTTACAAGTACTTCCACGGTAATTGCTCTGAGGAGTTGCGTTCGCTTGTCCCCAGGCCTCGTGAATTTAAACGCCCCACAAGGCTGGCATCCCGCTCCCACCCCTACACCGTGGAAACTGTTAGATGTAGACGTCTCTTCTACTCCAATAGCTTCATGTCTTGCACATCTCGCCTATGGAACTCCCTTCCCTATTACTGTTTCCCTGACAAATACAATCTCCAACGGTTTAAGTGTAGTGTCAATCGACATCTCCAGTTGCCTTGATCTATACACTTCCCTTCTCCACATCCTTTCACCTTTCATTCCTATCTGCTCTCGCTCCAGATCTTTTGTGGCCCCCTTGCCTTGATCGACCCACTGTCTTTCTCTTTCTCCACATCCCCTCCCTTGCCACTCCTATCTGCTCTTCCTCCAACCCTTCTTTAACCCCTTGCATGATAGTGGCCTCCGGCCTTGCTTGGGGTGATATGATTTAAAAAAAAAACAAAAAACAAAAAAAAAAAACAATAAATATTGCCGAAGAGTGCAGGTAAAGGTGATGTCATGGGAAAGACCCACCTTTTAACACCTTGCTTCATGCATAGGCACATAAAACATGGAAGAACTGAGTGAAAGAAATCTGAGGGGTTATGGATGGGGCAGAAAAGAAGTAAGGTAAAAAACAATGGAGTTAGCTGCTGCTTCCTGTTCTCAGATTTTGAAGATGATGATAGATTGGGATGCTGATACATTTTACAACAAAGGAATTGATGAATTTGCCAAGAAACACACATACACACATACAAAAAACAACAAATGAAGAACTAAATTAGTTTAAAAATAAATATGTCATTACTTATTGATCTTATTCTTTTCCCAGAATTCCCTCGTAAGCGTTAATAGTCATCATGAACTGCATGCTTTTGTTTCAAAGTCAATCTCTACTACCAAGATATATATATACACTGCATTTCAAATCATTAATGAGGTGACATTTTTTCATTTTGTCCAAAAACTACCAGTTGAAATTTAACAAGATTTTCACAGTATAATGAGAATAGGTATATACGTAGGCTGTATAAAAACTGTATTGTTCTGCACAACAGGAAACAAACAGTGGCCATTTGCAATATTAACACGATATAGAAGTGTTCCAGACTATAAACAAGTGTCATTATAATTGTGTAATTATAGGTCAACTGCATGTGATTTGACCCCTTCTGAGAAAGATATTATAACATCTGAACTTTCCAATGGTAAATCTACATTAAAAATATCCAGAATAATTGGAAGATATAACCAAACTGTGAAAAGATTTGTTGCAGCTCCAACAAAGGTATGTAAGAGGGCTGATAAGGGTCACTCAAGGATTGTTTCCTGATGTTCTTTGTCACAAATGAAACTTGAAACTAAATAACCCGTGCCTGACCAGTGGAGTCTTTTTCAGGAACATTAGAGAAGCAATAGTGTCCCAAATTACTCGTTATCATCTTCCGGAAAAAGGTTAGGACATCAGTGAGACGAGTGACAAAGCCTCAACTGACAAAAGTAAACATAAAAATGTGTTTGAAATGGGCAAAGGAGAGCATGAAGGTTGATTTCTTGAAAGTCCTGTACACAGATGAAAGTCATGCAACACTTGATGACCTCTTGATGGTGGTGGCATCAAAGTTTGGGTCATAAAAGGATGAAATTGTCATCAACGCTTGGCATACCAACAAGGAGGAGGCGGTATTATGATTTGGGCTGGTATTATTGGGGTTATCGTGGTTGATCTGTGGAGAGTCCCTGATGGTACAAAAAATGACCGCAGATGCTTATCTAGTCTCCCTCAAAGAGCACCTGCAGTCATGGCTAAAAAAGCAAAGAATCACCTTCAGGAGAACCATCGTATTTATGCAAGATAATGCTCCATTGCATTCAGTGCATAAAACTACAAAGTATCTGCAGAAATTAGGCTTCTGTAAACCTAGGAAACTGAACTGTCCAGACTTAAACCCAATTGAAAACTTGTGGAGCATTCTGAAGTGATGTGTTTATGAGAATGGACACCAATTTAGAAGCAAGGATGACTTATGGCAAAAAATAGTCAACATATCGCATGAAATTACATCAGAGAAGATCCAGAAATTGACATGTTCGGTGGATCAGCCCCTTTTCCAAGTCATTTAAAAAACAGGATCACATATCACATATTAACCAAATCCACTCTCCTTTTTGAACTCTGTTTACTTTTTTTTTTTTGATTTAATTTCATCTTAGTTACTGTATGTATCTATAAAAATCTATAAATGAAGCAGTTAAAGTGCCATTTTCTTTTTTTACAGAAGTTTTTATTATACCTTGCTAATAATTTGGCCCACTAATAATTTAATTAAATTAGGTAAATGACCGTAAGTTCTGTTCCTTTTTCTAGAACCTTATAATTTTTACAGAGCAGGTGTATATACATGTTGTCATCATTCTCTGCTGACAATTTTGTTAAATTCCAACTAGTAGTTTTGGGATAGGATGGGAAAGTGTCACTTTGTTAATAATTTGAAACACAGTGTATATATATATATATATATATATATATATATATATATATATATATAATTTATTTATTATAATTTTATCATATAGACAAAACCATTTTACTCACTACAAAGATGCAACTTGGTTTCAGTGCATTTCAACTGCACTTCTAACCATTTTCGTCTCTCACCCGTCGAAGTGCAGTTGAAATGCACATAATTTATCATCTGAAAAGAAAAACATTATTAGATCGCACGAGAAATTATATAAAAAACTAAATAAAAGCACCTTGTCAGTCGTTTTTAATGAAATGTGCATATATATATATGTGTGTGTGTGTGTGTGTGTGTGTGTGTGTGTGTAATATCAATATGTATGTACTGATATACATACACATATATGTATGTTATTAAAAATATGGGATTAATAATCACTGTTCAGCTAAAACAAATATCATTAATTACTTGAAAAGCAAAAAAATATTTTATTCAGACAACTTGACAAGATAATTAGTACAGATTAAATCGACATTTTTATGAATTGCAAATAATATAATTCTTTTGTCACTGGAAAAAAGTAAGGAGTAGTTAATTAGGATCATAAAATAACTTATCCATGAATTTAAAATGAAACCTGTAATCTGATGATGTTTTTCTAATGGACAGCAAAACTGTGACATATTCATTGGCGTGTTATTTGTGCAGTGTTTGCTTTCAAGCTGAAAACAACAATGTTGAGAACGTAGGAAATACTGATAATGATTCTGATAATAAGAAGTAATATAGACGAAATCATAACAATAGTAGTAGTAGTAGTAGTAGTAGAAGAAGAAGAAGAAGAAGAAGAAGAAGAAGAAGAAGAAGGGATGCTGAAAAGTTTTTGATCAGACCAAGAATAGATTCTCACCAAAATTTTGATGTTCTGGACAATGGGTCAGATTTTGGGAAATACGTTAAGTGGAAAACTTTTCAGCACCCTCTTGTGATGAAAAGAAGTAAGGAGAGTTGTAATATGAGGGGTGCTGAAAAGTTCTTTGTCAGATCAAGAGCTGATTTTGATGTTTTAGACATTTGGTCAGATTTTGGGAAATACGTTAAGCGGAGAACTTTTCAGCACCCTCTTGTGATGGGAAGAAGAAGTAAGGAGAGTTGTAATATGAGGGGATGCTGAAAAGTTCTTTGTTAGACCAAAAATAGATTCTCAGCAAAATTCTGATGTTTGGACATTGGGTCAGATTTTGTTGAACAGGCTAAACTGAGAACTTGTCAGCACCCTCTTAAGACATGAAGTTATTCAATGGGTGCTGAAAAGTTCCTCAACTGACCAAGAATGGATTCTTACCAAAAGTTTTAGACATTTAGTCTGATTTTTGGAAATAGGCTAATCTGAGAACTTTTCAGCACAAACTCTTGAGAAAGAAAGAATAAGCAGAAAAAGTAAGCAGTTATATGAGGGGTGCTGATAAGTTCTTCTTCAGACCAAGAATCGATTCTCACCAAAATTCTGATGTTTCAACATTTGGCCAGATTTTGCAAAATAGCTTCAGATGATAAGTTTTTCAGCACCCTCCCCATTTTGAGAAGTGAATATGATGTAGAAGGGCAATTATACGACAGGACCAAGAACGTATTCTCAATAAAATTCTGATGTTTGGACATTTGGTCAGATTTTGGGGAATATGCTGAGAGGTTTGCAGTACCAGAATGAGAGAAGTGAAGAAGAGGAAATAATAATAATGATAATAATATTTGTATGACAGTAGATAAGCAGATATTATCTCTATCTATAAAAGGCAGGATGTGTTTGTGTGTGTGTAACGAATACACGGCCGCAATTTTCAATGGATTTGCACCAAAATTTACATGCACATGCTTCAAGTTAGCAGGAAGGCCAAGACTGACTTTGCATTTCCCAACTCCCATCGATAGTGGAAATAATTGATGTTTTCATGCTTCTAAGGCAGTTTTCATGTAGTTTGCGGCCATTTTCTACTGGCCAGAGTGAGAGCCTATAGCTGGCTGCCACGAATAGGCAAGAAGATTCTATTGGCCAGCGTGAGAGCCAACAGCTGACTGACACAAATGTTAACTAGCATGCTAGCATGCACAAAAATCGATAGTTGCATTCGTCACAAGTGGGAAAAATTTAAATCTGCATGGCACTTTACTCCAATTGGCTCATTCGCTTGCTTAAACTCAATGTTGATTCTGATTTCGCAGAACTGGGTTGGTGTGAAAAAGTATTTGTTGTTAACATTCTTTTTTCATTTGGTTTTTCCAGTTACGAGTCCTTTTTTAAAGCTGATCGTTTTGTGTTCATTTTTATTGTTTTTATCGTAACAGATTTAATGTTTAGTATAGAGCTTAGAAAAAATATCACAGTGTGAGATAGGCAAGAAGTAAGGCATGTAGCAACATCAGCATGGCAAAGGGCACTCCTTTAAGGAAGAGCAAAAATATTTTAAGTCAAATGATAGCGATTGCTGTATGAGTCATACGATTTTTTAATCAAGCACGGGCAACGCCGGGCCATGCTGCTAGTTATTGATAAAAGAAAAAAGAAAGTAGGCAATAATAATAATAATAATGGTCATATTATAAAAGAAGAGGGGGACAATCCTAATAATAATACTCGAAGAAATAATAATAATAATTATTATTAGAAAAAACTCATGAAATTTCTGATGAATCTTAATTCTTAAGTTAATGACTGAATAAGCTCATGATTAGTTCAATGAAAATAAAATATCTGTAGAAATTCCCCTATCACATTGTTAAATATTTGAGTTTAACAGCTTTAATAAAATATTGCAATAACAATCATGAAATATGGATGTTGGTCATTATTTTTAGACGATTTTTGAATCAAGCACAGGCAACGCTGGGCCATGCTGCTAGTATATATATATATATATATATATATATATATATATATATATATATATATATATAAAGACATTTATGATATGTTTAAAATCTTTTTATAGATACAAGTATTTAAGCAAATGCTCTGTTTTATAATAAACAGTATTAAATAACATTTACCGGCCTGAATGTCCGAGAAATTTTCATAGAAAATTTTCGCTCTCCGACAGGAATCGAACCTGTATCCTATACGGAACCATCATTTCGCGTGATGTGCCTTAACCTTTTGGCCACAGAGCAGCGTCTGATTAGCAAGGTCGATTTTACTATCTTTAAACTTAAATCTTCCATGAATCTCTTCTATTCATATCTGCTCTAGCGTATCAAATGTAAACAAATGACGTCATATATTTTAGAATTGGACATAGTCCGACAATTTATTTAAAGACATTTATATATATTATGTTTAACGTTCTTTTTATAGACACAAGTATTTAAGCAAATGCTCTGTTTTTTATAATAAACGGTATTAAATAACATTTACCGGCCTGAATGTCCGAGAAATTTTCATAGAAAATTTTCGTTCTCCGACAGGAATCGAACCTCTATCCTATACGGAATCGTCATTTCGCGTGACATGCCTTAACCGTTCGGCCACAGAGAAGCGTCCGGTTAGCAAGGTCGATTTCACTATTCAGGCCGGTAAATGTTATTTAATACTGTTTATTATAAAAAACAGAGCATTTGCTTAAATACTTGTATCTATAAAAAGAACGTTAAACATATCATAAATGTCTTTAAATAAATTGTCGGACTTTGTCCAATTCAAAAATATATATATATATATATATATATATATATATATATGATTTTGCCTGATGATTGCATCTAGCATGAAACAGTCTGTTGCCTCTGAGTGTTAATTCCAATGTTCACTTTTATATTTATGTTTACATATGCTCTATCTCTGATATTGATAGATCCCATAAATATACCATACTTTAAAACTATATTTCTTCCTGGATAAGTTGGTATGACGTTTGCTTGATAACTCAACTGTCAGGGTTTCAATTCTCGGTATATTACAATAACAATCATGAGTATGGATGGGGGTCATTATTTTTTAGAAGTAAAGGAATACAAATGAAAAGATGTGAAATTTTACAACTTTTTTCATTTAACTGAAACAGTGATTAAACACTGCTTTCATTTTCTCATTGAAACCAAGTAGTGTCTTTTCCCCACTTTCCTCCACATGATCAAAATGGAATGGTCCATTATTTATGAGATACTTCCTCACTGAAACCAAGTAGCATATGCCTCGTTTTTCAATGTAATCAAATCAGAATGGCTCTCCACAGCTTCTTCCTAAATTTTGCATTACCAAGACTGTTCTTGGGATTGATTTTGTGTTGTCTTCTTGATGACTTTAAAATCAGAGTTGTCCTTTCCTGAGACAGGTTGCCATCCTCAAAGCCTAAAGAGTCCAGTATCCCCTGTTACATTGCCTATAATTAGAAGAAGTGATGGATTTTTACCTTTCTCAAGGGTATTAGTGTGAAGTAAGCACAACACAGATTGTCTCCACTAAAACTTAAACTCAACTTGCCAAATCTATTTTTAGTGCATTTAATTTGAGTAATGAAAGCTAAGCAAAGTATTAAGAAACAGGAAAATTTCATTAGAAACAAAGAAAAGATTACTGAAGTGTTATGTAATATCAATACTCATATATCGCACTATTTATCTATATATCTCTTCACCGGGGTAGGAGATGACAGAAGGTTGTTTTGAATGTGTACATATAGGCCAAAGACAAAAATCATCTAGTCCCTGTGACCACTGTCACACTGACATTGGTATTCCACCAACTCTGTCTCTTTAGTGTAATGAGAGAGGTGCTGCTGCAAAGTTGGAATCTCCAGGACCAAGCATTCCTCAAAGCTTTTCCGTGAGCTATCTGAAGATAGAAACACAGCAGAGAGGTGAAGAACAAACACCACCACTATTTTTTGTACCCCCATGGCACAAGGATGGTTTAAAGTAGGGAGCTCAAGACAAAAATTGCCTGGTCCCCGCAGTCAATGTCATACTGGGGTCAATATTCTACCAACACTCTCTCTTTGGTGTAATGAGGGAGGTGTTGCTGCAGGGATGGAATCCCCAGGGCCATGCATTCCTCATTTATTTGTTGTGTGCTATCTGAATACCGAAATACAATTGAGATATAAAATGTAGTTCATTTTGCCTGATGGCAGATACTATACTTTGATCCCTGCATGAAGGCTTGGAAAAGTGTTGTTATCATTTCAATCAGTTTATATGGCAGAGAATGCTGGACAATTTCCTCACAGATGAAGAAGAGACTTGAGAAAACAGAGATGGGCTTGTAGACGGGGATGCTGAGAATACCATGGACAGAGCAGGTGAGTAATAAGGAGGTTTTAAGGAAAATAGGAATGAAGAAGACATACCTTGAATCAGAAAGAGACAGCTGAAATCTGAAGGTGTATTGGAATATCTAAAGGTGCTTTTCTGAAACTAAGCAATGTATTAAGGGTGAAGAAAGTGTCCCTAGAAATGAAGAAAAGAGTGCTGAACTGTTAGATAATATCGGTTTTCCTATATGACAGTAAATGATAGAAAATTTCTTCAAAGAAGAAGAGGTGATGTGAGACAACAGAGATGTGCCTCTACAGAAGGATGCTAAGAATACCATGGATAGTTGCATGTGACTAACAAGGAAGTTTTAAGAAAACCGAAAACAAAAAGGAAATCTATACTTAGAATCAGAAAGGGAAAAACTGAAATTTTAGAGGCACATAATGAGGATAGAAGGCTTAGAGAATTTGACACTTACAGGACACATTAAAAAGTAAAAATTTCACTAAAAGGAACTTTAAGCAAAAAGGTAACCATATACAGAAAAAAATAAAGTGACAGTTTAAACTGATGCCAGGTGGATATAGGTTGAATAGAATGAGACAGACTCAGTCACAGATGACTGAAATATCCCCAAAATGAAATAATGCGGAGCTCGAACAATTTCTGGCAATATCTGTATGTGCGGCTCAATGTTAATCATGGCCATGTGCCAAACTTATGACTGTAAGATGAATTGGCTTAATCTCATAGGATTGGTGGATGGTTATACAATGCACACTTGTACATTTATCAGGAGAAAGATTAATTATTTTACTACTGTGTTGTACAGTGTTATTTCCTGAAAACTATACTAGGGTAAGCAAATAACATCATTATGAACTTACTCTTGGGTCCTGAATAAAAGGGGTGGTTGGAAGTTTGGAATAAGCAGGGTGGTTGGAAATTTTTTCAAAATCTAATAAACTTGGTGGTGGGGTTAAATAAACAAAAAACCTTAGAATAAGTTGGAAAAATTAGAGAAATAGGAAGGATTCGTCTAGGATTTAGTTTATTTGAATGAAGGATTGGTAAGTAAATATTCGGCAAATTATTTAATGAGGAATTTATTTCTACACCTACATTGCACAAATTTGATACGAGGTCAAAATTTATGTGTTTTCAGAAAGATTTCTCAAGCCCTCTTAGCGCTTACAAAAATACCAAAATTTTTTACCACATTGCAAAGTTTATTTCTAATGCTGTGGGAAAAAGAGAAATAAAATATTTATGTAAAATAATAATAAAAAAAAAAAAGAAATACATTTTTCCATGATGCAAGTAGTAGAGGAACCAGAAAGAATTTTTGGTCATCTGCACAATATTATGATTCCACCTCCAGAAAGGACAAGAGTTTTCTCTTTTCACTTTCTAATAGCAGTGTTCGGACATGCCTTGCATCCTTACTAATGAAGTACGTAATTTGGTCATTCCAACTTAGCGCAAAGCTGACTTGAGCTTAAACATTTTAGACATTTTTATCCTTACTTACCCTAACTTATTTCTGAACCAAAAACGAACATATGGTCATACCCAAGAGACATTGAAAACATTGTTTCATTACAGTCACCATAAAAATGGTCTGTTGTAGAAACCCAAGTGTTTGTATGCTTTGTTGTTTATGATATGTGAATACACACAAACATGCAATGTTTTAAATTCCATAAGTGGTGGCACCCGATATGATATGAACATGCAACCTTTTAAATTCCATAAGTGGTGACCCCCCACCCACGACATGATATGAGCATGTAACTTTTTCAATTCTGTAAGTGGTGACACCTGACATGATATGAACATGCAATCTTTTAAACTCCTTAAGTAGTGACCCCGATGTGACATGAACACACAACCTTTTAAATTCCATAAGTGGTGACCCCGATGTGACATGAACACACAACCTTTTAAATTCCTTAAGTGGTGACCCCAATGTGACATGAACACGCAATCTTTTAAATTCCTTAAGTGGTGACCCCGATGTGACATGAACACGCAATCTTTTAAATTCCTTAAGTGGTGACCCCCGATGTGACATGAACACACAACCTTTTAAATTCCATAAGTGGTGACCCCGATGTGACATGAAAGCGCAATCTTTTAAATTCCTTAAGTGGTGACCCCAATGTGACATGAACACACAACCTTTTAAATTCCATAAGTGGTGACCCCGATGTGACATGAACACGCAATCTTTTAAATTCCATAAGTGGTGACCCCGATGTGACATGAACATGCAATATTTTAAATTCCTTAAGTGGTGACCCCGATGTGACATGAACACACAACCTTTTAAATTCCATAAGTGGTGACCCCGATGTGACATGAACATGCAATATTTTAAATTCCATAAGTGGTGACCCCGATGTGACACGAACACACAACCTTTTAAATTCCATAAGTGGTGACCCCGATGTGACATGAACACGCAATCTTTTAAATTCCATAAGTGGTGACCCCGATGTGACACGAACACACAACCTTTTAAATTCCATAAGTGGTGACCCCGATGTGATATGAACACACAATCTTTTAAATTCCTTAAGTGGTGACCCCGATGTGACATGAACACACAACCTTTTAAATTCCATAAGTGGTGACCCCGATGTAACATGAACACGCAATCTTTTAAATTCCTTAAGTGGTGACCCCGATGTGACATGAACACACAACCTTTTAAATTCCATAAGTGGTGACCCCGATGTGACATGAACACACAATCTTTTAAATTCCTTAAGTGGTGACCCCAATGTGACAAGAACACGCAACCTTTTAAATTCCTTAAGTGGTGACCCCGATGTGACATGAACACGCAATCTTTTAAATTCCTTAAGTGGTGACCCCCGGTGTGACATGAACACACAACCTTTTAAATTCCATAAGTGGTGACCCCGATGTGACATGAACATGCAATATTTTAAATTCCTTAAGTGGTGACCCCGATGTGACATGAACACACAACCTTTTAAATTCCATAAGTGGTGACCCCGATGTGACATGAACACGCAATCTTTTAAATTCCTTAAGTGGTGACCCCGATGTGACACGAACACACAACCTTTTAAATTCCATAAGTGGTGACCCCGATGTGATATGAACACACAATCTTTTAAATTCCTTAAGTGGTGACCCCGATGTGACATGAACACACAACCTTTTAAATTCCATAAGTGGTGACCCTGATGTGACATGAACACGCAATGTGACATGAACATGCAATATTTTAAATTCCTTAAGTGGTGACCCCGATGTGACATGAACACACAACCTTTTAAATTCCATAAGTGGTGACCCCGATGTGACACGAACACACAATCTTTTAAATTCCTTAAGTGGTGACCCCGATGTGACATGAACACGCAATCTTTTAAATTCCATAAGTGGTGACCCCGATGTGACATGAACACGCAATCTTTTAAATTCCTTAAGTGGTGACCCCAATGTGACACGAACACACAACCTTTTAAATTCCATAAGTGGTGACCCCGATGTGACACGAACACACAATCTTTTAAATTCCTTAAGTGGTGACCCCGATGTGACATGAACACACAACCTTTTAAATTCCATAAGTGGTGACCCCGATGTGACATGAACACGCAATCTTTTAAATTCCTTAAGTGGTGACCCCGATGTGACATGAACACGCAATCTTTTAAATTCCTTAAGTGGTGACCCCGATGTGACATGAACATGCAATCTTTTAAATTCCTTAAGTGGTGACCCCGATGTGACATGAACACACAACATTTTAAATTCCATAAGTGGTGACCCCGATGTGACATGAACACACAACCTTTCAAATTCCATAAGTGGTGACCCCCAACATGATATGCACATGCAAGCTTTTAAATTCCCTAAGTGATGACCCCTATCCCCAACATGATATTGAACACGCAATCTTTCAAATACCTTAAGTGGTGACCCCGATGTGACATGAACACACAACCTTTTAAATTCCATAAGTGGTGACCCTGATGTGACATGAACACGCAATGTGACATGAACATGCAATATTTTAAATTCCTTAAGTGGTGACCCCGATGTGACATGAACACACAACCTTTTAAATTCTATAAGTGGTGACCCCGATGTGACACGAACACACAATCTTTTAAATTCCTTAAGTGGTGACCCCGATGTGACATGAACACACAACCTTTTAAATTCCATAAGTGGTGACCCCGATGTGACATGAACACGCAATCTTTTAAATTCCTTAAGTGGTGACCCCGATGTGACATGAACACGCAATCTTTTAAATTCCTTAAGTGGTGACCCCGATGTGACATGAACATGTAATCTTTTAAATTCCTTAAGTGGTGACCCCGATGTGACATGAACACACAACATTTTAAATTCCATAAGTGGTGACCCCGATGTGACATGAACACACAACCTTTCAAATTCCATAAGTGGTGACCCCCAACATGATATGCACATGCAAGCTTTTAAATTCCCTAAGTGATGACCCCTATCCCCAACATGATATTGAACACGCAATCTTTCAAATACCTTAAGTGGTGACCCCGATGTGACATGAACACACAACCTTTTAAATTCCATAAGTGGTGACCCTGATGTGACATGAACACGCAATGGGACATGAACATGCAATATTTTAAATTCCTTAAGTGGTGACCCCGATGTGACATGAACACACAACCTTTTAAATTCCATAAGTGGTGACCCCGATGTGACATGAACACGCAATCTTTTAAATTCCTTAAGTGGTGACCCCGATGTGACACGAACACACAACCTTTTAAATTCCATAAGTGGTGACCCCAATGTGATATGAACACACAATCTTTTAAATTCCTTAAGTGGTGACCCCGATGTGACATGAACACACAACCTTTTAAATTCCATAAGTGGTGACCCCGATGTGACATGAACACGCAATCTTTTAAATTCCTTAAGTGGTGACCCCAATGTGACATGAACATGCAATCTTTTAAATTCCTTAAGTGGTGACCCTGATGTGACATGAACACACAACCTTTTAAATTCCATAAGTGGTGACCCCGATGTGACATGAACACACAACCTTTTAAATTCCATAAGTGGTGACCCCGATGTGACATGAACACGCAATCTTTTAAATTCCATAAGTGGTGACCCCGATGTGACATGAACACGCAATCTTTTAAATTCCTTAAGTGGTGACCCCAATGTGACATGAACACACAACCTTTTAAATTCCTTAAGTGGTGACCCCAATGTGATATGAACATGCAATCTTTTAAATTCCTTAAGTGGTGACCCCGATGTGACATGAACACACAACCTTTTAAATTCCATAAGTGGTGACCCCGATGTGACACGAACACGCAATCTTTTAAATTCCTTAAGTGGTGACCCCGATGTGACACGAACACACAACCTTTTAAATTCCATAAGTGGTGACCCCGATGTGATATGAACACACAATCTTTTAAATTCCTTAAGTGGTGACCCCGATGTGACATGAACACACAACCTTTTAAATTCCATAAGTGGTGACCCCGATGTGACATGAACACGCAATCTTTTAAATTCCTTAAGTGGTGACCCCGATGTGACATGAACACGCAATCTTTTAAATTCCTTAAGTGGTGACCCCAATGTGACATGAACATGCAATCTTTTAAATTCCTTAAGTGGTGACCCCGATGTGACATGAACACACAACCTTTTAAATTCCATAAGTGGTGACCCCGATGTGACATGAACACACAACCTTTTAAATTCCATAAGTGGTGACCCCGATGTGACATGAACACGCAATCTTTTAAATTCCTTAAGTGGTGACCCCGATGTGACATGAACACGCAATCTTTTAAATTCCTTAAGTGGTGACCCCTATCCCCAACATGATATGAACATGCAATCTTTCAAATACCTTAAGTGGTGACTCCGATGTGATATGAACCGCCGACATGATATGAGCATGCACCCTTTTAAATTCTATAAGTGGTGACCCCCGATGTGATATGAATATGCAATCTATTAAATTCCTTAAGTGGTGACCCCTGACACGAAATGAACATGCAAACTTTTAAATTCCATAAGTGGTGACCCTCAACATTATATGAACATGCAACTGTTTAAATTCCATAAATGGTAACGCTCAATGTGATATGAACATGCTACCTTTTAAATTCCATAATGTCGCTCATTTTGCTATTCTTTCTTCAAGAATCATTGTAGCCAGGAACTGAAGCTGACAAATGAATGAATAATGTTGACGTTTCACACGCATCAAGTGTTTACTTCTTTGTTGTCACAAATTCCTAAAAGGGCAGTTACCAATCATTGCATTGCGCTTTGTTGGTTTGGCTTTTTGTAAAATCTTGATGTGAATTTCTTCGGAATGGTCAAAATCTTACTCAGAAGAACCACATCCAAATGTTCTTTTCTTGGTCACAACTGGAAATTATGTTTAAAATAACAAGGACGGATGACACCTTCTTCTTCTTCTTCTTCTTCTTCTTCTTCTCCTTCTATGTACTGTGTCTTTTCAGGATATAGGCGATCATGACACGCTACAACTTTCTATCTTGTGTGGATCTTAGCAGGTTGTCTTCCTTTGCTAAGAAACCTGCCCAATGTTCAGCCAACGATTCACATAAAATCATTCGGTAAGTAGCTTTCTGCCTTCTTTCTGTCTTCTTGTCATTCGTCGTTAATCAGTTTACACTCGCTCCTTCTTCTACCACCCTCTCTAGGATGTCATGATGTTTATATCTCCAATTCTTAACTCTCATCTAGGGCTTTCTTCTCTTGCTGATGACCATACATTCTGTCTTCTTGCAGTTGATGGTTAGAACATTTTTCTCTCTCTTTCTTCTACCAACCTCTCTAGGATGTCATGATGTTTATATCTCCAATTCTTAACTCTCATCTAGGGCTTTCTTCTCTTGCTGATGACCATATTTCTGTCTTCTTGCAGTTGATGGGTAGAACCTTTTTCTCTCTCTTACTTCTACCAACCTCTCTAGGAGGTCATGATGTTTATATCTCCAATTCTTAACTCTCATCTAGGGCTTTCTTCTCTTGCTGATGACCAAACTTTCTGTCTTCTTGCAGTTGATGGTTAGAACCTTTTTCTCGCTCTTTCTTCTACCACCCTCTCTAGGATGTCATGATGTTTATATCTCCAATTCTTAACTCTCATCTAGGGCTTTCTTCTCTTGCTGATGAGCATACATTCTGTCTTCTTGCAGTTGACGGTTAGAACCTTTTTCTCTCTCTTTCTTCTACCAACCGCTCTAGGATGTCATGATGTTTATATCTCCCATTCTTAACTCTCATCTAGGGCATTTTTCTCTTGCTGATGACCATACATTATGTCTTCTTGCAGTTGATGGTTAGAACCTTTTTCTCTCTCTTTCTTCTACCAACCTCTCTAGGATGTCATGATGTTTATATCTCCAATTCTTAACTCTCATCTAGGGCATTTTTCTCTTGCTGATGACAATACATTCTGTCTTCTTGCAGTTGATGGTTAGAACCTTTTTCTCTCTCTTTCTTCTACCAACCTCTCTAGGATGTCATGATGTTTATATCTCCAATTCTTAACTCTCATCTAGGGCATTTTTCTCTTGCTGATGACAATACATTCTGTCTTCTTGCAGTTGATGGTTAGAACCTTTTTCTCTCTCTTTCTTCTACCAACCTCTCTAGGATGTCATGATGTTTATATCTCCAATTCTTAACTCTCATCTAGGGCATTCTTCTCTTGCTGGTGACCATACTTTCTGTCTTCTTGCAGTTGATGGTTAGAACCTTTTTCTCTCTCTTTCTTCTACCAACCTCTCTAGGATGTCATGATGTTTATATCTCCAATTCTTAACTCTCATCTAGGGCTTTCTTCTCTTGCTGATGACCATACATTCTGTCTTCTTGCAGTTGATGGGTAGAACCTTTTTCTCTCTCTTTCTTCTACCAACCTCTCTAGGATGTCATGATGTTTATATCTCCAATTCTTAACTCTCATCTAGGGCTTTCTTCTCTTGCTGATGACCATACATTCTGTCTTCTTGCAGTTGATGGTTAGAACCTTTTTCTCTCTCTTTCTTCTACCAACCTCTCTAGGATGTCATGATGTTTATATCTCCAATTCTTAACTCTCATCTAGGGCTTTCTTCTTTTGCTGATGACAATAAATTCTGTCTTCTTGCAATTGACGGTTAGAACCTTTTTCTCTCTCTTTCTTCTACCAACCTCTCTAGGATGTCATGATGTTTATATCTCCAATTCTTAACTCTCATCTAGGGCTTTCTTCTCTTGCTGATGACAATACATTCTGTCTTCTTGCAATTGACGGTTAGAACCTTTTTCTCTCTCTTTCTTCTACCAACCTCTCTAGGATGTCATGATGTTTATATCTCCAATTCTTAACTCTCATCTAGGGCTTTCTTCTCTTGCTGATGACCATACATTCTGTCTTCTTGCAGTTGATGGTTAGAACCTTTTTCTCTCTCTTTCTTCTACCAACCTCTCTAGGATGTCATGATGTTTATATCTCCAATTCTTAACTCTCATCTAGGGCTTTCTTCTCTTGCTGATGACAATACATTCTGTCTTCTTGCAATTGACGGTTAGAACCTTTTTCTCTCTCTTTCTTCTACCAACCTCTCTAGGATGTCATGATGTTTATATCTCCAATTCTTAACTCTCATCTAGGGCTTTTTTCTCTTGCTGGTGACCATACTTTCTGTCTTCTTGCAGTTGATGGTTAGAACCTTTTTCTCTCTCTTTCTTCTACCAACCTCTAGGATGTCATGATGTTTATATCTCCAATTCTTAACTCTCATCTAGGGCTTTCTTCTCTTGCTGATGACCATACATTCTGTCTTCTTGCAGTTGACGGTTAGAACCTTTTTCTCTCTCTTTCTTCTACCAACCTCTCTAGGATATCATGATGTTTATATCTCCAATTCTTAACTCTCATCTAGGGCTTTCTTCTCTTGCTGATGACCATACATTCTATCTTCTTGCAGTTGATGGGTAGAACCTTTTTCTCTCTCTTTCTTCTACCAACCTCTCTAGGATGTCATGATGTTTATATCTCCAATTCTTAACTCTCATCTAGGGCTTTCTTCTCTTGCTGATGACCATACATTCTGTCTTCTTGCAGTTGACGGTTAGAACCTTTTTCTCTCTCTTTCTTCTACCAACCTCTCTAGGATGTCATGATGTTTATATCTCCAATTCTTAACTCTCATCTAGGGCTTTCTTCTCTTGCTGATGACAATACATTCTGTCTTCTTGCAGTTGACGGTTAGAACCTTTTTCTCTCTCTTTCTTCTACCAACCTCTCTAGGATGTCATGATGTTTATATCTCCAATTCTTAACTCTCATCTAGGGCTTTCTTCTCTTGCTGATGACCATACATTCTGTCTTCTTGCAATTGACGGTTAGAACCTTTTTCTCTCTCTTTCTTCTACCAACCTCTCTAGGATGTCATGATGTTTATATCTCCAATTCTTAACTCTCATCTAGGGCTTTCTTCTCTTGCTGATGACAATACATTCTGTCTTCTTGCAGTTGACGGTTAGAACCTTTTTCTCTCTCTTTCTTCTACCAACCTCTCTAGGATGTCATGATGTTTATATCTCCAATTCTTAACTCTCATCTAGGGCTTTCTTCTCTTGCTGATGACAATACATTCTGTCTTCTTGCAGTTGACGGTTAGAACCTTTTTCTCTCTCTTTCTTCTACCACCCTCTCTAGGATGTCATGATGTTTATATCTCCAATTCTTAACTCTCATCTAGGGCTTTCTTCTCTTGCTGATGACCATACATTCTGTCTTCTTGCAGTTGATGGTTAGAACCTTTTTCTCTCTCTTTCTTCTACCAACCTCTCTAGGATGTCATGATGTTTATATCTCCAATTCTTAACTCTCATCTAGGGCTTTCTTCTCTTGCTGATGACCATACATTCTGTCTTGTTGCAGTTGACGGTTAGAACCTTTTTCTCTCTCTTTCTTCTACCAACCTCTCTAGGATGTCATGATGTTTATATCTCCAATTCTTAACTCTCATCTAGGGCTTTCTTCTCTTGCTGATGACCATACATTCTGTCTTCTTGCAGTTGACGGTTAGAACCTTTTTCTCTCTCTTTCTTCTACCAACCTCTCTAGGATGTCATGATGTTTATATCTCCAATTCTTAACTCTCATCTAGGGCTTTCTTCTCTTGCTGATGACAATACATTCTGTCTTCTTGCAGTTGACGGTTAGAACCTTTTTCTCTCTCTTTCTTCTACCAACCTCTCTAGGATGTCATGATGTTTATATCTCCAATTCTTAACTCTCATCTAGGGCTTTCTTCTCTTGCTGATGACCATACATTCTGACTTCTTGCAGTTGATGGTTAGAACCTTTTTCTCTCTCTTTCTTCTACCAACCTCTCTAGGATGTCATGATGTTTATATCTCCAATTCTTAACTCTCATCTAGGGCTTTCTTCTCTTGCTGATGACCATACATTCTGTCTTCTTGCAGTTGACGGTTAGAACCTTTTTCTCTCTATTTCTTCTACCAACCTCTCTAGGATATCATGATGTTTATATCTCCAATTCTTAACTCTCATCTAGGGCTTTCTTCTCTTGCTGATGACAATACATTCTATCTTCTTGCAGTTGATGGTTAGAACGTTTTTCTCTCTCTTTCTTCGACCACCCTCTCTAGGATGTCATGATGTTTATATCTCCAATTCTTAACTCTCATCTAGGGCTTTCTTCTCTTGCTGATGACCATACATTCTGTCTTCTTGCAGTTGACGGTTAGAACCTTTTTCTCTCTCTTTCTTCTACCAACCTCTCTAGGATATCATGATGTTTATATCTCCAATTCTTAACTCTCATCTAGGGCTTTCTTCTCTTGCTGATGACCATACATTCTGTCTTCTTGCAGTTGATGGTTAGAACCTTTTTCTCTCTCTTTCTTCTACCAACCTCTCTAGGATGTCATGATGTTTATATCTCCAATTCTTAACTCTCATCTAGGGCTTTCTTCTCTTGCTGATGACAATACATTCTATCTTCTTGCAGTTGATGGTTAGAACGTTTTTCTCTCTCTTTCTTCGACCACCCTCTCTAGGATGTCATGATGTTTATATCTCCAATTCTTAACTCTCATCTAGGGCTTTCTTCTCTTGCTGATGACCATACATTCTGTCTTCTTGCAATTGACGGTTAGAACCTTTTTCTCTCTCTTTCTTCTACCAACCTCTCTAGGATATCATGATGTTTATATCTCCAATTCTTAACTCTCATCTAGGGCTTTCTTCTCTTGCTGATGACCATACATTCTGTCTTCTTGCAGTTGATGGTTAGAACCTTTTTCTCTCTCTTTCTTCTACCAACCTCTCTAGGATATCATGATGTTTATATCTCCAATTCTTAACTCTCATCTAGGGCTTTCTTCTCTTGCTGATGACAATACATTCTATCTTCTTGCAGTTGATGGTTAGAACGTTTTTCTCTCTCTTTCTTCTACCAACCTCTCCAGGATATCATGATGTTTATATCTCCAATTCTTAACTCTCATCTAGGGCTTTCTTCTCTTGCTGATGACCATACATTCTGTCTTCTTGCAATTGACGGTTAGAACCTTTTTCTCTCTCTTTCTTCTACCAACCTCTCTAGGATATCATGATGTTTATATCTCCAATTCTTAACTCTCATCTAGGGCTTTCTTCTCTTGTTGATGACCATACATTCTGTCTTCTTGCAATTGACGGTTAGAACCTTTTTCTCTCTCTTTCTTCTACCAACCTCTCTAGGATGTCATGATGTTTATATCTCCAATTCTTAACTCCCATCTAGGGCTTTCTTCTCTTGCTGATGACCATACATTCTGTCTTCTTGCAGTTGACGGTTAGAACCTTTTTCTCTCTCTTTCTTCTACCAACCTCTCTAGGATATCATGATGTTTATATCTCCAATTCTTAACTCTCATCTAGGGCTTTCTTCTCTTGCTGATGACCATACATTCTGTCTTCTTGCAGTTGATGGTTAGAACCTTTTTCTCTCTCTTTCTTCTACCAACCTCTCTAGGATGTCATGATGTTTATATCTCCAATTCTTAACTCTCATCTAGGGCTTTCTTCTTTTGCTGATGACAATAAATTCTGTCTTCTTGCAATTGACGGTTAGAACCTTTTTCTCTCTCTTTCTTCTACCAACCTCTCTAGGATGTCATGATGTTTATATCTCCAATTCTTAACTCTCATCTAGGGCTTTCTTCTCTTGCTGATGACAATACATTCTGTCTTCTTGCAATTGACGGTTAGAACCTTTTTCTCTCTCTTTCTTCTACCAACCTCTCTAGGATGTCATGATGTTTATATCTCCAATTCTTAACTCTCATCTAGGGCTTTCTTCTCTTGCTGATGACCATACATTCTGTCTTCTTGCAGTTGATGGTTAGAACCTTTTTCTCTCTCTTTCTTCTACCAACCTCTCTAGGATGTCATGATGTTTATATCTCCAATTCTTAACTCTCATCTAGGGCTTTCTTCTCTTGCTGATGACAATACATTCTGTCTTCTTGCAATTGACGGTTAGAACCTTTTTCTCTCTCTTTCTTCTACCAACCTCTCTAGGATGTCATGATGTTTATATCTCCAATTCTTAACTCTCATCTAGGGCTTTTTTCTCTTGCTGGTGACCATACTTTCTGTCTTCTTGCAGTTGATGGTTAGAACCTTTTTCTCTCTCTTTCTTCTACCAACCTCTAGGATGTCATGATGTTTATATCTCCAATTCTTAACTCTCATCTAGGGCTTTCTTCTCTTGCTGATGACCATACATTCTGTCTTCTTGCAGTTGACGGTTAGAACCTTTTTCTCTCTCTTTCTTCTACCAACCTCTCTAGGATATCATGATGTTTATATCTCCAATTCTTAACTCTCATCTAGGGCTTTCTTCTCTTGCTGATGACCATACATTCTATCTTCTTGCAGTTGATGGGTAGAACCTTTTTCTCTCTCTTTCTTCTACCAACCTCTCTAGGATGTCATGATGTTTATATCTCCAATTCTTAACTCTCATCTAGGGCTTTCTTCTCTTGCTGATGACCATACATTCTGTCTTCTTGCAGTTGACGGTTAGAACCTTTTTCTCTCTCTTTCTTCTACCAACCTCTCTAGGATGTCATGATGTTTATATCTCCAATTCTTAACTCTCATCTAGGGCTTTCTTCTCTTGCTGATGACAATACATTCTGTCTTCTTGCAGTTGACGGTTAGAACCTTTTTCTCTCTCTTTCTTCTACCAACCTCTCTAGGATGTCATGATGTTTATATCTCCAATTCTTAACTCTCATCTAGGGCTTTCTTCTCTTGCTGATGACCATACATTCTGTCTTCTTGCAATTGACGGTTAGAACCTTTTTCTCTCTCTTTCTTCTACCAACCTCTCTAGGATGTCATGATGTTTATATCTCCAATTCTTAACTCTCATCTAGGGCTTTCTTCTCTTGCTGATGACAATACATTCTGTCTTCTTGCAGTTGACGGTTAGAACCTTTTTCTCTCTCTTTCTTCTACCAACCTCTCTAGGATGTCATGATGTTTATATCTCCAATTCTTAACTCTCATCTAGGGCTTTCTTCTCTTGCTGATGACAATACATTCTGTCTTCTTGCAGTTGACGGTTAGAACCTTTTTCTCTCTCTTTCTTCTACCACCCTCTCTAGGATGTCATGATGTTTATATCTCCAATTCTTAACTCTCATCTAGGGCTTTCTTCTCTTGCTGATGACCATACATTCTGTCTTCTTGCAGTTGATGGTTAGAACCTTTTTCTCTCTCTTTCTTCTACCAACCTCTCTAGGATGTCATGATGTTTATATCTCCAATTCTTAACTCTCATCTAGGGCTTTCTTCTCTTGCTGATGACCATACATTCTGTCTTGTTGCAGTTGACGGTTAGAACCTTTTTCTCTCTCTTTCTTCTACCAACCTCTCTAGGATGTCATGATGTTTATATCTCCAATTCTTAACTCTCATCTAGGGCTTTCTTCTCTTGCTGATGACCATACATTCTGTCTTCTTGCAGTTGACGGTTAGAACCTTTTTCTCTCTCTTTCTTCTACCAACCTCTCTAGGATGTCATGATGTTTATATCTCCAATTCTTAACTCTCATCTAGGGCTTTCTTCTCTTGCTGATGACAATACATTCTGTCTTCTTGCAGTTGACGGTTAGAACCTTTTTCTCTCTCTTTCTTCTACCAACCTCTCTAGGATGTCATGATGTTTATATCTCCAATTCTTAACTCTCATCTAGGGCTTTCTTCTCTTGCTGATGACCATACATTCTGACTTCTTGCAGTTGATGGTTAGAACCTTTTTCTCTCTCTTTCTTCTACCAACCTCTCTAGGATGTCATGATGTTTATATCTCCAATTCTTAACTCTCATCTAGGGCTTTCTTCTCTTGCTGATGACCATACATTCTGTCTTCTTGCAGTTGACGGTTAGAACCTTTTTCTCTCTATTTCTTCTACCAACCTCTCTAGGATATCATGATGTTTATATCTCCAATTCTTAACTCTCATCTAGGGCTTTCTTCTCTTGCTGATGACAATACATTCTATCTTCTTGCAGTTGATGGTTAGAACGTTTTTCTCTCTCTTTCTTCGACCACCCTCTCTAGGATGTCATGATGTTTATATCTCCAATTCTTAACTCTCATCTAGGGCTTTCTTCTCTTGCTGATGACCATACATTCTGTCTTCTTGCAGTTGACGGTTAGAACCTTTTTCTCTCTCTTTCTTCTACCAACCTCTCTAGGATATCATGATGTTTATATCTCCAATTCTTAACTCTCATCTAGGGCTTTCTTCTCTTGCTGATGACCATACATTCTGTCTTCTTGCAGTTGATGGTTAGAACCTTTTTCTCTCTCTTTCTTCTACCAACCTCTCTAGGATGTCATGATGTTTATATCTCCAATTCTTAACTCTCATCTAGGGCTTTCTTCTCTTGCTGATGACAATACATTCTATCTTCTTGCAGTTGATGGTTAGAACGTTTTTCTCTCTCTTTCTTCGACCACCCTCTCTAGGATGTCATGATGTTTATATCTCCAATTCTTAACTCTCATCTAGGGCTTTCTTCTCTTGCTGATGACCATACATTCTGTCTTCTTGCAATTGACGGTTAGAACCTTTTTCTCTCTCTTTCTTCTACCAACCTCTCTAGGATATCATGATGTTTATATCTCCAATTCTTAACTCTCATCTAGGGCTTTCTTCTCTTGCTGATGACCATACATTCTGTCTTCTTGCAGTTGATGGTTAGAACCTTTTTCTCTCTCTTTCTTCTACCAACCTCTCTAGGATATCATGATGTTTATATCTCCAATTCTTAACTCTCATCTAGGGCTTTCTTCTCTTGCTGATGACAATACATTCTATCTTCTTGCAGTTGATGGTTAGAACGTTTTTCTCTCTCTTTCTTCTACCAACCTCTCCAGGATATCATGATGTTTATATCTCCAATTCTTAACTCTCATCTAGGGCTTTCTTCTCTTGCTGATGACCATACATTCTGTCTTCTTGCAATTGACGGTTAGAACCTTTTTCTCTCTCTTTCTTCTACCAACCTCTCTAGGATATCATGATGTTTATATCTCCAATTCTTAACTCTCATCTAGGGCTTTCTTCTCTTGTTGATGACCATACATTCTGTCTTCTTGCAATTGACGGTTAGAACCTTTTTCTCTCTCTTTCTTCTACCAACCTCTCTAGGATGTCATGATGTTTATATCTCCAATTCTTAACTCCCATCTAGGGCTTTCTTCTCTTGCTGATGACCATACATTCTGTCTTCTTGCAGTTGACGGTTAGAACCTTTTTCTCTCTCTTTCTTCTACCAACCTCTCTAGGATATCATGATGTTTATATCTCCAATTCTTAACTCTCATCTAGGGCTTTCTTCTCTTGCTGATGACCATACATTCTGTCTTCTTGCAGTTGATGGTTAGAACCTTTTTCTCTCTCTTTCTTCTACCAACCTCTCTAGGATATCATGATGTTTATATCTCCAATTCTTAACTCTCATCTAGGGCTTTCTTCTCTTGCTGATGACAATACATTCTATCTTCTTGCAGTTGATGGTTAGAACGTTTTTCTCTCTCTTTCTTCGACCACCCTCTCTAGGATGTCATGATGTTTATATCTCCAATTCTTAACTCTCATCTAGGGCTTTCTTCTCTTGCTGATGACCATACATTCTGTCTTCTTGCAATTGACGGTTAGAACCTTTTTCTCTCTCTTTCTTCTACCAACCTCTCTAGGATATCATGATGTTTATATCTCCAATTCTTAACTCTCATCTAGGGCTTTCTTCTCTTGCTGATGACCATACATTCTGTCTTCTTGCAGTTGATGGTTAGAACCTTTTTCTCTCTCTTTCTTCTACCAACCTCTCTAGGATATCATGATGTTTATATCTCCAATTCTTAACTCTCATCTAGGGCTTTCTTCTCTTGCTGATGACAATACATTCTATCTTCTTGCAGTTGATGGTTAGAACGTTTTCTCTCTCTTTCTTCGACCACCCTCTCTAGGATGTCATGATGTTTATATCTCCAATTCTTAACTCTCATCTAGGGCTTTCTTCTCTTGCTGATGACCATACATTCTGTCTTCTTGCAGTTGATGGTTAAAACCTTTTTCTCTCTCTTTCTTCTACCACCCTCTCTAGGATTTCATGATGTTTATATCTCCAATTCTTAACTCTCATCTAGGGCATTTTACTCTTGCTGATGACCATACTTTCTGTCTTCTTGCAGTTGATGATTAAAACCTTTTTCTCTCTCTTTCCTCTACCACCCTCTCTAGGATGTCATGATGTTTGTATCTCCAATTCTTAACTGTCATCTAGGGCATTTTTACTCTTGCTGATGACCATACTTTCTGTCTTCTTGCAGTTGATGGTTAGAACCTTTTTCTCTCTCTTTCTTCTACCACCCTCTCTAGGATGTCATGATGTTTATATCTCCAATTCTTAACTCTCATCTAGGGCTTTCTTCTCTTGCTGATGACCATACATTCTGTCTTCTTGAAGTTGATGGTTAGAACCTTTTTCTCTTTCTTCTACCGCCCTATCTAGGATGTCATGATGTTTATATCTCCAATTCTTAACTCTCATCTAGGGCTTTCTTCACTTGCTGATGACCAAACATTCTGTCTTCTTGCAGTTGATGGTTAGAACCTTTTTCTCTCTCTTTCTTCTACCACCCTCTTAAGGATGTCATGAAGTTTATATCTCCAATTCTTAACTCTCATCTAGGGCTTCCTTCTCTTGCTGATGACCATACATTCTGTCTTCTTGCAGTTGATGGTTAGAACCTTTTTCTCTCTCTTTCTTCTACCACACTCTCTAGGATGTCATGATGTTTATATCTCCAATTCTTAACTCTCATCTAGGGCTTCCTTCTCTTGCTGATGACCATACATTCTGTCTTCTTGCAGTTGAGGGTTAGAACCTTTTTCTCTCTCTTTCTTCTACCACCCTCTCTAGGATGTCATGATGTTTATATCTCCAATTCTTAACTCTCATCTAAGGCTTTCTTCTCTTGCTGATGACCATAAATTCTGTATTCTTGCAGTGGATGGTTAGAACCTTTTTCTCTCTCTTTCTTCTACCAACCTCTCTAGGATGTCATGATGTTTATATCTCCAATTCTTAACTCTCATCTAGGGCTTTCTTCTCTTGCTGATGACCATACATTCTGTCTTCTTGCAGTTGATGGTTAGAACCTTTGTCTCTCTCTTTCTTCTACCAACCTCTCTAGGATGTCATGATGTTTATATCTCCAATTCTTAACTCTCATCTAAGGCTTTCTTCTCTTGCTGATGACCATACATTCTGTCTTCTTGCAGTTGATGGTTAGAACCTTTTTCTCTCTCTTTCTTCTACCAACCTCTCTAGGATGTCATGATGTTTAGATCTCCAATTCTTAACTCTCATCTAGGGCTTTCTTCTCTTGCTGATGACCATACTTTCTGTCATTTTTGCAGTTGATGGTTAGAACCTTTTACTCTCTCTTTCTTCTACCAACCACTCTAGGATGTCATGATGTTTATATCTCCAATTCTTAACTCTCATCTAGGGCTTTCTTCTCTTGCTGATGACCATACTTTCTGTCATTTTTGCAGTTGATGGTTAGAACCTTTTTCTCTCTCTTTCTTCTACCAACCTCTCTAGGATGTCATGATGTTTATATCTCCAATTCTTAACTCTCATCTAGGGCTTTCTTCTCTTGCTGATGACCATACATTCTGTCTTCTTGCAGTTGATGGTTAGAACCTTTTTCTCTCTCTTTCTTCTACCAACCTCTCTAGGATATCATGATGTTTATATCTCCAATTCTTAACTCTCATCTAGGGCTTTCTTCTCTGGCTGATGACAATACATTCTATCTTCTTGCAGTTGATGGTTAGAACGTTTTCTCTCTTTTTCTTCGACCACCCTCTCTAGGATGTCATGATGTTTATATCTCCAATTCTTAACTCTCATCTAGGGCTTTCTTCTCTTGCTGATGACCATACATTCTGTCTTCTTGCAGTTGATGGTTAAAACCTTTTTCTCTCTCTTTCTTCTACCACCCTCTCTAGGATTTCATGATGTTTATATCTCCAATTCTTAACTCTCATCTAGGGCTTTCTTCTCTTGCTGATGACCATACTTTCTGTTTTCTTGCAGTTGATGATTAAAACCTTTTTCTCTCTCTTTCCTCTACCACCCTCTCTAGGATGTCATGATGTTTGTATCTCCAATTCTTAACTGTCATCTAGGGCATTTTTACTCTTGCTGATGACCATACTTTCTGTCTTCTTGCAGTTGATGGTTAGAACCTTTTTCTCTCTCTTTCTTCTACCACCCTCTCTAGGATGTCATGATGTTTATATCTCCAATTCTTAACTCTCATCTAGGGCTTTCTTCTCTTGCTGATGACCATACATTCTGTCTTCTTGAAGTTGATGGTTAGAACCTTTTTCTCTTTCTTCTACCGCCCTCTCTAGGATGTCATGATGTTTATATCTCCAATTCTTAACTCTCATCTAGGGCTTTCTTCACTTGCTGATGACCAAACATTCTGTCTTCTTGCAGTTGATGGTTAGAACCTTTTTCTCTCTCTTTCTTCTACCACCCTCTTAAGGATGTCATGAAGTTTATATCTCCAATTCTTAACTCTCATCTAGGGCTTCCTTCTCTTGCTGATGACCATACATTCTGTCTTCTTGCAGTTGATGGTTAGAACCTTTTTCTCTCTCTTTCTTCTACCACACTCTCTAGGATGTCATGATGTTTATATCTCCAATTCTTAACTCTCATCTAGGGCTTCCTTCTCTTGCTGATGACCATACATTCTGTCTTCTTGCAGTTGATGGTTAGAACCTTTTTCTCTCTCTTTCTTCTACCACCCTCTCTAGGATGTCATGATGTTTACATCTCCAATTCTTAACTCTCATCTAGGGCTTTCTTCTCTTGCTGATGACCATACTTTCTGTCATTTTTGCAGTTGATGGTTAGAACCTTTTTCTCTCTCTTTCTTCTACCAACCTCTCTAGGATGTCATGATGTTTATATCTCCAATTCTTTACTCTCATCTAGGGCTTTCTTCTCTTGCTGATGACCATACTTTCTGTCATTTTTGCAGTTGATGGTTAGAACCTTTTTCTCTCTCTTTCTTCTACCAACCTCTCTAGGATGTCATGATGTTTATATCTCCAATTCTTTACTCTCATCTAGGGCTTTCTTCTCTTGCTGATGACCATACTTTCTGTCATTTTTGCAGTTGATGGTTAGAACCTTTTTCTCTCTCTTTCTTCTACCAACCTCTCTAGGATGTCATGATGTTTATATCTCCAATTCTTTACTCTCATCTAGGGCTTTCTTCTCTTGCTGATGACCATACTTTCTGTCATTTTTGCAGTTGATGGTTAGAACCTTTTTCTCTCTCTTTCTTCTACCAACCTCTCTAGGATGTCATGATGTTTATATCTCCAATTCTTTACTCTCATCTAGGGCTTTCTTCTCTTGCTGATGACCATACTTTCTGTCATTTTTGCAGTTGATGGTTAGAACCTTTTTCTCTCTCTTTCTTCTACCAACCTCTCTAGGATGTCATGATGTTTAGATCTCCAATTCTTTACTCTCATCTAGGGCTTTCTTCTCTTGCTGATGACCATACATTCTGTCTTCTTGAAGTTGATGGTTAGAACCTTTTTCTCTTTCTTCTACCGCCCTCTCTAGGATATCATGATGTTTATATCTCCAATTCTTAACTCTCATCTAGGGCTTTCTTCACTTGCTGATGACCAAACATTCTGTCTTCTTGCAGTTGATGGTTAGAACCTTTTTCTCTCTCTTTCTTCTACCACCCTCTTAAGGATGTCATGAAGTTTATATCTCCAATTCTTAACTCTCATCTAGGGCTTCCTTCTCTTGCTGATGACCATACATTCTGTCTTCTTGCAGTTGATGGTTAGAACCTTTTTCTCTCTCTTTCTTCTACCACACTCTCTAGGATGTCATGATGTTTATATCTCCAATTCTTAACTCTCATCTAGGGCTTCCTTCTCTTGCTGATGACCATACATTCTGTCTTCTTGCAGTTGATGGTTAGAACCTTTTTCTCTCTCTTTCTTCTACCACCCTCTCTAGGATGTCATGATGTTTACATCTCCAATTCTTAACTCTCATCTAGGGCTTTCTTCTCTTGCTGATGACCATACTTTCTGTCAATTTTGCAGTTGATGGTTAGAACCTTTTTCTCTCTCTTTCTTCTACCAACCTCTCTAGGATGTCATGATGTTTATATCTCCAATTCTTTACTCTCATCTAGGGCTTTCTTCTCTTGCTGATGACCATACTTTCTGTCATTTTTGCAGTTGATGGTTAGAACCTTTTTCTCTCTCTTTCTTCTACCAACCTCTCTAGGATGTCATGATGTTTATATCTCCAATTCTTTACTCTCATCTAGGGCTTTCTTCTCTTGCTGATGACCATACTTTCTGTCATTTTTGCAGTTGATGGTTAGAACCTTTTTCTCTCTCTTTCTTCTACCAACCTCTCTAGGATGTCATGATGTTTATATCTCCAATTCTTTACTCTCATCTAGGGCTTTCTTCTCTTGCTGATGACCATACTTTCTGTCATTTTTGCAGTTGATGGTTAGAACCTTTTTCTCTCTCTTTCTTCTACCAACCTCTCTAGGATGTCATGATGTTTATATCTCCAATTCTTTACTCTCATCTAGGGCTTTCTTCTCTTGCTGATGACCATACTTTCTGTCATTTTTGCAGTTGATGGTTAGAACCTTTTTCTCTCTCTTTCTTCTACCAACCTCTCTAGGATGTCATGATGTTTAGATCTCCAATTCTTTACTCTCATCTAGGGCTTTCTTCTCTTGCTGATGACCATACTTTCTGTCATTTTTGCAGTTGATGGTTAGAACCTTTTTCTCTCTCTTTCTTCTACCAACCTCTCTAGGATGTCATGATGTTTATATCTCCAATTCTTTACTCTCATCTAGGGCTTTCTTCTCTTGCTGATGACCATACTTTCTGTCATTTTTGCAGTTGATGGTTAGAACCTTTTTCTCTCTCTTTCTTCTACCAACATCTCTAGGATGTCATGATGTTTAGATCTCCAATTCTTTACTCTCATCTAGGGCTTTCTTCTCTTGCTGATGACCATACTTTCTGTCATTTTTGCAGTTGATGGTTAGAACCTTTTTCTCTCTCTTTCTTCTACCAACCTCTCTAGGATGTCATGATGTTTATATCTCCAATTCTTTACTCTCATCTAGGGCTTTCTTCTCTTGCTGATGACCATACTTTCTGTCATTTTTGCAGTTGATGGTTAGAACCTTTTTCTCTCTCTTTCTTCTACCAACCTCTCTAGGATGTCATGATGTTTATATCTCCAATTCTTTACTCTCATCTAGGGCTTTCTTCTCTTGCTGATGACCATACTTTCTGTCATTTTTGCAGTTGATGGTTAGAACCTTTTTCTCTCTCTTTCTTCTACCAACCTCTCTAGGATGTCATGATGTTTAGATCTCCAATTCTTTACTCTCATCTAGGGCTTTCTTCTCTTGCTGATGACCATACTTTCTGTCATTTTTGCAGTTGATGGTTAGAACCTTTTTCTCTCTCTTTCTTCTACCAACCTCTCTAGGATGTCATGATGTTTAGATCTCCAATTCTTTACTCTCATCTAGGGCTTTCTTCTCTTGCTGATGACCATACTTTCTGTCATTTTTGCAGTTGATGGTTAGAACCTTTTTCTCTCTCTTTCTTCTACCAACCTCTCTAGGATGTCATGATGTTTAGATCTCCAATTCTTTACTCTCATCTAGGGCTTTCTTCTCTTGCTGATGACCATACTTTCTGTCATTTTTGCAGTTGATGGTTAGAACCTTTTTCTCTCTCTTTCTTCTACCAACCTCTCTAGGATGTCATGATGTTTAGATCTCCAATTCTTTACTCTCATCTAGGGCTTTCTTCTCTTGCTGATGACCATACTTTCTGTCATTTTTGCAGTTGATGGTTAGAACCTTTTTCTCTCTCTTTCTTCTACCAACCTCTCTAGGATGTCATGATGTTTAGATCTCCAATTCTTTACTCTCATCTAGGGCTTTCTTCTCTTGCTGATGACCATACTTTCTGTCATTTTTGCAGTTGATGGTTAGAACCTTTTTCTCTCTCTTTCTTCTACCAACCTCTCTAGGATGTCATGATGTTTATATCTCCAATTCTTTACTCTCATCTAGGGCTTTCTTCTCTTGCTGATGACCATACTTTCTGTCATTTTTGCAGTTGATGGTTAGAACCTTTTTCTCTCTCTTTCTTCTACCAACATCTCTAGGATGTCATGATGTTTAGATCTCCAATTCTTTACTCTCATCTAGGGCTTTCTTCTCTTGCTGATGACCATACATTCTGTCTTCTTGCAGTTGATGGTTAGAACATTTTTCTCTCTCTTTCTTCTACCAACCTCTCTAGGATGTCATGATGTTTAGATCTCCAATTCTTAACTCTCATCTAGGGCTTTCTTCTCTTGCTGATGACCATACATTCTGTCTTCTTGCAGTTGATGGTTAGAACCTTTTACTCTCTCTTTCTTCTACCAACCACTCTAGGATGTCATGATGTTTATATCTCCAATTCTTTACTCTCATCTAGGGCTTTCTTCTCTTGCTGATGACCATACTTTCTGTCATTTTTGCAGTTGATGGTTAGAACCTTTTTCTCTCTCTTTCTTCTACCAACATCTCTAGGATGTCATGATGTTTAGATCTCCAATTCTTTACTCTCATCTAGGGCTTTCTTCTCTTGCTGATGACCATACATTCTGTCTTCTTGCAGTTGATGGTTAGAACCTTTTTCTCTCTCTTTCTTCTACCAACCTCTCTAGGATGTCATGATGTTTATATCTCCAATTCTTAACTCTCATCTAGGGCTTTCTTCTCTTGCTGATGACCATACATTCTGTCTTCTTGCAGTTGATGGTTAGAACATTTTTCTCTCTCTTTCTTCTACCACCCTCTCTAGGATGTCATGATGTTTATATCTCCAATTCTTAACTCTCATCTAGGGCATTTTTCTCTTGCTGATGACCATATTTTCTGTCATTTTTGCAGTTGATGGTTAGAACCTTTTTCTCTCTCTTTCTTCTACCAACCTCTCTCGGATATCATGATGTTTATATCTCCAATTTTTAACTCTCATCTAGGGCTTTCTTCTCTTGCTGATGATCATACTTTCCATCTTCTTGCAGTTGATGGTTAGAACCTTTTTCTCACTCTTTCTTCTACCACCCTCTCTAGGATGTCTTGATGTTTATATCTCCAATTCTTAACTCTCATCTAGGGCTTTCTTCTCTTGCTGATGACCATACTTTCTGTCTTCTTGCAGTTGATGGTTAGAACATTTTTCTCTCTCTTTCTTCTACCACCCTCTCTAGGATGTCATGGTGTTTATATCTCCAATTCTTGACTCTCATCTGGTGCTTTTTTCTCTTCCTGATGACCATACTTTCTGTCTTCTTGCTGTTGATGGTTAGAACCTTTTTCTCTCTCTTTCTTCTACCACCCTCTCTAGGATGTCATGATGTTTATATCTCCACTTCTTAACTCTCATCTAGGGCATTTTTCTCTTGCTGATGACCATATTTTCTGTCATTTTTGCAGTTGATGGTTAGAACCTTTTTCTCTCTCTTTCTTCTACCAACCTCTCTAGGATGTCATGATGTTTATATCTCCACTTCTTAACTCTCATCTAGGGCATTTTTCTCTTGCTGATGACCACATTTTCTGTCATTTTTGCAGTTGATGGTTAGAACCTTTTCCTCTCTCTTTCTTCTACCAACCTCTCTCGGATATCATGATGTTTATATCTCCAATTCTTAACTCTCATCTAGGGCTTTCTTCTCTTGCTGTTGACCATACTTTCCATCTTCTTGCAGTTGATGGTTAGAACCTTTTTCTCTCTCTTTCTTCTACCAACCTCTCTAGGATGTCATGATGTTTATATCTCCAATTCTTAACTCTCATCTAGGGCTTTCTTCTCTTGTTGATGACCATACTTTCTGTCTTCTTGCAGTTGATGGTTAGAACCTTTTTCTCTCTCTTTCTTCTACCAACCTCTCTAGGATGTCATAATGTTTATATCTCCAATTCTTAACTCTCATCTAGGGCTTTCTTCTCTTGCTGATGACCATACTTTCCATCTTCTTGCAGTTGATGGTTAGAACCTTTTTCTCACTCTTTCTTCTACCACCCTCTCTAGGATGTCTTGATGTTTATATCTCCAATTCTTAACTCTCATCTAGGGCTTTCTTCTCTTGCTGATGACCATACTTTCTGTCTTCTTGCAGTTGATGGTTAGAACATTTTTCTCTCTCTTTCTTCTACCACCCTCTCTAGGATGTCATGGTGTTTATATCTCCAATTCTTGACTCTCATCTGGTGCTTTTTTCTCTTCCAGATGACCATACTTTCTGTCTTCTTGCTGTTGATGGTTAGAACCTTTTTCTCTCTCTTTCTTCTACCACCCTCTCTAGGATGTCATGATGTTTATATCTCCACTTCTTAACTCTCATCTAGGGCATTTTTCTCTTGCTGATGACCATATTTTCTGTCATTTTTGCAGTTGATGGTTAGAATTTTTTCTCTCTCTTTCTTCTACCAACCTCTCTAGGATGTCATGATGTTTATATCTCCAATTCTTAACTCTCATGTAGGGCTTTTTTTCTCTTGCTGATGACCATATTTTCTGTCATTTTTGCAGTTGATGGTTAGAACCTTTTTCTCTCTCTTTCTTCTACCAACCTCTCTAGGATGTCATGATGTTTATATCTCCAATTCTTAACTCTCATCTAGGGCTTTTTTTCTCTTGCTGATGACCATATTTTCTGTCATTTGTGCAGTTGATGGTTAGAACCTTTTTCTCTCTCTTTCTTCTACCAACCTCTCTAGGATGTCATGATGTTTATATCTCCACTTCTTAACTCTCATCTAGGGCATTTTTCTCTTGCTGATGACCATATTTTCTGTCATTTTTGCAGTTGATGGTTAGAACCTTTTCCTCTCTCTTTCTTCTACCAACCTCTCTCGGATATCATGATGTTTATATCTCCAATTCTTAACTCTCATCTAGGGCTTTCTTCTCTTGCTGATGACCATACTTTCCATCTTCTTGCAGTTGATGGTTAGAACCTTTTTCTCACTCTTTCTTCTACCACCCTCTCTAGGATGTCATGATGTTTATATCTCCAATTCTTAACTCTCATCTAGGGCTTTCTTCTCTTGCTGATGACCATACTTTCCATCTTCTTGCAGTTGATGGTTAGAACCTTTTTCTCTCTCTTTCTTCTACCACCCTCTCTAGGATGTCATGATGTTTATATCTCCAATTCTTAACTCTCATCTAGGGCTTATTTCTCTTGCTGATGACCATACATTATGTCTTCTTGCTGTTGCTGGTTAGAATCTTTTTCTCTCTCTTTCTTCTACCATCCTCTCTAGGATGTCATGATGTTTATATCTCCAATTCTTAACTCTCATCTAGGGATTTCTTCTCTCGCTGATGACCATACTTTCTGTCTTCTTGCAGTTGATGGTTAGAACATTTTTCTCTCTCTTTCTTCTACCACCCTCTCTAGGATGTCATGATGTTTATATCTCCAATTCTTAACTCTCATCTAGGTCTTTCTTCTCTTGCTGATGACCATACTTTCTGTCATTTTTGCTGTAGATCGTTAGAACCTTTTTCTCTTTCTTCTACCACCCTATCTAGGATGTCATGATGTTTATATCTCCAATTCTTAACTCTCATCTAGGGCATTTTTCTCTTGCTGATGACCATACTTTCTGTCTTCTTGCAGTTGATGGTTAGAACCTTTTTCTCTCTCTTTCTTCTACCACCCTCTCTAGGATGTCATGATGTTTATATCTCCAATTCTTAACTCTCATCTAGGGCTTTCTTCTCTTGCTGATGACCATACTTTCTGTCATTTTTGCTGTAGATCGTTAGAACCTTTTTCTCTTTCTTCTACCACCCTATCTAGGATGTCATGATGTTTATATCTCCAATTCTTAACTCTCATCTAGGTCTTTCTTCTCTTGCTGATGACCATACTTTCTGTCATTTTTGCTGTAGATCGTTAGAACCTTTTTCTCTTTCTTCTACCACCCTATCTAGGATGTTATGATGTTTATATCTCCAATTCTTAACTCTCATCTAGGGCATTTTTCTCTTGCTGATGACCATACTTTCTGTCTTCTTGCAGTTGATGGTTAGAACCTTTTTCTCTCTCTTTCTTCTACCACCCTCTCTAGGATGTCATGATGTTTATATCTCCAATTCTTAACTCTCATCTAGGGCTTTCTTCTCTTGCTGATGACCATACTTTCTGTCATTTTTGCTGTAGATCGTTAGAACCTTTTTCTCTTTCTTCTACCACCCTATCTAGGATGTCATGATGTTTATATCTCCAATTCTTAACTCTCATCTAGGGCATTTTTCTCTTGCTGATGACCATACTTTCTGTCTTCTTGCAGTTGATGGTTAGAACCTTTTTCTCTCTCTTTCTTCTACCACCCTCTCTAGGATGTCATGGTGTTTATATCTCCAATTCTTAACTCTCATCTAGGGCTTTCTTCTCTTGCTGATGACCATACTTTCTGTCATTTTTGCTGTAGATCGTTAGAACCTTTTTCTCTTTCTTCTACCACCCTATCTAGGATGTCATGATGTTTATATCTCCAATTCTTAACTCTCATCTAGGGCATTTTTCTCTTGCTGATGACCATACTTTCTGTCTTCTTGCAGTTGATGGTTAGAACCTTTTTCTCTCTCTTTCTTCTACCACCCTCTCTAGGATATCATGATGTTTATATCTCCAATTCTTAACTCTCATCTAGGGCTTTCTTCTCTTGCTGATGACCATACTTTCTGTCATTTTTGCTGTAGATCGTTAGAACCTTTTTCTCTTTCTTCTACCACCCTATCTAGGATGTCATGATGTTTATATCTCCAATTCTTAACTCTCATCTAGGGCATTTTTCTCTTGCTGATGACCATACTTTCTGTCTTCTTGCAGTTGATGGTTAGAACCTTTTTCTCTCTCTTTCTTCTACCACCCTCTCTAGGATGTCATGATGTTTATATCTCCAATTCTTAACTCTCATCTAGGTCTTTCTTCTCTTGCTGATGACCATACTTTCTGTCATTTTTGCTGTAGATCGTTAGAACCTTTTTCTCTTTCTTCTACCACCCTATCTAGGATGTCATGATGTTTATATCTCCAATTCTTAACTCTCATCTAGGGCATTTTTCTCTTGCTGATGACCATACTTTCTGTCTTCTTGCAGTTGATGGTTAGAACCTTTTTCTCTCTCTTTCTTCTACCACCCTCTCTAGGATGTCATGATGTTTATATCTCCAATTCTTAACTCTCATCTAGGGCTTTCTTCTCTTGCTGATGACCATACTTTCTGTCATTTTTGCTGTAGATCGTTAGAACCTTTTTCTCTTTCTTCTACCACCCTATCTAGGATGTCATGATGTTTATATCTCCAATTCTTAACTCTCATCTAGGGCATTTTTCTCTTGCTGATGACCATACATTCTGTCTTCTTGCAGTTGATGGTTAGAACCTTTTTCTCTCTCTTTCTTCTACCACCCTCTCTAGGATGTCATGATGTTTATATCTCCAATTCTTAACTCTCATCTAGGGCTTTCTTCTCTTGCTGATGACCATACTTTCTGTCATTTTTGCTGTAGATCGTTAGAACCTTTTTCTCTTTATTCTACCACCCTATCTAGGATGTCATGATGTTTATATCTCCAATTCTTAACACTCATCTAGGGCATTTTTCTCTTGCTGATGACCATACTTTCTGTCTTCTTGCAGTTGATGGTTAGAACCTTTTTCTCTCTCTTTCTTCTACCACCCTCTCTAGGATGTCATGATGTTTATATCTCCAATTCTTAACTCTCATCTAGGGCTTTCTTCTCTTGCTGATGACCATACTTTCTGTCATTTTTGCTGTAGATCGTTAGAACCTTTTTCTCTTTATTCTACCACCCTATCTAGGATGTCATGATGTTTATATCTCCAATTCTTAACTCTCATCTTGGGCTTTCTTCTCTTGCTGATGACCATACTTTCTGTCCTCTAGCAGTTGATGGTTAGAACCTTTTTCTCTCTTTTTCTTCTACTACCCTCTCTAGGATGTCATGATGTTTATATCTCCAATTCTTAACTCTCATCTAGGTCTTTCTTCTCTTGCTGATGACCATACTTTCTGTCATTTTTGCAGTAGATCGTTAGAACCTTTTTCTCTTTCTTCTACCACCCTCTCTAGGATGTCATGATGTTTATATCTCCAATTCTTAACTCTCATCTAGGGCTTTCTTCTCTTGCTGATGACCATACTTTCTGTCTTCTTGAAGTTGATGGTTAGAACCTTTTTCTCTCTCTTTCTTCTACCAACCTCTCTAGGATGTCATGATGTTTATATCTCCAATTCTTAACTCTCATCTAGGTCTTTCCTCTCTTGCTGATGACCATACTTTCTGTCTTCTTGCAGTTGCTGGTTAGAACCTTTTTCTCTTTCTTCTACCACCCTCTCTAGGATGTCATGATGTTTATATCTCCAATTCTTAACTCTCATCTAGATCTTTCTTCTCTTGCTGATGACCATACTTTCTGTCATTTTTGCAGTAGATGGTAAGTTCTTTTTCTCTCACATTTTTTTTTTGCAGTTGTTTTTTTACAATGACAGAATGTGAGGATTGAGTAGCTCCAGACCAGATGTGTCAGCAATAGTCATTCTTTTTTATCTAATCTTACTTTTTATAATTTTATTCCTACCTGTTCGAAGTTCTTGTGTCAAACACTTAATTATGGTAGAAATAGCAAGACTCAACAACAGGTACAAAATTATGAAACTAGAATACCACTGCATAAAATTTCAAAAGGATAAATACATTTATTTATATAATCACAACAAAGTTACAAATACAAACTTTGCACAAAAATTTCCTTTTGTGCACTTATTAAGGCATGATAACCATTTCAATGCTGTCTAACGAAAAGTGTATAGATCGAATAAGAACTGGAAGGGTGGTGCAATAATAGTACCACCTGATACTGACAACAATAGAACAGTACACTAAAGCATATTCACTTGACCGAGCGGATAAAGGCGTTGGTTAGATCCAGTGACAGGACCCGAAGAGTGTGAGTTCAATACTTGGTTAAGGTGGTGGAGAACTTGGAGAGGGGAATTAACAGGAGATAACTGATAATTGACACCCTTTAAAACATGGCATGTGGAACTAGAACTGTCTACCCTAGTGAACAAAATAAAGGGTTCAGTTCGAGATTCCAACCACCTGAAGAAGGCTGGAGTGTACAACGGCCGAAATGTTGTAATAAATATGACGACAATGATGAGGACAATAGTCCGAGTAATATAAATAATGTACATAATACCTCATCTCAGAAATATAGACAGATACTGAATTTCATTGCTGTCTAACGGAAAGTGGAAAATTACAGCTAGGGAGAAACAAAGATTTTGTAACTGACAAAAGGAGGAAACAATATAAGAACGCTGCAAAAAAGAAATGTTCAACAACCTTTGAGAGAAAAAATGAAAAGACCTACTTTCATAATAATTCTTTTGAAAAAAAAGCTCTGTTTAACTTCACACAGGTCGTGCTTGGGAATATTTCTTCAAAATCTTTTTGTTTTAATCTATCCAACCGCAGGAGGAGTTTTGATTGAACTTTTGGTCTCTCTGCAGCTGGCTGGTAACTGTTGCCTTCTTTGGTGTTCTCCTCTTGATGTCAAATGCCTTCTCTGAAGTTGACGACCTGCCTTGTTCCACATGAAGTCGGAAGTGAACTTTTTTCTTTCGCCCTGTACAAGGACCAAGAGCATAATAGAGTAAGCGCCCCCTCCCAGCAAGGAGATAATGCCACCAAAATGTATGGGACGACTGGAATTGAAAGATAAGAGAAGGTTTTCACAAGAAACCCAATCCCAAACAAGAAACAATGGATAAACCTCTACTACTCCTGTTCAAAAAACTGGGGAGGAGCCTGAACCCGACGATAGTCAAAGCTGTCTATTCTTATTAATGGCAATCCTTTTTTCTCTCACTTTGTTTCAGTTTGTTATGATTCAAATGAGTTACCCAATTCTAAAGGACCAGTTCTTAGAATTTAAATTTTTTCACATGAATAAGTGTATAGATAGAATAAGAACTGAAAGGGTGGTCCGATAACAGTACCACCTGATACTGACAATAATAGAACAGTACGCTAAAGGATATTCACTTGGCACAGTGGATAAAGGTGTTGGTTAGATCCAGTGACAGGAACCGAAGAGTGTGAGTTCAATACCCGGTTAAGGCAGCGGTGAACTTGGAGAGGGGAATTAACAGGAGATAACTGGTAACTGACATCCATCAAACATGGCACGTGGAACTAGAACCGTCTACCCCAGTGAGCAAAATAAAGGGTTCAGTTCGACATCCCAAACACCTGAAGAAGGCTGGAGTGTACAACGGCCAAAACGTTGTGATGAATATTGCAACAAAGATGAGGACAATAGTCCGAATAATGTAAATAGTGTACATAATACCTCATCTCTGAAATATAGACAGATAGTGAAGGATCGGATAAATATGGCAACAAAGATGAGGACAATAGTCCGAATAATGTAAATAGTGTACATAATACCTCATCTCTGAAATATAGACAGATAGTGAAGGATCGGATAAATATGGCAACAAAGATGAGGACAATAGTCCGAATAATGTAAATAGTGTACATAATACCTCATCTCAGAAATATAGACAGATACTGAAGGATCGGATAAATATGGCAACAAAGATGAGGACAATAGTCCGAATAATGTAAATAGTGTACATAATACCTCATCTCTGAAATATAGACAGATAGTGAAGGATCGGATAAATATGGCAACAAAGATGAGGACAATAGTCCGAATAATGTAAATAGTGTACATAATACCTCATCTCTGAAATATAGACAGATAGTGAAGGATCGGATAAATATGGCAACAAAGATGAGGACAATAGTCCGAATAATGTAAATAGTGTACATAATACCTCATCTCTGAAATATAGACAGATAGTGAAGGATCGGATAAATATGGCAACAAAGATGAGGACAATAGTCCGAATAATGTAAATAGTGTACATAATACCTCATCTCCGAAATATAGACAGATACTGAAGGATCGGATAAATATGGCAACAAAGATGAGGACAATAGTCCGAATAATGTAAATAGTGTACATAATACCTCATCTCAGAAATATAGACAGATACTGAAGGATCGGATAAATATGGCAACAAAGATGAGGACAATAGTCCGAATAATGTAAATAGTGTACATAATACCTCATCTCTGAAATATAGACAGATAGTGAAGGATCGGATAAATATGGCAACAAAGATGAGGACAATAGTCCGAATAATGTAAATAGTGTACATAATACCTCATCTCTGAAATATAGACAGATAGTGAAGGATCGGATAAATATGGCAACAAAGATGAGGACAATAGTCCGAATAATGTAAATAGTGTACATAATACCTCATCTCTGAAATATAGACAGATAGTGAAGGATCGGATAAATATGGCAACAAAGATGAGGACAATAGTCCGAATAATGTAAATAGTGTACATAATACCTCATCTCTGAAATATAGACAGATAGTGAAGGATCGGATAAATATGGCAACAAAGATGAGGACAATAGTCCGAATAATGTAAATAGTGTACATAATACCTCATCTCTGAAATATAGACAGATAGTGAAGGATCGGATAAATATGGCAACAAAGATGAGGACAATAGTCCGAATAATGTAAATAGTGTACATAATACCTCATCTCCGAAATATAGACAGATACTGAAGGATCGGATAAATATGGCAACAAAGATGAGGACAATAGTCCGAATAATGTAAATAGTGTACATAATACCTCATCTCTGAAATATAGACAGATAGTGAAGGATCGGATAAATATGGCAACAAAGATGAGGACAATAGTCCGAATAATGTAAATAGTGTACATAATACCTCATCTCTGAAATATAGACAGATAGTGAAGGATCGGATAAATATGGCAACAAAGATGAGGACAATAGTCCGAATAATGTAAATAGTGTACATAATACCTCATCTCTGAAATATAGACAGATAGTGAAGGATCGGATAAATATGGCAACAAAGATGAGGACAATAGTCCGAATAATGTAAATAGTGTACATAATACCTCATCTCCGAAATATAGACAGATACTGAAGGATCGGATAAATATGGCAACAAAGATGAGGACAATAGTCCGAATAATGTAAATAGTGTACATAATACCTCATCTCAGAAATATAGACAGATACTGAAGGATCGGATAAATATGGCAACAAAGATGAGGACAATAGTCCGAATAATGTAAATAGTGTACATAATACCTCATCTCTGAAATATAGACAGATAGTGAAGGATCGGATAAATATGGCAACAAAGATGAGGACAATAGTCCGAATAATGTAAATAGTGTACATAATACCTCATCTCTGAAATATAGACAGATAGTGAAGGATCGGATAAATATGGCAACAAAGATGAGGACAATAGTCCGAATAATGTAAATAGTGTACATAATACCTCATCTCTGAAATATAGACAGATAGTGAAGGATCGGATAAATATGGCAACAAAGATGAGGACAATAGTCCGAATAATGTAAATAGTGTACATAATACCTCATCTCTGAAATATAGACAGATAGTGAAGGATCGGATAAATATGGCAACAAAGATGAGGACAATAGTCCGAATAATGTAAATAGTGTACATAATACCTCATCTCTGAAATATAGACAGATAGTGAAGGATCGGATAAATATGGCAACAAAGATGAGGACAATAGTCCGAATAATGTAAATAGTGTACATAATACCTCATCTCCGAAATATAGACAGATACTGAAGGATCGGATAAATATGGCAACAAAGATGAGGACAATAGTCCGAATAATGTAAATAGTGTACATAATACCTCATCTCTGAAATATAGACAGATACTGAAGGATCGGATAAATATGGCAACAAAGATGAGGACAATAGTCCGAATAATGTAAATAGTGTACATAATACCTCATCTCTGAAATATAGACAGATAGTGAAGGATCGGATAAATATGGCAACAAAGATGAGGACAATAGTCCGAATAATGTAAATAGTGTACATAATACCTCATCTCCGAAATATAGACAGATACTGAAGGATCGGATAAATATGGCAACAAAGATGAGGACAATAGTCCGAATAATGTAAATAGTGTACATAATACCTCATCTCTGAAATATAGACAGATACTGAAGGATCGGATAAATATGGCAACAAAGATGAGGACAATAGTCCGAATAATGTAAATAGTGTACATAATACCTCATCTCAGAAATATAGACAGATATTAAAGGATATTCAATTACATCATTGCTATTATTACACATCACAAATAAATATAACCTGGCAAACCTGGACCTTTGTGCATGCAAAAAAAAAAAAAACAGTGTCAAAAGAACTGTTTTCCCCTTGACACCGATATTATTTTAATTACCTTCACTCCCACGCAATTTTTTTTGTTTAAAAAGTGATGCTTAGAATTGTAATAAAACCTGAAGATATGAAAATGAATTTATACATTTTCTTTTGTTCTTGTGAATTGACAACAAAAATATTAAACACTATTTATTTATTAGATTTTTTATTTAAAAGAATAATTTTATATTTACAACATTCTAAAAACTAATACAATTAAAACTAATGCAATGCAATGTTTATCATTTACCAATTTATAAAGAAATAAATGTGGAAATAATTTGTTATTCATAAATTTATAAACATTTACTAAATTATTAAAATATGTGAACGAACTGTAAGGAAATCTTTATTATTATTTACCATTTTATAAAGTTTAAATCAATTGACATTTAGCCGACGTTTTGCCAATCATTCCAATAAATAATATAATAAATAGTGTAAATAAACAATCTAATAAATAAACAGTGTTTATTATTTTTGTTGTAAATTTTGAAGAACAAAGAAAATGTATAAATTCACTTTCATATGTTTAGATTTTATTACAATTCTAATCATCACTTTTTAACCAATAGACATTATGAAGGAGTGAAGGTAATAATATAAGAGTGGTGTCAATGGAAAAACTGTCCTTTTGACATGCCATTCTTTTTGCAGGCATGAAGGAATAAGTTTGCCAAAATTTCTATCACGTTTTGTTTCACTCCTTTGTCTATTTTCTCAATCAATTCGATACATTTAGTCTTTGTTTGTCCACACTGATGCTTTCTCAGTTTCAAACACTAGTGACCCCTAACCTAACGACTTCCACAACCTTTAAGTTTTTCTTTTGGAAGTAATTTTTAACTTGTCTTTGCTTCCTTAATGCTATTCTATTGTTTAATTGACAAACCTGGGCCTTCACGCCCACAAAAAAACAGAATGTCAAAAGAATGTTTTTTCCCATGACACCACTATTATTTTAACTACCTTCACTCCTCAGCAATTTTTATTGTTTCAAAAAGCAATGATTAGAATTGTAATAAAACATAAACAGATGATGAAAGTGAATTTAAATATTTGTTTTTGTCCCTGAGGATTTACAACAAAAATATTAAACACTATTTGATTGTTTATTTACGAGAATAATTTTATATTTACAACATTCTAAAAATTAATACAATTAAAACTAATGCAATGCAATATTTACCGACTTATAAAGAAATAAATATGAAAACTGTTATATACCGTACCTATGAACACTAATGGGTATGTCCCAATCCTCATAAATACGTTAGACACTATTGTAAGTGGGGGTTAATATGGTGTCTAAGTAGTTCACCACTAGCAGTGGTTTACCTTCTTCACACTGCTGGTGAGTATTGTATTTTGTTGATGTTATAAAGATTACCATTTCATTTCCAACCTCGGGTTTTGGTTATTCCTCATTCAGTAACCATTTCTAGGTTACAACAAAAACAATTTTTCATTCATAAATTTATAAAAATAAAGTCATTCCAATAAATAATATAATAATGTAAAAAAGCTATCTAATAAACAGTGTTCATTATTTTTGTTGTAAATTTTGAAGAACAAAGAAAATGTGTAAATTCACTTTCATATGTTTAGATTTTATTACAATTCTAATCATCACTTTTTAAAACAATAGACATTATGAAGAAGTGAAAGTAATTAAAATAATAGTGGTGTCAATGGAAAAACTGTCCTTTTGACACACCGTTCTTTTTGCAGGCATGAACGAACAAGTTGGGCAAAATTGCAATGCAATATTTAACATTTACCAACTTATAAAGAAATAAATATGAAAACAATTTTTCATTCATAAATTTATAAACATTTACTAAATTACCATTTTATAAAGTTCGAATCAATTGACAATTAGCCGACGTTTTGCCAACCATTCCAATAAATAATATAATAGTGTAAAAAAGCTATCTAATAAATAGTGTTCATTATTTTTGTTGTAAATTCTCAAGAACAAAGAAAATGTATAAATTCACTTTCATCATATGTTTAGGTTTTATTTCAATTCTAATCATTGCTTTATAAAACAATATAAACATTGTTATAAAAGCAGTGTTGTGGGGGTGTGAAACATCCTTTGGACACTCCGTCTTATTGTGGGCATATTTATCCATATTTGCCAAGGTCTTTTTTTTTTTTTTAATATTGTAGGATTCATGGTTTAATAATTTAGTTAATGCTTATTTTAGAATGTTATAAATATAAAATTATTCTTGTAAATGAACAAATAGTGTTCATTATTTTTGTTGTAAAGAACAAATTAAATCATATTTCCAGTTCCATTACTACGAGCATCATGGGGAAAAAAAAAAAATTTTTATTATTCATTATTATTATTATTTTATTTGTTGATTTTAGTTCATTTTCCCACATAATGCTCAAAGCAGTGGTGACATCCCAAATTTCCAGAAACCAGTTGTATAAAGGCTATGGTGATGGGGGGGGGTAGAGTTCTCGTTGTTAATTGTTGCTTGTATCAGAAGGTAGATAAATAGTAGCAGTCCTTCGGGACAGCCGCTAGTTTGGCCTAAAGGTTCAACAAGCGATCAAATTGAGGTCACCATAACATAAACAAAATAACATACGAAAGAGAAGGGTATATCAAAAACACTTTGTATTTAAATGCAACATCAATGAATAGTACAATGTTTCTTGTTTTACACGCACAAAGTCCGTTATAAAATGTTCATTCATAGAAGAGAAATCCGATTATTAAAAGAATATAAGTGTCTTTTGTTAATACTTAAGTTCATGACGTGCTGGTCACAGGAGATGAAAGGTGAGGTCAATGGGTTGGTAGGAGTCCTTTGATATCTCCGTTGGTGAAGGAAGGCTGAAGGCATCGGGTTTGACGGGTGAGAAAAGCGTAGCGACATTCACTGACGGTACTTCAAAGCTTTCTGTCTTAGAAGTGAATTTATCGCTCTATTTATGTGTGCCCTTCGGATCAGAGTCAGTCTGCTGAAACAAACTGTTGGGTATGGCGCGGAGCTGTTTAATTGGTGGAAAATTGTTTATCATTCTTTTTATTTCTTTTTAGTTTTCCACCGGAAATTCTGCGTGGAGCCGGGTGCGCAGAGACCAGTATTGGTCATTTGCTGTCTAAACCTCTGAGGGTTAATATCCGGTCCTTCGCTTGCTCCGTGCCACCACAAGGCAACTAATCTTTAGGAAACTATTCTGCTTATTTTCTTTTCAATCTGAGAATGGAAACAAATCACTTTATAGTATTAAAAAGAATTAAAACCATTTTGATAATTTAATAGAAAGCCTTTATTTATTACTAGCTTAAAAGCCGCCCTATTGGGCAGCATTTAAGCTAGCTCCTGCAAAGAGCTCTTGATTGGGCCTTTGAATTATTCATGAGTTTGAGAGTCCTTAAGTTTTTGCATATTCTCAGCATTTGAAGTATGATGCTTTTTGACTCTAGTGTCATCAGCTGTGTTCTGCTTTCTTAGCCACATTCAAAGTGAATCGATGCAGTCCCAAACATCCAATGGAAGACCTATCAAATTTATGACTAGAAGATTTGTTCTTCTAGATAATTTACCACCCAAGATTATAGGACCCAGTTTGCCCTGCTATTTTTAGTATGTGCTTTGCCAGGGCTACATACAGTTTTAAATTCAGAGTTGTTCTCCTCCTAGATCATTCACCACCCAAGGCTACAGGACCCATTTTTCCTGCTATTTATAGTATGTGCATTGCCAGGGTTACATACAGTTTTAAATTCAGAGTTGTTCTCCTCCTAGATCATTCACCACCCAAGGCTATAGGACCCATTTTTCCTGCTATTTATAGTATGTGCATTGCCAGGGTTACATACAGTTTTAAATTCAGAGTTGTTCTCCTCCTAGATCATTCACCACCCAAGGCTATAGGACCCATTTTTCCTGATATTTATAGTAAGTGCATTGCCAGGGCTACATACAGTTTTGAATTCAGAGTTGTTTTCCTCCTAGATCCTTCATCACCCAAGGCTATAGGACCCATTTTTCCTGCTATTTATAGTATGTGCATTGCCAGGGTTACATACAGTTTTGAATTCAGAGTTGTTCTCCTCCTAGATCATTCACCACCCAAGGCTATAGGACCCATTTTTCCTGTTATTTATAGTAAGTGCATTGCCAGGGCTACATACAGTTTTGAATTTAGAGTTGTTCTCCTCCTAGATCATTCACCACCCAAGGCTATAGGACCCATTTTTCCTGCTATTTATAGTATGTGCATTGCCAGGGTTACATACAGTTTTAAATTCAGAGTTGTTCTCCTCCTAGATCATTCACCACCCAAGGCTATAGGATCCAGTTTTTCCCTGCTATTTATAGTATGTGCATTGCCAGGGTTACATACAGTTTTAAATTCAGAGTTGTTCTCCTCCTAGATCATTCACCACCCAAGGCTATAGGACCCATTTTTCCTGCTATTTATAGTATGTGCATTGCCAGGGTTACATACAGTTTTAAATTCAGAGTTGTTCTCCTCCTAGATCATTCACCACCCAAGGCTATAGGACCCATTTTTCCTGCTATTTATAGCATGTGCATTGCCAGGGTTACATACAGTTTTAAATTCAGAGTTGTTTTCCTCCTAGATCATTCACCACCCAAGGCTATAGGACCCATTTTTCCTGCTATTTATAGTATGTGCATTGCCAGGGTTACATACAGTTTTAAATTCAGAGTTGTTCTCCTCCTAGATCATTCACCACCCAAGGCTATAGGACCCATTTTTCCTGCTATTTATAGTATGTGCATTGCCAGGGTTACATACAGTTTTAAATTCAGAGTTGTTCTCCTCCTAGATCATTCACCACCCAAGGCTTTAGGATCCAGTTTTTCCCTGCTATTTATAGTATGTGCTTTGCCAGGGCTACATACAGCTTTGAATTCACAGTTGTCTTTCTCCTTTTGTCACCCAAAGCCAAAAAATATCTCTAGATCATGAGAATATTTTTTAGATAACAATGATTTACTGGTACAAGTCCTACTAATTAACCCATATCTTGGGGGAGAAGAGGTGAATTCATACCTTTCCCAAGGGTATTTGTGTGGATTAGTGAATATAATTGAACCCAACAGAATTGGAACTCAGATTTCTGATTTCCTATTCTGAACTCCTATCCATCACACCACCCACACACTCAAGCTTACATCCCCTAGTATACCCAAGCAGTCACCTATCTGAGTACTAACCAGGGTTGATGTTGCTTAATTTTAGTGATTGTAAACCCAAAATGTTCATTTTGAATTGTGAAACTTCCTCCAAATTATAATTTATTCAGTCAAATCATATGCTTGATTGATTTGTTTTTTATGGTTTATCAACCCTTTGTGGGTTATTTAAAGTTGATGAAGGTTTTGAAGTGTAGGAGGTTGATTACAGTACCCTGTGTTTACAAGTGGTCACCCATCTAAATATTGATCGGAGGCTTATGGCCATATCATGTTGTGCGTCCTGGATATGACGATAGACTACATCCGCATCCTGGGTATGACGATAAACTACATCCGCATCCTGGGTATGACGATAAACTACATCCGCGTCCTGGGTATGATGATAAACTACATCCGCGGCCAGCGTAAGATGATAAACTACGTCCAACAGCAAGGCCTCTGATCAGGAGGTTTTGAGGAGCATGGAGCCACCTCTTAATTGCTGGTGTTCCCAGGTCCACCCTGACCCGGGGTGGTAGCACCTGTTAGGGTCCCAGCTATGGGTAAGTAGTTAACCCCGAAACTGAGGTAAAAAGCATTATGTGTAAAAATACCAGAAATACTTTGTAAAAATTATCACCAGAAATAAATTTTCAGCTATACGTTTTTGAAAAAATAATATTACCAGCTATAAGTTTTTGAAAAAAATAATATTACAAGCTATACGTTTTTGAAAATAATATTACCAGCTGTACATTTTTGAGGAAAAAAATATTAACAGAAATAGATTTTTGACAAAACAAAAATATTACCAGGAAAAAAAAAAGTTGTCGGCATTAAATGACCCATTGAGGTTGATATGCCGTAAAACAAAACAAACCAAAGCAAACCATATCATGTTGAAATATCGCTTCCTTTATGAGGTCACAGAAGTTAAGCAACATTGAGCCTGCTCAGATGGGTGACTGCTTAGGAATACCAAATGTTGTAAGTTTGGATGTGTGGGTGGTGTAATGGATAATGGCTTAGAATTGTTAATCAGAGAGTCGAGTTCCAATTTCAGTTGGGTTTGTTATATTCACTTAAATGCAAATACCCTTGGGAAAGGTATAAATCTACCTCTTCTCCCCCCCAGCTATGGGTCAATTAGTAAGACTTGTATCACTAAATCATTATTATTTCCAGGAAAAAAGAAAAATCTTTACACTCTAAAAATATTTTCTGGCTTTAAATAACCTGCAATGGGTTGATAAGCCATAGAAAATGAATCAATCAATAAATACTGACCAGCCTTGACACTGGTTAACTTTGGTAATCAAATCAGAATCTCTGTTTTCAGTGGGATTTTATTGTAAGCACAAGTAATAAAAAATCAAAATACTATTTTAATCGTGTAACATGATATCTCGTTATTTAAAAAAAAAGATAGCGCCGAGAAAAGAACATTGGTAAGTGGTCCTTATGAGCAAGATTTTGATCTTTCTGAAGAAATTCCAGTTGAGATTTTGCAAGAATCCAATGTCATAGAGCCAAACACAATGGCTGGAAACTCTTGTAGAATTTGCAACAACAACGAAATATGAGCAAGGATGTAGTATTGTTCAGCAGAGTGTAACAAGTGCACGATGAGTGTGAAACTTTGACATTATTCATTCTTTTTCACAATAAGTTCATGGCTGTATACAACAATGCATGACAACAAATCTGTGAAGAGAAGAATAACAATAACGGACATTAGAAACAGGCTTTGCAATTTTTTATCATTTTTTTTTTGCGGTAAAAATTCTGATATAGAAGAACATTAGAAGCATGCGTAGTAGAGTTAACAGACAAAGTTGAAGCTTAATGCCAAAAAGAAATGAACGGTCAAAAGAAGTTTTCCCCTTGACACCGCTATTTTTAATTCCCTTCACTCTTCAGCAATGTTTATTTGTTGGGGATGTGCGGTATGAACTAGGATTTTGCTTGAGTGTTAGAATTTATCAGAAGGATTTTTATCAGGTTGTGTGATCCGTTCATGCATCCACAACAATAAATATTTTACAATATAAAATAAGACAAACAATGTATGCAATTCAAACAAACAAATGTATTTATGTACAATTTAAAGATTATTTACAAAATGTTGCTTCAAGGTATTTTATGTCTCGTGTTGGTTAGTGGACGAAGGTTTGCTTATTTTTTGGTGTGTTGGTATGTTTGCATTACAGTCCACAAAGAATTATAATTAATGTTTAAACAATGTTATTTTATGTTCGTATCGTTTTCTACTGTTTAGAATGAAGTTAGCAAAAGTAGTCTACCTTTAACTGTAGATATGTGTTATGTTCGATAATAGTTTTTTACTTAAGTTATAGTGAGTGTTAAATAATCACTTTAGATAAGTAAAGTTTCGTAAGTTGAAATTCGTGGTAATCACAGAGTAATCTTCGAGTCAAGTTTGTGAGTGAGTCAGTTGTATTTTTTTCACGTGGGAAAATTAGAATCGTAAGTTGCGTGGATTCGGTCCGTGTTTCTCTGTGTTTGCTGGACTGACTAACTTGGTCAGTTGAAAATCTTCCTTCTCTAAGGATTTAGGTGTGAACATCGGCTCAAGTTGGTTTTGGCGCAATTTAACTTCTCCACGTGAAGTTTTCAAATTATCACACTGCAAGCCAATAGGATTCACTGTTTAACACTATAGGGCTTTGATTGGTTATGTTAGTTCGCATAGGCGTGCAAAATGGAATGTTCTTGTTGCTAGGGGGATAAGGTAAATGGACGAGTACACATATTGCTTTAAAAAGCAATGATTAGAATTGTAATAAAACCTAAGCGTACGAAAATGAATTTATACATTTTAATAAATAAATGTTTTCTATTAAATTATCAAAATGGTTTTAATTCTTTTTAATACTATAAAGTGATTTGTTTCCATTCTCAGATTGAAAAGAAAATAAGCAGAATAGGTTCCTAAAGATTAGTTGCCTTTATACAACTGGTTTCTGGAAATTTGGGATGTCACCACTGCCTTGAGCATTATGTGGGAAAATGAACTAAAATCAACAAATAAAATAATAATAATAATGAATAATAAAAAAAAAGAAATTTTTTTTTCCCCATGATGCTAGTAGGAATGGAACTGGAAATATGATTTAATTTGTCAAATGCTCTTAGGTGATGATGGCTAAGTCTATAAAAAGACAAATATTTTCCTTCCTCTCTTTTTCCTCCTTGCTTCCAGATGTAGCAGAATGTGGAAAAAGAACGGCCCCTCTGGTACACATTCATTTCCCCAGTCTGCTCATGACTGAACCTTTATCTTTCCACTTTCTAGCACATGGCATTCGTACATGTCTTCCAAAATCTCCACCTATGAAGCAAATCAACCTTTTCTTTGGTTGTTTCAACTCTGTGCCAGGCTGACTTGAGCTTGACCATTATAACAATGCTTATACTTACTTACCCGAATTCCTGGACCAAAAAGAAAACGAATATGCTCAAGAGATATTGAGAACATTGTTTCATTACAGTTTATTTAAAAAAAACGAGAAATGGTCCCTGGTAGAAAACCAAGTTTTTTATGCTTCTGCTTTGTTTACATATGGACACTCATACTCCTAAAATACTCTGAACATGCAACCGTTTAAATTTCATAGTCATCGTTTATTAATGACAATAATAAGTAAAAAAAAAATCAGCTGAAATAAAAAAAAGAGAAATAAAATGTTTACTGTAGGCATAATATATGAAAAAAAGCACAATGTATTAGGTCTTTTTTTTTCACCAAACAGCAGCTGCTACCGAACACTATACGTACTGCCTGACTTTAATCTTTCCCTAAATTTACTCTATATCTCGTTTGGAAGTGTCATTATTTTATTGTGGAAAGAGATTACAAGTTGAATTTTGCATATCAGAGGCACAAATTTTTCAAGGCGAATGTCTGCTGACAAGTTTCAAGTGTTCATAAAAATAAACAGATAAATTAAATTCACTGAGTTTCCCTAAATTGCTATAGGACACAATTAAACTTAATAATAAAGAAAGATGTCTTTAATTTAGTTTAATAATTTTTTATAAGGTAGGCAATGCGTACCTTGCCTAGGAAGACCCGCCACCACTGATGTACTGACTGAGTACTAAACATTCAGTTTATTTTGGTATGTTCGTCGTAAATAAATACTGATCAATAACAAGTCACAAAAAATAAAAATTAAATTTAAATTTAAACAACAGTATTTGTGGGGATGATAAACAAAAACAACAAAAAAAAACTCTGGACCTTGATTTAGGGTGTTGTTTTTGGCGCGACTGGGAGACAAGGGTTTAAAAAAAAATTAACGGAATAAAAAGTTAATTTTTTTAAAAGTCCCGTTATTTTATCAATAATTCTGTTTATAAATATATATTTATTTATTTCCACCGCCTTTCTTGTTTCCGATGCCTCTTATTACTACAGTCAAGGATCATGGGAAAACAAATATTATTAACAAGACAAAAAAAAAAAAAAAAAAAAGAAACATTGTCAAGTTTAGCTCCAGCGATTAAAAACAACAGCAGGAATACTGAGATCGCTGTCAGTAGTAGCAGCAGCAGCAGAGCTTGGAAGCCCGATTGCAGTGGTAATTGCAGTAGTATCATCAGCGGCGCGGTCTCTTCTTCTTTTTCTTCCTCGCCCTCCCCAACTTCTTTTGTTAAACACTGTTTTCTCTTCTCTTCTCACTACCCTCTCTCTTATATCAATATATTGACACACACACACACACACATTCACCACAACCACGCAAAGTCGAGGCCCAGTCTTGAAATTTTGCTAGTCGGTGCTCCACACACCCGACCAGCATTATACGTCGACACCTTTTTGTTAATAATATCAGATATATATTTTAATTTAGAAAAAAGAAAGAAGAGAAGTGAAATAGATTTCTGAATACCATTTCGTTGTTTCATCTTGTTAAAAGCTAGGTGTTAAAAAAAGTTATTATTGCTAAAAACGTTTTTAAAAATTATACGTACAAAAAACAAAAAACGTAAACGAGTTTAAAAGACAATTTGAATTATCTATCTTTTTTTTTCTGGACGAAATTACAAATTAAAAAAAAGAAGTTTGTTCATAAAGGAGTCCTGAACCTTTAATAATGTCGTTTAAATATAACTTTGCTATTATGAGAACTGTGCCAGATTCTCTCGTAACCAAAGGGAAAAATAAGAATTTGAATTTGGAAATTCTCCGCCGGGAACACCAGAATCTGGCCGAAGTCCTGGATAAGTGCGGAGTGCGTGTGGTCACTCTGGAAACTGACCCCAACTACCCTGAATGCTGTTTTGTTGAAGACTGTGCTGTTATTGTTGGGGAAACGGCACTTATCTGTCGACCGGCTGACCAAAGTCGTCGTGGAGAGGTAGAAAATTACTTTTTTCTTAAATATCCCTTTTCTTTTTTTCTTCTTATAAAAATGTGACATAACTTTATTTCCAAATCTTTTTTTATGTGATTTACGTTTTGTTGTTATTTCTTTTCTTTTTAAAATTAGTTTGCTTTTAAAAACGTCAAAAAAAAAAAAGTCGCTTTTTTAAATGACATAAATCAATATATTTTTTGTTCAGGTGCTCTTTTTTATTATTTTTCTTTTGTTAAAATGCTACTAAAATTAAATTAGCTGTAATAATCTATTTAAAGGGCTCAAACAATTAAAAAAAAAACAAAAAAAAAACAACGGTTATTATTCATCTCTTAGTCTTTAACTTTCAAGTTTTCAATAATCGATTCCCGGAAAGTTGTTAGTTTGTCTATATTTAGGTGTGAATTGTTATTTTTCCTTACAGTACCAGAAAAAAAACACAAAACAGTTATTCAATTGACTTTTGTTGTTATTGTTGTTTAGTTTACTTTTCTTTATTAATTTAATAATTTAAATATCTTCAGTAATTATCACCGTTGATCTGAAAGAAAAGGTGTGTTTTTTTTTCTCCCCAGACCACTGTCACGTCTTGTATTTAACTAACCTAGTTTTTATTATTATTATTTATTATTATTTGAAAAAGATCACATAAGTATTTTATTTACTCACTTCAATTCTGAAATAAATTTTAAAAAAAAACGCTTTAAGTAAATTTATAATGAAATACCGAAAAATTATTTTTTTTAATAATTTTTTTTTTCTACCTGAATAGAAAAATTCTCTTCAGAAGATTTTTATTTGTACTTAAATAATGTTATAAAATATTAGTTTTTCTTTTCCAACTAACCAGGTTAGTTTGTAATGTAGACATTTTTTATTTATTTATTTTTATAATTAGTTTGATCCAATTAAGATTTTAATCACTATAGTAAATTTACTGTTAAAAATAATTTTGAGTTTCTATTTATTTTTAATGTTACTTTTTCTTATTGCTGTCAATTTTTATTATTTTGAAGTAAATTTCGTCTTGTTTCCTTGGGACATTTAAAAACTATCCCCCAAGGACTGTAACTCTCCTCGTCAATTTGGACACAATCGGTTGTACCGGTCTCGTCTCGTCCCAGTTTATTTGGTGGTTAGATTTTTGTGTTGAAAATAAATCTTTTATTATTTTATCTAGAATTTCAAAACTGTTTTTGTTTGTTTCTTGGAAGTGTTGTAACATGTTCATTTAAATCTGAACCTCCCTTCTATAGCAGTTTTTTTTTTTCAACCAGCCACCTGTTAAGAAGACTTTTTCGTTATGTACCCAATACTGTGTTAACGGGTAAACACTAACCGTAACACTATTTATAACTTAGAAGTGATTAGTTTTTTCTAACCAAATAACTCAGATAATTTAATTTCTCTCTACGTCTTAAACATACGAACCTAAGGGCAAAGGGTTGATGAATGGAAGGACCTATTGGGTGTGGTTTAGGGTTTACACTGCAGTCGGTTGTATGTTAAAGTGCGTATTTTGTTTTATTTTTCGCTAAGGTTTCCAACCTAAAACAGACAACAGATCAAATAATTTGTTATTTAACGACTTATTTTACGATTCTAGCGATACTATACTTCGCTCTTTTACTGTTAAGTAATAATATTACTTAACAGTAAAAGCCGTTTTAAAAGGCCATTTGCTCAAAGCCGTGACGGGAAAAAGATAATCTCCCTACTAAGCTAAAATAAAACAAAATAATTTTTGTTCGAAATAAATTGATAAATTCGAATAACAAAATAATAATAATATTGAGATACTTTGACTTAGAAATCTATATTTTAAATACTTGTGTCACTGTGTAGTTTGTGGACGTCGATGAAGAATGAAAGCTTTTTAAAAAGTGATTTTAAGTTCCTTGGTGCGAAAAAATTCATAAAAGGCGGAGGAATTAGAATTTTTTTTTTTTTTTTTTTTTTTTAAATTAAAATAATTAAGTGATTGAAGTTTAAAAATGAATTCTTGTCATTTATTCAGGTGTAAAGAATGAAGGAAAAATGATTATGCAGATAGACATTTTGATCCGACATTGATTGGGTTTAGGATCGAAGGGTCTTCCATAAATTCAGAGATAAGAAAGAAGAAACCTACTCTCTGCATGCAAATTGACTTCGTTACTAATTTCAATTATGTTTGATAAAAAAAGAAGTAGTTTTAAATGATTACTTTTTGTTTTAAAACGTTAAAACGTATATGGTCGGGTAGGTCTTTACTTTGTATTTTCTTTTTCTCCTTAGGGGTTGGACCATTCTTAAATTTGTGGGTCCCTACTTCAAAACACTAGTTACCCAAAATAACCCAGGTGACCAGATTAATTTTTTTTTATCCTAAAAATAAAGCTCTGTCATTGCTATGTTGAAAGAGAAAAAACAAATCATTTAAAAAAGGGTTTTTTAGACTGTCCACTTAAAAGATTCTGATACATTTTATTTTTATTTTTAAGGATTCAATTTGAATGCAAAAATAAAATGCATAATTGAATTTTAAAGACCTAAAATCACACTTAATGATAGTTAATTTGATTCTGATCGTACCTACAATCGCAAAACAATTCGCTATTAATTTACAGTAGAGACTAGGAATAAGCATATACATTATTAAAAAAAATATTCGCAAACAAGCCACACAAAAAACAAACCACCTTAATTCCGTGTCAGATTATTTAAGTTTTTATTTTTAGATAATGATTTCTTTGTAATATAAATAAAAATGGCAGTCTCTTTTTTATTTTTTATTTGCAGGTTGCTTCAGTATTTTTGATCGTGTTATTGATGTTTCTTGAACCTTTTTTTATGTTTAACTTTAAAGGCTGCAGAATATACATTGTTACATTATTTCGGCCATGTTGAACATGATCAGCTGGGGTCCGAGTTTCGATTTTTTTTAACTGACATTTGATTTTTTTTTTTTTTTTTTTTTTTTTTTTTTAATTATTTTCCTGTTTTTCAAAGTGTATCAAAAATGTTTTTGTCTTGTAAAAACCTTAACTGCTTAGTAGCAACTCATTCTGTTTGTTAAACTTTCAGGGTTTGAACCTGCTTTATTACCCAATTATTAAACCAGAAACTTTTTAAAGCCAGTTTTCGATACCTCCTTCAGTTCGTTTGTTTTAAAGAGACAAATATGTAATTAAATTGTGAATACTAGTAAGTAAGCACATAGATTTTTTAAATTTACTTTTTGAACTATTGATGACCCTTAAAAATGCACCCTTCTTTGCAAATCTCATTAAAATCCGGACAAACATTTTTATACAGTACACAGAGATAGACGGTACATTTGTGTTCTTCATATCATAAAAATTTGAAGGAGTTTATACTTTCATGTCATTTGGTATTGGATAAGTTTTTTTTTTTTTTAAGTCTTAACGTAAAAGGTCAAAGTATTTTTGATCATCTGCTGTATATCGTCGTATTAATAAAAAAAAAGAAAAACTATTTTTCATCGTTTTGGGAAGAAAGTTGAACTTAAGTCTCAAATGAAGGATCAATCTTTTTTTCTCTCTCTCTCTCTTCCAACGGTTGTCGGTACGTTTATTTTGTGCGCGTGCTTGTAAAATCTCTCCAGAGTTGTCAATAGCTGAATGAAACAGATTAATTAAAAAAAAAAAAAAACGGTTTCGTTTTGGAGTTATTGGCATTATTGAAAAAAAAATGTTTTTAAATAAATTTTACTTATATTTGAAAGTGCAAACAGTGTTTGACAAAAATCAATAGTGACTTTTTTTGTGGGGGTTACATTTTAAAATTTACCAATGTCGTTTCGGTTTGAATGATGGCAAAGACATTGGCTCATTTGGTTAAAAAAAAATACATTTTTTTTATTTTTTTTATTTCAAAATAAAAACTTAGATGATTATGGAAAAAAACAATTAGTCCAGTGTCAAATTTATTTCGGGCATGCACACACTTTCTTACCTAAGTGTTACCAAGTACATTTGTGAAACCTTCAGTACACACACTGCACACTACTTAACTTGTGGTATAGTTACCTTTTCATAATTGCATTAGTAACATAGTTGTAGTCGAAGAAAGATTTGAACCTTGTATGCAATAAGTAAACGTAAAACCCACACTTTCAAACTAAAATTAAAGGTTTTCCTTACTTTCTTTTTTATAGTTTATATATGAGTCATCATTTACTTTTAAATTTAAATTTAAGTATGGTGATTTTTTTTTTTTTTTTTTTTTTTTTTTTTTTCTTCTTTGACTTCAGTTAGTGAGACGATTTTTGTCGATGCTGGTCCGGTTGACCATTATTACTACTGAGTGGGGATTTCGATCCTAACCGGGTGTCTCATACATAAAAATAAAAATAAATTGACATTTTTTTTAACCCTAGTAAAAACGATTGACATGCCATAAAAATTACTGATGCGTGTCAATGAGTTTTTTGTTTGTGTTTTTTTTTGTTTTTTTTTTGCTGTTGACAAAAACAAATGTTTTGTTGATTGCTGTTTTTTTTTTAAATATTATTTTTTAAAAAGAAAAAATCTTATAAATTTACCACCTGTCGTACATAACTATAGAAACGAAATAACCTTTGTCATTTAAAGGCTTCTTTGATTTTAATAAGACTACTAAAGACACTTAAAGTAATTTTGAATTTGCAAAAGCAAAATTAACGTACATTCTAAATTTAAAATATTTTATTTTTATAATCTTTTAAAAATGACTTGTAAACGTAGAAAAAGATAAGTCTTTCTTCTGCTTTTTTTTTTTCTATAGCGACTTTTTTTATTATTTATTATTAATGTAGATTTTTGACGTTATTTTTTTCAGTCACACTTTCACTATCAGTATTCGACAATTAGTCCTTTTAGTTTTTGTTTTTTTTTAGACATGATGACTGTATCTTTTTAAATCTTCCTTTTAGAAATGTTCTTTATCCTGAGTAAGAACAACAACAGCGTCAACAATTGAAACGTCTTAAAAAAAATGCGTACTTATGATATGAATAATGCTCTTTTTAAAAAATTTTTTTCTTAATGAAAGAAAAGAAAATCGATTTAAAAAATTCATGGCTGTATCGAACGAAACGACCCCCCACCTCTCATTATTTTACAGACGTCTTGATTTATTTTCTCTTTTTAATCTCTAAAAAAACTTAGTTTTTAATTCTAAAACTTTATTGTGCCAATGATATTTCCGAGATACGAGGGAACAAAAAAGTTTGCTAAAGGTAGTAGTGTAGTTTCCTTATAAGGAAATATTCGGCTTTCATTGACAGAGCAGCCAGTACTACTTCCGGTTGAAATTCATAATTTTGTTTTCTCTTTAAGTAAAACAATTTTTCAGGAAAATAGATTTCTCAAGTTCAGTAGCTGTTATCGTTCTTTCCAATAGTGACACCGGCTTCCTTCCTAACCTTTTTGTTTGAAGTAGCGTGGAACATCAACATCTTGTTTCAGTTTACGACATTTTCTTTTCAAGATATATTTGCTATCCATTTTATTTGTTGCTATTGCTGAAAGTCCTCAAGTAATGGAGTTTCTGTCATTTGGTACAGTAGTTTGAGATTCTGTAGCACTAGTCTGCAATATTCGAAGAAGGATGCGCCATGCTAAGATAAAACCTACAGACTTCATTAGCTCAAAGCCATTTTTAACCATCGGTCTGAGAAAGTGGTTGTATACACCAAACAGTTTATATTTTTAAACGAGTTTGGTGCCAAGTTTTGATAAGAATGATCAAAATTAATAACTTGCATAATGAAGACAATGTTATTATCATATACACTCTGTCATATGTTATTATCATATACACTCTGTCATATGTTATTATCATATACACTCTGTCATATGTTATTATCATATACACTCTGTCATATGTTATTATCATATACACTCTGTCATATGTTATTATCATATACACTCTGTCATATGTTATTATCATATACACTCTGTCATATGTTATTATCATATACACTCTGTCATATGTTATTATCATATACACTCTGTCATATGTTATTATCATATACACTCTGTCATATGTTATTATCATATACACTCTGTCATATGTTATTATCATATACACTCTGTCATATGTTATTATCATATACACTCTGTCATATGTTATTATCATATACACTCTGTCATATGTTATTATCATATACACTCTGTCATATGTTATTATCATATACACTCTGTCATATGTTATTATCATATACACTCTGTCATATGTTATTATCATATACACTCTGTCATATGTTATTATCATATACACACACTCTGTCATATGTTATTATCATATACACACACTCTGTCATATGTTATTATCATATACACACACTCTGTCATATGTTATCATCATATACACTGTTTACGTTCAGATGACTATCCTCATCTTTGTTCTCAACATTTTGGCTATTGTAGCCTCCAGAGGAGGCACAATGGAGTAATGGAAAGCAGCTTGGATTGAGGAATTGGAGAGCTGAGTTCGAATTCCAGTCAAATTCATTACATTCACTTACATGCTATAACCCTTGGGAAAGGTATGAATCCTCTTCTTCTGTCCCTCAGCTATGGGTAAATAGCAGAATAGAATGGGTTCTATAGCCTTGGATGGCAACTGGTCTATGCAGAAAGAAATGGCAACCTACTGTGTGTGTGGGTGGGGGGGAGAATCTGCCTCGTCAGTCATGTATCGAAAGATACATGATCGCCTAAGCATGTATCATGCATGGCACATAACTGACTGACCCTCCAGCCATCTTCAGGTGTCTTATTGGTCAGGGTAACTTTCACAGAATTTCAAGCGTAGCCTTTATTTAATCTATGGGAATAGATTGTTATCACCCTGCTGTCTCTGTCTAGAGATATCTTGCTTTCTTCTTAATACTGTTCAGTCGTTTATATATATATATATTTTTTTTTTTTTTTTTTTTTTTTTTTTTTTAAGTTCATTAAACCCCTCTAAAAAAAAAAAGCAAGGCAACAACATCACTAAGATGCAAGGGGCTACTAGGAGTGAAAGATAGTGAAGAGATTTTAGAAAGAATCTGAAATCTGATAATAAACAGGGAACAAGAGATAAACCTCTACTAAAGACTGGGGAGGAGTGTGAACCAGGCAATAGATGAACTCATTGCTCTTATTGAGGAGAGGAAAAAAAAAAATAATTAGTAAGTAAAATTTCTGAGTTAAGACTCAGACGATAGAAGTATACAGTTGAAGTAGACTTGAGAAGGGAGCGGAAACCCAATCCTAAACAAGAAACCATATATAAACCTCTACTGTTCAAAAGACTGAGGAGGGTGTGAACTGGATAATAGGGGAACTTATCTACTCTTAATGAGGAGAAAAAGGGAAAAAAGTGTTTGCACTGATTCAGTTTGCACTACCCGGCCCAGAGATTGAACTCACGATTGCTCTGTCGCCAAATTCATCAACCAACACTTTAATCCATGAGGCTACTAACTCAGTGAAAACAGGGTGAGCAATAACTGAGCAGTATTAAATAACAACAAGATGAGATATCCCTAGACATGGACTGTGGAACAAGAACAATCTAACCCCCAAAGATTAAATAAAGTGTTCAGTTTGTGATTCCTGGAAAATTAGTAGGATTAACACGCCAGAAGGTCAGAGGGCACGATTGCCGAAATGTCATGAGGACATTCCTCTGATTGGAATGATAACTCATCATTCCAGAAGTTCAGACAGTTATTAACGCTTTGAACTCTGTCTACCTGATGAGTACAGAATATTCATTTTCGCACAGCAGATGGTTTTCCTGGCTGTTTGATTTCAAAGGCTTAAATTTATTGAGGTAACATGGATCTTCAGGCATGTACAAAAAAACTGACAAAGGTTGTTTTTTTTTTTTTTTTTCCATGACACTGCTTTTATTTTAACTACCTTCACTCTATGGTTGTTTGGTTTAAAAAGCAATGATTAGAATTGTAATAAAACCTAAACATATGAAAGTGAATTTATACATTTTCTTCATTCTTGAGAATTGAGAACAAAAATAATAAACATTATTTATTAGATTGTTTATTTACTTTATTTGTTTATTGGAATGGTTGGTAAAACATTGCCAACTGATTCAAACTTTATAAAATGGTAAATAATAATTTCCTTATTGTTGGTTCACATATCTTAATAATTTAGTGAATATTTATAAATTTATGAAAAACAAAGTTATTTCTTTATAAATTGGTAAATTATAAATATTTGTTTTTAGAATTTTGTAAATATAAAATCTAATGAATAAATTGTTTACATTCTTTGAACTGTTGTCCTCATCTTTGTTGTCACATTCACAATGTTTTGGCCTTCAGGTGATTGGAATTTTGAATCAAATGGAAGAAAAATTGTAAGGTACACTTTTTGTTAGAGGACTGAAAATTGAAGCTCATCACTTTGGCTTGTGGGTAGAAAAGAAAAAAAAACATAGCGAATAATATTTTAATTAAGTATATCATAAGTCATTAATTTATCTTAATTAAATACATTTATTGCTAACTCTTTATTAAAATATTTAATGACTGATCTCTTAAGATAATAATATATACCATAATTCCCCATGTATAATACGCATTTTTTTCTAAAAAGTAATAAGCAAAATCAGGGGTGTGTATTATGCACAGCTATAAAAAAAATCTTCAAAAAAGTGCGGTAAAATAAAATAAGAATTATCATAAAACTAAGAATAATATTATTCTATGTTGAAAATCTTTTTTTTCTTTTTTTTTTTTTTAATAAGAGTAGGAAATGCTGGCCATAATGAAACAGGAGAGGTACAATTTATAGGGTTTGATTACCAAACAAGGGGTGCATATTATGCATGAGTAGAAACATTTTCCCACAATTTTAGGGATTCGCATTATGGATAAAAGTGTATGATACATAGGGAAATATGGTAATAATGCAATAGCACATGTAATGTAATGGCATAGCATATGTATTAGGTCATCCCATAAGTTCTGTCCGAATTTTAACTTTTTGTTAAAATGAACGAAATTTAAAGAGTATTTTATAATGTCTAATGGAGCTGAACATTATTTTTATGTTTAGATGCATTTAAACTGATCAAATTTTATTTCAGAGAACAATAAAATAAAATTTTGTTTGATTAAAACCCTGCTAACATGGAAGTACCCAAGAATCATTTGAGGCACATAATGCTTTATGAGTTCAAGAAAGGAAACTCAGCAGCCGAAGTAGCTAGAAACATTCACTCAGTTTATGGAGAGGAATGTGTGAATGAAAGAACTTGCAGAAGATGGTTTGCAAAATTCAGAGGTGGAGATTTCACCCTTGAAGATGAAGATCGAACCGGACGTCCAGTTGAGTTTGATGAAAAGCTTCTTGAAGCAGCCCTTGAAGAAAATCCTGCTTTATCAGTTGAGGAATTGGCAGTGGTTCTCAGTTCAAACCATACAACTGTTCATTGTCATCTTCAACAACTTGGATAAGTTCCTAAACATGGAAAATGGGTGCCTCATGAATTGTCTGAAAACAACCTCAAATCCCGAGTTGACATCTGCTCTTCTCTCCATTCTCGCCAACTTGTTTCACCTTTTTTGGATAGACTTGTGACTGGCGACAAAAAAATGGATCTTTTATCGAAATGTTAAGCGTCATAGACAGTGGCTTGGTAAAGGGGAAGGACCCTAGCCACAGCCGAGAAGGGAACTTCATGGGCAAAAGGTTCTTCTTTCAATCTGGAGAGGGATTGCCAAGGAATAATCCACTTTGAATTCTTACCACCTAATGTAACAATTAATGCTCAAATATACTGTCAGCAATTAGAGCGTTTGAACCAAGCTTTAAGGAAAAAATGACCTGCTCGAATCGAAGTGAATCGAAAACAGGACAATGCGCGACCGCACACAGCAAGAATCACGTCACAAAAGATCGAAGAACTTGGTTGGGAGAAAATTCCTCATCCACCGTATTCTCCCGACCTTGCTCCTTCAGACTACCATTTGTTTCGTAGCTTACAGAATCATTTGGAAGAAACAGCTTTTGTAACACAGGAAGAGGTTAAAACTGACATTTGTGAGTTCTTCGAATCAAAGCCAAAAGAAATTTTGCAGTAATGGAATTAGTAAGCTTGTTAATAGATGGAAGGCAGTCATAGATAATCAGGGAAAATACATTGTTGATTGAATCTGTAATTAAATGTAACATTTGGTCACTTGTTTCAAAATTCAAAATTCGGACAAAACTTATGGGATGACCTGATAATAGCGTATGTAATGGCATAGCATATGTAACGTAATAGCATATGTAATAATTCATGAACGCAGCCATGATTCTAAAATCATACTTGTCAATGACTTCTGTGCCAGGGTTACATATGGTTTGAAATTCAAAGTTGTCCTCCTAGTCTGGTTGCCAAGTCACTGCTAGAGAGCCTAGTCTGCCCTGCTATTTACCCAAGGAAGAAGAGATGGATTCATACATTTTCCAAGAATATTTGAAAGAAAGTGAATGTAACAAACTCTACTGGAATTCAATCTTCGCTTGCTAATTTCGCATTCCAAGTCACTAAACATGACACCAATTTTTATAGATATATTAAATAAATTAAAATATTAAAAATATTATTTGAAAGGAAGATACTTTCTTTGAATGTGATTTTTCTCCTTTTTTTAAAAATTATTTTTGACCCTAACACAGCATACCTCATGACTTTTCTCTTGATATTTCCTATTATCATAGTATCAAACAGCAAAGAGTATTTTGTAATGGAAAATAATTAATTTTTATGGCATTTAGTTGTGAACTTTAATAGTAAATGAATTCAGCACATGGAAATGTAAAAAAAAAAAGTGGACATTGAAGTCAACACTCGGAGGCGACTGTTGCCTCTGGGTGTTGACTTCAATGTCCATTTTTATATTTACATACACTCTATCCCTGATATTGAGCACTTTAACTGATAAATATAGCAGACCTTAAAACTATATTTGATTTTATAAAAACAAAACAATATAGTTCAGAAAAAAAGAAAATATACTTATGTAATTAGATGTAGTATGTATTTGTGATAGGCCACATGGTTCAGGTGAATAAAAAGTCTTGACCCAGGGGGAAAAGGAGACAGGTTTTGTCTCTACTGTATTGTATAGTTGAGAGAAAAAAAAAAAAGGAAGGAAGATAGTTTATATTTTACTTTTGTACTGCTTATTACCAAGCTACTTAGTGGGCGTTAAGAGAATTAAAAAATATTGTCTTGTTTGTTGTGAAACTATGGAAACTTCAGTAATTACCTTCATATGATTTCAATCATGTGGTTCACAATTCATGATATAGTGGTTATATGGTAATATTAGCCATTTCCTTATAAGGAAACATTTAGCATTCATTGGCTGAGCAACCAGTGCTATTCGAATTATGCTTTTCTTCACTCTCTGGCCATCACTCAGATCAAAGTGTAGTATCTGTTCTCATTTTTTAAGGTAATATTAGCCTCCCCCCCCTTATGCGGTAATATTAGCCTTTTTTCCCCCCCCCTTATGCGGTAATATTAGCCTTTTTTTTTTTCCCCCTTATGCGGTAATATTAGCCTTTTTTTTCCCCCCCTTATGCGGTAATATTAGCCTTTTTTTCCCCTTAAATATGTGCATGGTTAGAATAAGGTCGATAAATAAATCGGTGACTTAAGACTAAAATTCACTAATTTTCCAACGAAATACCAATGTCTTTGCTACTGTAAATGCAACCAACCTTCCCTCAAATGTCAACTAATTCAATAAAATAATATATTTATTTTTAATTTGTCTATTATTACCTATCCTATTATAATTGTGCTTGCCCTTCCCTTTGTTAGTTTGTATGAATGTTATATCCTGCCACTACCTCATAAATAATAGACTATTCCATTTTGATTTCATGGAAAGAGCATTAAAGACACTACTTGGTTTCAATGAGAGAAACAAAGAAGGGAAGACAGAAATGTTTAACAATGAAATGGAAAAAGTTGTCAATTTCAAATCTTTTCATTTGTACCCACTACTTAAAATAAAGACCAGCTTCATATGATTGTTATTGTAATATTTTAAGCTCAAATATTTAACAATGTGATTGGGGAATTTCTAAGGATATTTTATTGCCATAGGACTCGTCATGAGCTTACTCAATCATTAACTTAAGAATTCACATTCTTCAGGATAAAATAGGAAAAACATGAAATTTTTACAGGTTAAAACTAGTATTATTAAATTTTTCTAATTATTATTATTATCTCTTCCACATAGTTTTTCATTTTCAACCGGAGAGCTTGATTTATGAGTGTTCTCAGAGTTGTATGGCTCAAACAGCATCTTTCACAGCATATTTGCAGAACCAAGTAATGCAGACTTCTGAAGTGATGGGATACTATGCTTTATTCCAATTATATTTAATTATTATTATTATTATTATCATCATCATCCTGTGTATATAAGACAGTCTTTTTTTAATTTTTTTTATTTTATCAGAAATCATATCCAAATGTCTGCATCTTATACATTAGTTAAGAACTCAATCCTATTATTCCAGGACTCAAAACGAACAAAATATTTGTTTACCAGATATCTATCTTATGGTGTATTGCAACAAAGGGAAACAAATCACACCTATATATCAGGAGGATGAATGAGAAAACTGGTGCTTAAAAACATCTGCAAGTGGATCATTGACTATTTACATTGTTTGAACTATTGTCCTCATCTTTGTTGCCATATTTATCACAATGTTTCAGCCATTGTACACTCTGGCCTTCTTTGGTTGGAATGTTGAACTGAACCCTTTATTTTGCTTGCTGGGGTAGACTGTTATCAGTTATCTCCTGTTAATTCCCCTCTCCAGGTTCTCCACTTTATTGAACTCACAACTCTTTGGGTCCTGTCACTGGATCTAACTAACGCCTTTATCCATTGGGCCATGTGTCCTTGAGGATATCTGTGTATGAATTTCTGGGACTTATAAGCCTAATGTCTTCAGTAACCATTTTTACCAGTGCTCATATTGCAATTTTTGCTCAAGTCTGTACTATGTAGGAATTACCAACTGAATTCTTTAATTAATCTTTGGGGGGTTAGGTTGTTCTTGTCTCACAGTCTAGGGATATCTTCTTATTGCTCATCTGTTTCCACCAATGAATAGAGAGAGGTGTGTGTATGTGTATATATATATATATATATATATATATATATATATATATATATATATATATATATATATATATATATATAAAAAATATATATAGAGAGAGAAATGTAGATAAAAATATGTTGGTGATGAAAGTTTCAACAATTTAATAACATTTACATCAGCTACTTACCTTCAGTTCAATATATTGGAATGCTGCTTCCTTTATTGTGAATACAATGTCTTTTCTGTTGGGGGATTTTTATTTTTATTTTTTTAATTGGTTTAGTAAATGAATCCAAGAAGTGGGATTTTGCTATTGAAGATCTGTTCAGCAAGAGAGGAATTTTTATTTTTTTTTTTTTTTGTTTTTTAATGTTTTCTTTCTTTTTAAAAAAGCAAAAAAAAAAAAAAAAAAAAAAAAACAACAAACAAAAATAACAACCATTTTATATATATATATATATATATATATATATATATATATATATAATCATTATTCATCCCTTCTTCCTTCTTTCTATTTCTCTTTTGAATCCATGCATGGAACTTTCTGTTATGTTATTTTTATTTTTTATTTTTTTTCCTGAACAGGGGAAAGTAAAATTTGTTCTTTTTTTTAAAAAAAAAAAAAAAAAAAAAAAACTTAATTATGTGTCTTTCTTTTATAATGTCTCTTTATTTCATTATACATACTCATACTACTGACGTTTCGATCATTATTGATTCCAGAACTCTGCTGCATTATTGATTTTTACTAACAGAGGTCATCAACACTATATAATAATTACTGTTGTGTATTCATTTATATCTTTCTCTAGAGGTAAATCAGCTTCAGGTAGTAAATGTACAACTGATTACTTTGTATAGTCATTTTGATAAATAAAATATCCTTATTTAGATAAAAATAGTCCCTGAGCAAAGCTGGGTACCTCTGCTACTGTAATAATAATTACTGTTGTGTATTTATTTATATCTTTCTCTAGAGGTAAATCAGCTTCAGGTAGTAAATGTATAACTGATTACTATGTATAGTCATTTTGATAAATAAAATATCCTTATTTAGATAAAAATAGTCCCTGAGCAAAGCTGGGTACCTCTGCTACTGTAATAATAATTACTGTTGTGTATTTATTTATATCTTTCTCTAGAGGTAAATCAGCTTCAGGTAGTAAGTGTGTTTTATACTGTACCTATGAACACTATTGGGTATGTACCAGTCCTCATAAATATGTTGGACCCTATTGTAAAGGGGGTTAATATGCTGTCTAAGTAGTCCACTACTAGCAGTGGTTTACCTACTTCACGACGCTGGCGAGTATTGTATTTTGTTGATGTTATAAAGACTACTATTTCATTTCTAACCTCCGTTTTGGTTAATCCTCATTCAGTAACCTTTTCTAGATTACAACAAAGTGTATAACTGATTAGTTTGTGTAGTTATTTTGATAAATAAAATATCCTTATTTAGATAAAAATAGTCCCTGAGCAATGCTGGGTACCGCTGCTACTGTAATAATAATTTGGAAATGTATCTTTTGACACTCATTATACACATCACATGGAAGCTTTTATGAAATTAGGTATTTCTCTTGGGAAATTCTTTAGTAAATATTCCAACAGACTTGTTAGAACTTAGTACCTTTAATATAGGCTTCAGAAAAAGTGAGCAATACTACACACACACTTTTTTTAACAAGACTGACAATTAGCTTTGTTCATTTTTTTTATTATTATGGTTTTGGTATCTGTCTATATTTCTGAGATGAGGTATTATATATACTATTTACATTATTCGGACCATTGTTGACATCTTTGACACCATATTTATTACAATGTTTCAGCTGTTGTACGCTCTGGCCTTCTTCAGGTGGTTGGAATGTCATACAGAACCCTTTATTTCGCTCACTGTTAAATATGGCAACCAAGATGAGGACAATAGTCCGAATAATGTCAAAATTGTATTATGGTTTTGTTGTGTACATATAAGGTGCAGTGGTTAAATTGTCATTTCATATTTTTACTTTTGCATGCACATTGTTTTCTTTTTTTATTCTTTGTTGACTACACAGCATATTAGTGTAAAGAGGAAATTTATCAATGAAGGCTTAATAGTTTTTTCCTATCAAAGTACTTTCTTTTATTTATTTATTAATACACACACACACACACACACACACACACACACACACACACTTGAAGAATACTACCTGGTTAGTGAAGTAAATTTACATATTTAGAGCTGTACTGTGGGTATTATTAATATAATGGTGTACCCGTGCCATCAAAATTGCTGGCAAGAAGGAATGTATTATAAGTAATATGTATTATATTGTAAGTAATTTTCATAATTTTTTGGAGAATTCCAGTAAGATATCTTTAATCATTTCTAAGATACAATGGTTCAGAGCTTAATCTAACAATTGGACAATTTTGCTGTTTCATCCGGTGTGTGTATGTGTGTGTATATATATATATATATATATATAAGCCGCATATCTTCATTCAAAAATGTTGTATTGAATAATATAGACATATTGTGTCTATTTATTTTTAGATTGAATCTTTCCAGTTGTCCAATCAGATTCTTGATGTTAAGATGCAACATTAAAGTGCATATAACATTTATATATTAATGCCATTTTGCATTTCTACTAATTTCTGGCCAGTCCCCTCATATTGGGACACTTGTTTTGCAAAATTTCCATAGATACAATAGATAAATTGTAAAATAATTATAACAGAGTATGTTCATGCATGTTTTTTAAAGAAAACAAAAACTTAGCTGACATGTTTCGTTCTCTGATGGACTTTATCAAGGCAAATGCAAAGATTTTATTTTGTAACATGTATTTATTTACAAGAGCAAAAACATTAATAAAATTTGAGGACTAAAAAGCCAACAATGATAACAATATTGGCAATAAGTTTGATGATATTTATTATAGATTAGCCTTTTGACTAAATTGAAGCACAAAGAGAAAGATTTTAAAGTCGGAATTTTTGGACACACCTGTGTCCTTTATTAATGTGATGGGGGAATAAACAAAGCACTCTGTTGTAGTTATTTTAGAATTTTAATAAAAAAACTTCAAATTATCAAAGCCCTCTCTATCAAAATCAACCAACTAACTTACACTAAACAAAATTTATTAGAAATATAGCAACAACATATTAAAGTGCATATAACATTTATATACTAATGTCATTTTACATTTTTACCAATTCGTGGTCAACTTCCTTATGTTGTGATGCTTGCTATGCAAAGAATTCCATAACTATGCATACATTTAAAATTTTAAAATAATTATAGAGCACGTTGACACGTGTTTTTAAAAATTGCCATCACAATGAAATGCAGATTTTATTGCAGTTATAATAAGTTTGCCTTTGGAATTTCCCCCTGAAGATGATCTTGGAAAAGATCCAAAGTACTTTGGTTAACAAAACTCTGGGGTCTTTTTTGATGAATTTCATTTTAACATCAAGAAACTTATTAGACAATTGTAAAAGGTCAGTATAAAAATAAGTAGACACAATATGTCTATATTATTCAATGAAACTGGTTTGAATTAAGATATGCTGCATATATATATATATATATATATATATGTAAGCAAATATGTGGATGGATGTAGATCTGACGGTATGATGAAAATGTTGAAAAGACAAAGCAAAATCCTAATATGTGAGTTTACTGTTTTTTATTTTGTATTTTGTTTTGCTGTCAACGTTAAATTTAAGTTAAAATGAAGAGACATTTGTAACTAGTCCTGTATCTATTGTCTCTTCATTTTAACTTAAATTTAATATAAACATGTCTCCAATAACCATGTCCTGAAGATGGTCTATTAGACCGAAACGTCTGACGTTGACAGCAAAACAAAAAACAAAACAAAATAAAAAACAGTAAACTCACATATTTGGATTTTGCTTTGTCTTTTCCACATTTTCATCACATATATATATATATATATATATATATATATAAAATCGACCCAAATAAAAAAATCAAATTAATTATCTATTATAAAAAATTTAAGACAGCTAACCTCATCCTAAAAAATAACAACACGCCTGATAAGTCAAAATTGCAAAGAACAAACATTATTTACGAGTTCAAATGCCCCTTGAGGAACTGCATTCCTAACGAAACCGGACTCATAAATAATTACATCGGTTACACAACCACATGCTTATCTAGATGCCTTACGTTACACCTATCCGATCACAGCTCCATTAGAACCCATTTAAACACACACAAAAATTTACCAGACTCCATTAGAAATATACTAGTAGAAAACACAAATATATTAATTGCTTCCACCTGTAAAAAAGGGTTAAAAATAATGGAGGCTTTAATAATAAAAAAGAAAAAGCCTACCCTCAACAATATTAAATACGAACAAAGCCACAACGTGCTAACCGTATTCGGAAATTAAAAACATCCCTACTACACACTAAGACATACACATAATGCACACACTCAACTAAGTCTGAAAAATCAAATCATCCTTGATAATGGCTAAAGGTATAGCCGAAAGCGCTCGGAAAAATAAAACATTTGGACAGTTCTTACACACCCTTTGTCCAGCAAAGAAAGCTCTTGTTCGTACACAAGAAAAATTAAATAAAAAACTTAACCGTAGTACCTTGTCCGTCGTTTTTAATGAAACTTGCATATATATATATATATATATATATATATATATATATATAATGTATGGTTATGTATGTAATGTATGATGGCTGGCTACTCATTTTCGAGCACACTCATCTGCATAGATGGTTAACATATGCCCACTCAATGCACAATCCATCTGTGGTTTATACTGCAGCTATGCTGAGCTGACCTCAGTTGCAATTTCTAGCATGAAGAAGGCCAGCGCACTGAAACCCTTGGTCACGATGACTTCTGACTTTGTGCCAGCACTTCTGAACAGTTCCATCTAACCAATTTGACTCCTAAGGCTTTGGGTTAACCTGTGGTGTGCTTTTCAGGCATTTTCCAAACATGCTGCATGTTGGGAATACCTCCCCCCATGCTAACATAATCCAGGCACCTTCCTGACAAATTGACCCTAGTGAGATTCGAACCAGGGTCTCGTAGCCAGAAAGCGAATGTTCTAACCACTCTACCATATATAAAAAACAAAGATAGTCTCAAGCTAGAAGTGCTGTATGTCGGTGGAGGTCTGAAGGAAAGGACATTTAAGGTTAGCAGTCTTTGAATAAATTCTCAATTTAAGAGACGGAGCGTTAATAAGCTTAATACAAATATGAAATTTGTCACTTAGCTGATTGGTATTAGACTCAGAACCTTGACTCCACAGTTCTACAGACGAGCATTTTTGTAATCATTCGGTCCACTTGTCAGGCAATTTCAGTGGATGAAATGATTGCTAAAATGGTTCATCTATGAAAGTTAGAAATTTGGGTGTTGAATATAACCTGAAGTGACAGATTTTATATTTCTATTATATATATATATATATATATATATATATAAATTTTGTATGTGTAGTACTTAGTGGAAAGTGCTCAATATTAATTATAAATTGTTTACGTGGGTGCGTTTGTGTGAACTAAAATGCGTACACCTGTATGTTTCAGGCTGTCATCTCCAACAGGCTCAGTGGGAAATACCCCTCCCAGCACCAAACATAGTCAAACAAGCATAAATAGATCCAATTTTTAAAAATAAACCAGTTTGTCTGATCGCAAAGGCGTGAAACCCAGTGTCACAAACTCATATCCATACAACTGAATATAAATAGTTATATTATTTTTTAAATACAACAGTATCATGGGAAAAAAGCAGAGAAGTCTATTAAAACACTACTCAAATTCATTGAGCAAAACCCTTGCTTCGATGACCACTGGAATATCCAGACACATACATTACAAAATGAAATGACCAAAAAGAAACTGCACAATTGTAAAGTGAAATAATGTTGAACTCCTGTCAAAAGCATCATAGAAATAACTGTCATGAATGCAAATAAAAACATAATCACTTCGAGTGTCTGCTGGCTTAATACGGCTGGAAAGCAAGCAAAAGAATTTCTGCTTTTCTGTGGCTTTTTCTCTCTCTGACCCTCGCCCTCTTTATTATTCTGTATCTCTTTTTCATGCACCCAGCTTGAAGGGAATAATAAAACAGAAGGCTAAAGCAATGGCCTTTTCTAATGCAAGCAAAGGAATTTCTGATTTTTGGTGACTGTCTTTCACTCACCCACTATTAAGTTCTGTCTTGCATGCTTCCTACTAAAAAGTCTAGTAAACTCATTGCTTTTACTTGCATCTTTTCTCTCTGAACAAGTGTTGTCTCTACTTACACTCTCTAAATACTGTTGCTTGTAACTTTTTCCTAAGAAATGGGAAATAGAAAAATAAAGCACAAAGAGGACAGTGAAAATTATCAATAATTAGTTTTATATTATACAAAATTATTTATGTTGGAAAAAAAAAAATGTATGGCATACATACATGTCCCTTTACCCCCTGATAGATGTAATATATATATATATAATCGCTCTCCCGTCGAACTCGACGTATAAGGGTCAGACAGATCGGTTCCCAGAAACTGAAAGCCCGACAGCCACACAGGATTTGATTATAGTGGTGAAGGCTTTGTGCAGGGCCATCCACACTTTTTGGAGGGACGAATACAGGGACCTGGTGCAACGGATGCCACAAGGTCCTCAAACGACCCTCCGCAGGTTTTGAATTCAGAGTTGTCCTTCTCCTAGACCAGTTGCCATCCAAGGCTATAGAACCCAGTCTGTCCTGCTATTTACCCATAGTTGGAGGGAGTAGAAGAGGATTCACACCTTTCCCAAGGGTATTAGCACGTAAGTGAATGTAATGGAATCGACTGGAATTCGAACTTGGCTCTCAGATTCCTCAATCCAAGCCGTTATCCATTACTCCACCGTGTCTCCTATATATATATTTGGGCAGCAATCTCTCTTTTATACAAATTCCATTAAAGATGACTGAAAAGGTACTGTGATTAAGCTTTTTATTTTTATTTTTTTCTTGTGTTCATATAAGTGTTTTTTTTTTTTTTCTGGACATAAAGTGTGTAAAAGTTGTCCAAATGTTCTGTATATCAGCTATTCCTTTAGCTATTATCAAGGATGATTTTGATTTTTTAACTGAATGTATGGATTTTTTATGTATGTATCTAGAGCGGGGGTGGGCAAACTTTTCAGTGCAAGGGCCACATTAAAAAATTCACAATTTTATCATGCCACATAGTATATTAACCAAAAACTGCAGTTATATACCAGTTTGACACTGGCAACACCAATCATGCATTACTAAATTATACTTCTGCAAATGACTTGTTCGCTTTGCAATTTTATTTTTATTTGCCAATACAAAACTTAATTTTGTCGCACTCCTTTGTAAAGACTGTTTTCTCAAACACACTGTTGCTTCAAACCATTTACCAGTTCAGTTGACCTCTTTTGCAGTTCTTGCTTTGATCAGCTGTGTCCAAAGTTGGTTTTTCTTGGTTTGAAAGTGCCGTTTCAAGTTGTATTCCTTGGACACAGCAACTGTTTCATCACAAATCACACCTAGAACTTTAACTCCAGCGTCTGTAAAGAAATAACCTTTCAGTCGACTCTTTGTTAAACACTCGGCATTTGTCTTCAATTTTATGCTTTTTAGATACCTTTTTGGGTAACGTTTGTAAGATAATAAAAGTCAGGCTGAAATAAAATGTCCCGCATCTTAACTTTTTGGCAACTGCCAGGACAATGAAATGATTCAAATGAAAAGCAATAAAATCATTGGCACGGTAACAAAGTTTCCAAATTAGCCATTCTTACGAACTTGAGCTTGAGTTGGGAGTCACTTGGTCCTAGTGAAGACCTTCGGTGTCTGTAACCTTTTGATCAGTATTCTCCCATGCATATGTACACACTTGCGGGAAGAAAACAAAATGCTCACAATATTATTTGGTATTGCTTGGTAACTTTCTCTTTCAGATTTACTAACATTTGGTGGGCCACATGTAGCCTGCGGGCCATAGTTTGTCCACCCCTGATCTAGAGTTATAGGAATGTTTGTTTTTTGTTTTTTTTTTTACTTATTTTTTATTTTCCAAACATGATCAGCGCATTGTGGCCATGTTCATAGTTGATATTTTATATTTATATCACACACACACACACACACGAATGAGAGAGAGAGATGAAGCCACCGAGTTTTTCATTGATGTTAATATGTAATAAATAAAATTAAAGTTGGGTATTGCTCACGTTTGCTAATAACGGCTTAATCCCCCCCCCCTTTTCGGTTGTCATGATCTGATTCATCTTGAGGGATTTTCCAAGATTATCATTAATCTTGGCTTTCTTTAAGAATCTTTGAATTCCTGCTTATTGGAACCTTCTGTAAACTTCCATGTCTTTATCGTCTCTCGTAAAAATTCTTCTGATAGGAATTTTATTTCCAACTCAATTAATTAATTAGTAATCAACATTGAAAATTAATTATTTTAATTAGATGCTGGTTTATCTCCACCATAACAAATTTTTTAAAAAAAATCGAAAAGATTTGTTAAATTTTGATTTTTACCAATTTGTGATATAGTAAAAAATATTCAAAGAAATCTTGCATGAACCCGTTACATATTACGATATATATTTTTACCCATACTATAAAACAAAATGGCTGCTATATTTAAATTTGCAATTGCATTGGTTATATTTTCTCTGCAGATAATCTAGGATTTTTATCTGTAGACTTAACTGTATTTGTCATATATGAGAAAAAAAATTTGCTTTTTAAATCCTCTAAAGGAAAAATATCCTAAAAAGTATCTAATGCGAATCTTTTTCATATTACAATAAATTATATAGTGACAACTTTACCAATATTATCAATAGTGTCAACCAAATTTAATTAATTTGCCAATTGTCTTGGTTTTCAGCTGGAGTATTCATTGTTTTTATCAATACAATTCTATTGTTGCATGGAACAAATGCATTGGTTTGATTTTTTTTTTTTTTTTTTTTTTTTTTTTTTTTTTAAGGCATTATATATATATATATATATATATATATATATATATATATAATCTAAAAAGAAAGAACAGTAAGATATATAAACCGTTTTTGTTCATATATCTCCTTTCTTAAAGGAAATACTCCTTTCCCAACATACATGACCATAAGAATTTAAAAAAATTAAAATATACCGTTAACTAAAGATCTTTAAATATTTAAAATAATTAAATTAAGACGTGAGTAATTAAGCAAAATAAAATGAAAACAATAAATAATAATTATCTAAAAAAAAAAAAATCAACATTTACTCATTTTCATTAGGCAATGAATTATATCACTTAGCAGCCTCCATACTTTAACTTTCCTTATACAGTTAGCTTTAAGAATATTTTAGATTGTTCTCAAATTTAAAATTTTGAAACTTAACAATATTTTTCCTCCAACATATAAATATGTGTTATGAAATAAAATTTCTACATTTACTTTGATAAAGTTCCTCCTTGGATTAAACGTGTTGGTAAAGAAAAGTTTTATTTTTGCCTTTATATTTATATATATATATATATATATATATATATATATATTTTTGCCTGATGATTGCACTAGCATGAAACAGACTGTCGCCTCTAAGTGCTGACTTCCATGTTCACTTTTATATTTACACACGCTCTATCTCTGATATTGAGCACTTTATCCCATAAATATAGCACACTTTAAGACTATATTTCTTCATATATATATATATATATATATATATATGTGTGTGTGTGAATTAGGATCAAATATAGATTGCAATCTAACATAATGATAGGCTAAAGGACAAATAGAAAATGTTTATAAATGAACATGTTTTGCTTTGATTAAGCTTCATCAGAGAATGAGAAACTATTTTTTTTTTTTTTTTTTTTTTTATTGGGTAAGCAGGCTTCATGTGTATTTGACTAGTCAAGCAGTGTTCAGGTATATAATTTATGTAAGTGTATCATAATTCTAACTTTCTACAGACAAGTTCACAATCCAAATCCCTTTCCAAAATCTAACCAAATAGCTTTAAAATTATTGTTTATATAGGTTTATTAAGAAAGAATGAACCGATTTCATGACGCATTGCTTCAGTTCTCAAGCATCGTCGTGGAATGAATCAGTGACAGTTTGAAACGGGAGCTTTCTAAGTTTTGAATGGCTGCCACAGGAGTGCTATAGTCACATTGTATCTCTGGCAATGTTCAGGTGTTTGTTTACTCCCAGAATGGAGAGTCCTCAGCAAAAGGCGTTCTGCGTTCTCAAACAAATACAGTTATCACTGTGCAGCATGCTGTTCAAAGACAATTCGACATTAATCCACCCTCTCCTAAGAATATTTAACGGTGGTTTAAACAGTTTTATGGGAGTGGGTTTCTATGTAAAGGAAGAGTTTCGGAGGAACAAGTGGTGAGAATCTGTCCTACGCTTGAGGGGAGTTCATGGAAGTCCACAAATCGAGCTAGCCGTGAGCTTGTGATTTCTCAATTCACTGTCTGACGTGTGGTAGGAATATGTCTACATTTGAAACCTTACAGACTACACCTCGTTCAGGCACTTACCAAGACTTTGCCCTTTGTGCTTGACCTGCAAGATCCTCCAGATCTCACTAGGGAAGCAAAATACTGGAAAAATTTTGAGGGAAGAATCTATTAGAATAGAACATACAGTTGCATCGAGCTAGTTCAACAGTAAAACTGTGAGGCTTAGTTGCTAATCTAGTAGCATGCTTAAATTCATGTAGTTGAGACACTAACAAAAAAAAAAGTTCATCAGAACAGTTTCCAAGAGAATATCTTTTAGAAAAGACAAAGGGAAGCCATGTCATGTTGGTGAGAAAGTGACTGAAGCCGAGATGCCAGGTCAGGATCGATTATATTGCAGGTCCATCTTTGGATTTTGTCAAGAACCTTGCTTGATGATTATTCTTTTTCATCTCCCTCCCCCCACCAAAAAAAAAAGAAAAAAAAGCAAGGTGATAATAATACTAAGATACAGGGATTTACAGGTAGTGACAGAGAAAGGCAAGACTTTAGTGAAGGGAGGACAACAAGGGAATAAGTTTCAGAAAAATAGAAGATATTGATTTAACTAAATTTTTTAAGATTGTAGATAGCATTGGAAGCAAGAAATCAGGAGTTCCACAAGCGAGAAGTGCGAGAGAAGAAGCTATAAGAATAGAAATTATGGTTCCATTGAGCTAGTTCTCAGCTGAACCATTGATGAATTAATTTTGATGAATTTTTCTTTGGTCATATTTCTTTTACTCTTTTTAATGCCGACCAGCATTAGATTGTTCGTTGGAAACCACGTGATTCTGCCGTTACGGGCAGGCCTGAACTTTTGTCATTATTATTCATGTTTTTGTCTCTCTTTCATCATATTTTTGTTACTTGTCGCACATAGTAGTTGGAATGTTTCAGCTTCCGGGGGAAATCTAAGACAAGTATTACAGAACGGACAATCTTGGAACTTTCTGAAAATATTAAACCAGATAACATGCTGCAATTTGTCAAAAAGATTGGTCTTTACAATGAAATAAATAAAAATTGTTTATAAGTGTTAGACAAATAATAAAAACTACCTTTAATCATTCTTGGCAAACAATAGAACTTTTTTTTTTCTACCATCCTTTGGAAAAAAAAGTTTCCTACAACCATATCTACTAGAAACTAGAAAATTTTCCATCAACCTGAAAGAACTATAAAACATTATTTCAACCGCATTCAACGAACTGTAAAATATATTTACAATACAATCAGTTTGGCTCTAAATGACCCACAAGAGGTTGAAGGGTCGTTAAACTCCATCAATCACATATAGTAATAATAGCAGATAGCCTTAATTGAATTATTTGACATGAATGGTTTGGTTTGTTTTGTTTTAGAGCATATCAACCATTTAATTTATTTTAATGTTGACAATTTTCATTGCTGGTAATATCTTTTTTTTTTTTTTTTTTTTTTTTCTTCCAAAAATATAGTTTGGTTTGTTTTATGGCATATCAACCACAATGGGTTATTTAATGCCGATAATTTTTATTGCTGGTATTTTTTTTTCTTTTTCAAATATGTATAGTTTGGTTTGTTTTATGACATGTCAACTTCAATGGGTTATTTAATGCTGACAATTTTCATTGCTGGTAATATCTTTTTTTTTTTTTTTTTTTTTTTTTTTAATGTGTTGCTGGTAATATTTTTTCTTCAAAGATTTATTGCTGGTAATAATTTTTTTACAAAGTATTTCAGGTATTAAAACCTATTTTTAAACTTTCATAGTGTTTTGACCTCAGTTTGGGAGTTAACTATTTGCCCACAGCTGGAACCCTAACAAGTGGTGCCACCTTGGGTCAGGATGGACCTGGGAACACCAGCAATTAACAGGCGGTTCCACAATCCTCAAAACCTGATCAAAGGCCTTGCTGTTGGATGTAGTTTATCGTCCTACCCAGGACAATTTTTTTTTTTTTTAATATGAAGTTTTGTCATCCTTATAAATTTATTTACTAGTTTATCTTTGTACTTTTGTTGCTTTGTTATCGAAACACTTGGATCAGTTTCATATTTACTATCCATTAAATAAGCAACGAGGATTTTTTATTTGTACTAATGTTTACCCCATACAAAGCAAGGGCCACTCAAGGTAGAAGTTACTGAAGGCAGTTGTTGTGTGAACAGTAAGAACAAGGGGCACATTTTATGTGGGAAAGATAACAGTTAACCCTAAACTTGGAGAGGTTAGATTGTAGTGCTTGGGAAAGCATCCTCCTGGGATTTTGTTCCTCAAAACAACAGTACTTGGGAGGAAGCTATCTGAGTGGAACTTGTTTCTTACCACAGGAATATTAGGGACAAAATAACTTTTAAATGCAGTTAAAATGTTCACACACCATATTCTTGGTTAATTATTTATTTCTAGTCTCTGCTGCTTGCTTAATTGTTGCAGGATGTAGAAAATGACCTGGACGTTTGGATAAAAAGTAAGAAAAATAAGCTTAACTCGCCAAAACTTAATGACAATGCTTTGCCTAAGAAATTCAAACATCCTCCTCCTACTGCTACTACTTCTTTTTCTTTTGTCTCTCTCTCTTTTTCGCTCTCTCTCTCTCTTTTTCGCTCTCTCTCTCTCTTTTTCGCTCTCTCTCTTTCGCGCTCTCTCTCTCTTTCGCGCTCTCTCTCTCTTTCGCGCTCTCTCTCTCTTTCGCGCTCTCTCTCTCTTTCGCGCTCTCTCTCTCTTTCGCTCTCTCTCTCTTTCGCTCTCTCTCTCTTTCGCTCTCTCTCTCTTTCGCTCTCTCTCTCTTTCGCTCTCTCTCTCTTTCGCTCTCTCTCTCTTTCGCTCTCTCTCTCTTTCGCTCTCTCTCTCTTTCGCTCTCTCTCTCTTTCGCTCTCTCTCTCTTTCGCTCTCTCTCTCTTTCGCTCTCTCTCTCTTTCGCTCTCTCTCTCTTTCGCTCGCTCTCTCTCTTTCGCTCTCTCTCTTTCGCTTTCTCTCTCTCTCTCTTTCGCTCTCTCTCTCGCTCTCTCTTTCGCTCTCTCTTTCGCTCTCTCTCTCTCTCTCTTTCGCTCTCTCTCTCTTTCGCTCTCTCTCTCTCTTTCGCTCTCTCTCTCTCTCTTTCGCTCTCTCTCTCTCTTTCGCTCTCGCTCTCTCTCTTTCGCTCTCGCTCTCTCTCTTTCGCTTTCGCTCTCGCTCTCTCTCTTTCGCTCTCTCTCTTTCGCTCTCTCTCTTTCGCTCTTTCGCTCTCTCTCTCTCTCATTTCACTGCCCTTCCACATATCGCCATAAACTATATCTCTTACCACTTACCCTGTAACTTTCTATCTTGAGTGGTTCTTGGGCCTTGTTCAGAGTGAACATTATTGTGGAAAAAATACTAATTGCTAGGTGTAAAGAAGCAAAAGAAATCAAATGAAAGAAAGTCAACAATTAATACTAATGACAAGTCTTTTAAAAAATGAGACTATTGCATTTGGCATGTCATGTAAAACAAAGCAAGATGACAACCTGGTAAAAAAATTACAAATCAAAAAACTTAGAAGATCAGCTATTTCTCCCCCCCCCCAAGATAAAAACAATCAGGATGAGGCTGCTCATCCAGATAATAGATAAAATGTTGGGTCTACATCTTGCTGACAAGTAGAAATCAATATTGATGCTTGTTGCTGCAAGTTAGTTCAACTGGAGGTCAACTTGCTTTCTCGGAAGAAAGAATGTCTTCAGAGGAGGCTTGAAGAATGTGTCATTAGCCAAAGTGGTATCAGTAGATGTCCTACTTAATGATTTAGAGAGAGAGATCCTGAGATATGTCAGCATGAAGAGCCCAGAAAGCAACAAAGATGCATTAGCATTGGCTTGTGAGACTAATAAACTGAAATTGCACAATATCACACTTCGTTCTCGGTTGCTTTAAGATTTATTGCTTTCAATTTTCTTTTTGTTCTTTCAGTCAATGAATCTTTTTTCTTTTTTTTTGTCGCTTAGTTTCTGTTTTTGGTTACAGTCTCCCTTTTTTTTTCCATTTTATTAGTTGGAGTCTCTCTCTTTTCATTAGGTGCTTTCCCTCTCTCTCTCTCTCCCTTTTTTGCCCTTTCCCTCTCTCTCTCCCTTTTTTGCCCTTTCCCTCTCTCTCTCTCCCTTTTTCGCCCTTTTCCTCTCTCTCTCCCTTTTTTGCCCTTTCCCTCTCTCTCTCCCTTTTTCGCCCTTTCCCTCTCTCTCTCTCCCTTTTTTGCCCTTTCCCTCTCTCTCTCTCCCTTTTTTGCCCTTTCCCTCTCTCTCTCTCCCTTTTTTGCCCTTTCCCTCTCTCTCTCTCCCTTTTTTGCCCTTTCCCTCTCTCTCTCTCCCTTTTTTGCCCTTTCCCTCTCTCTCTCTCCCTTTTTTGCCCTTTCCCTCTCTCTCTCTCCCTTTTTTGCCCTTTCCCTCTCTCTCTCTCCCTTTTTTGCCCTTTCCCTCTCTCTCTCTCCCTTTTTTGCCCTTTCCCTCTCTCTCTCTCCCTTTTTTGCCCTTTCCCTCTCTCTCTCTCCCTTTTTTGCCCTTTCCCTCTCTCTCTCTCCCTTTTTTGCCCTTTCCCTCTCTCTCTCTCCCTTTTTTGCCCTTTCCCTCTCTCTCTCTCCCTTTTTTGCCCTTTCCCTCTCTCTCTCTCCCTTTTTTGCCCTCTCTCTCTCTCTCTCGTTGCATTTTCTCTTTCATTTTTTTACTTGCATTTTTTCTCTCTGAAGCCAGGTATTGACCTCACAACTCTCTGGGTCGATTGATCAACCATTGCTTTTATCCACTGGGCCTTAGCAGAGAGAACAAAAACTTGGAGCCTTATCAAAGTGAATTAACTAAAACTGAAATATCCAAAAGGCATGGAATTAGAACAATCTGCCCCTGTGAACTAAAAAGGTTTTGGTTTGAAATTCTAACAAATATGACCTGAAGAATGCCAGAGCATACAATAGCCGAAACATTGTGAATGTAACAGTAAAAGATGAGACCAACAATATAAACAGTGTAAATAAAAATGGTTTAATTTAGCTAGCACAATGGACAGAGTAAGGATCTCTCTTTGGCTTGTTTTTCTTTTACTGGAACTCATCTACATATCTTAAAGCATTCTCTGAAGTCTCAAAAGTAACCATAGAAAAGTTGGGGATCATGCCTTTTGCCATCCTTGAGGTTTACAGTGAAGGAGGAAGAAAATATTGTGGCTTATAAGATCTGAAATAAAATTGTAAAGATTTGCATCTAAGCTTGCATATTTTAATCCCCCCACCAACAATAGGTAGATATAATTAATACTGTTATTGGTATAAAAGCTGCTACTACTACTACTACTACTACTCATTTAACCTATCAGATACACATACCTAGGAGTTGAATTTTTTTTCTTCTTCTTTTTTCTTCTTCTTTTTTCTTCTTCTTCTTTCTTCTTCTTTTTTCTTCTTCTTTTTTCTTCTTCTTTTTTCTTCTTCTTTTTTCTTCTTCTTTCTTCTTCTTTTTTCTTTCTTTTTTCTTCTTTTTTCTTCTTTCTTTTTTCTTCTTTCTTTTTTCTTCTTTCTTTTTTCTTCTTTCTTTTTTCTTCTTTCTTTTTTCTTCTTTCTTTTTTCTTCTTTCTTTTTTCTTCTTTCTTTTTTCTTCTTTCTTTTTTCTTCTTTCTTTTTTCTTCTTTCTTTTTTCTTCTTTCTTTTTTCTTCTTTCTTTTTTCTTCTTTCTTTTTTCTTCTTTCTTTTTTCTTCTTTCTTTTTTCTTCTTTCTTTTTTCTTCTTTCTTTTTTCTTCTTTCTTTTTTCTTCTTTCTTTTTTCTTCTTTCTTTTTTCTTCTTTCTTTTTTCTTCTTTCTTTTTTCTTCTTTCTTTTTTCTTCTTTCTTTTTTCTTCTTTCTTTTTTCTTCTTTCTTTTTTCTTCTTTCTTTTTTCTTCTTTCTTTTTTCTTCTTTCTTTTTTCTTTCTTTTTTCTTCTTTCTTTTTTCTTCTTTCTTTTTTCTTCTTTCTTTTTTCTTCTTTCTTTTTTCTTTCTTTTTTCTTCTTTCTTTTTTCTTCTTTCTTTTTTCTTCTTTCTTTTTTCTTCTTTCTTTTTTCTTCTTTCTTTTTTCTTCTTTCTTTTTTCTTCTTTCTTTTTTCTTCTTTCTTTTTTCTTCTTTCTTTTTTCTTCTTTCTTTTTTCTTCTTTCTTTTTTCTTCTTTCTTTTTTCTTCTTTCTTTTTCTTCTTTCTTTTTTCTTCTTTCTTTTTTCTTCTTTCTTTTTTCTTCTTTCTTTTTTCTTCTTTCTTTTTTCTTCTTTCTTTTTTCTTCTTTCTTTTTTCTTCTTTCTTTTTTCTTCTTTCTTTTTTCTTCTTTCTTTTTTCTTCTTTCTTTTTTCTTCTTTCTTTTTTCTTCTTTCTTTTTTCTTCTTTCTTTTTTCTTCTTTCTTTTTTCTTTTTTCTTTTTTCTTTTTTCTTTTTTCTTTTTTCTTTTTTCTTTTTTCTTTTTTCTTTCTTTTTTCTTTTTTCTTTTTTCTTTTTTCTTCTTTCTTTTTTCTTTTTTCTTTTTTCTTTTTTCTTTTTTCTTCTTTCTTTTTTCTTTTTTCTTCTTTCTTTATTTCTTTTCTCTTTCTTTATTTCTTTTCTTTTTCTTTATTTCTTTTCTTTTTCTTTATTTCTTTTCTTCTTCTTCTTTTTTTCTTTTAACATTTTTTGGGGGTGGGTGGTGAAAAGATAAGTTGTCTTAAATGTTACCAGCTGGCTTTTGATCTGAAATTTTCGCTGTATAATCTTTGATCTACATCACCGCTGAATTAAGCATTAGATAAAAATGGTGAAACCTGGGCTGTTGCTTTGGATGTCTCGAAGGCATTTGACAGGGTTTGGCATGTTGATCTTATTCACAAAGTGAAAGGTTATGCTCGTTCTGTCTGAACTATTGATCAGATTTAATCTTGTCAAATCGCGAAACGAAAGTTGTCGTGAATGGTGACTCTTCTAAATAATTTTGCATTAGGCAGATGTCTATCAGAGCTTTCTCTATCCTTGAACCATACATGTTTTTAGATTTGTGTGTTTGTTTTCTTGTTTATTTTTTATTTATTTTATTTATTTATTTTTTACACACTCATTGATGTATGTAAGTTTACAATGTGTATAGGTACCAAAAGGATATTAAACAAACTTTCCCATGGAACTTTTTTTGGTTACCCTGACAACCAGCCTTAAACTTGACTAGACGAGGTAAAGACTATAAAATAAAAAATCGGGTAATAATAAACAAAAAACTAAAAAAAAAAAAAATCTTGTAAAACTTGTTTGGTATTTCTAGAGCTTGTTTTAATGTCATTATAAACTGTCTTGACCTTTACCCCAGCCTAGATGGGGTACTTCAACTAGAAGAGCTGATTTGTCTCACACGCACTCACACAGTGTGAATTTGCACACATACTGTATATGTATGTGTCTAAATTATGTGTTAATGACTTAAATGTTCATACTTAATGTATACACAAGCCCCTCCTCACACAGGCTTACGGCCATATGTTAAAACAGCAGTTGAGCAATGCCTAGCCTGGTCAGTAGCTAGATGAATAACTTCTTGGGAGTATCAGGTGCTGTAAGCTTGGATGTTAATGGCTAGCCACTCATATTCAAGGAAACCTGTCTGCAAGTGTGGCTAGCTAATCCCTACTGCAGATGCTTGCTCAAGCCCATTTTGAATTTGTTCAACGTCCACAGAGCCCACCTGTGGTTATACTGCAACTATGACGAGCAGACCATAGTTACTGTTTCTGTGAGAGAAACATGTTATCTAGCATGATCAACAATCTGAACAAGTCTATCATGCTCAGACTTCGTGCTAGCACAGCTCTTGATGGCCCTCAAGGGTTCTGTCGACACAATTTCGCTCACAAAGCTTGGACCAACTCGTGGTATGGTTTTCAGGTACTTTCCAAAGGTGCCACATGCTGGGATTGACCCCCTCCAGTTTGATATCAGGAAGTCTCCTTCCTGACAAATTGACCATGGTGAGATTTTAACCTGGGTTTTGTGGTCAGAAAGCAAACATTATAACCACTTGAACACATGCCCATAAGCTTGGATATGCAGTTGGCATAAATAACTTACAGCCATATCACATTCAAACACCAATTCTTGTACGCTTCACTGAAGTTAAGCAACACCAAACCTGGTCAGTACCTAGATGGGTGACTGTGAGAATAACTGGTGCTGTAAGCATAGATGTATGAGTGGTGTAATGAATAACAGCTCGGAATTTGATATCCGAGAGCAGGGATCCAATTCCAGTCAGGTTCGTTATATTCACTTACATGAAAATATCCTTGGGGAAATGTATGTATACACCATTTCTCCTTGCTCCAGCTAATTAGTAGGAATTCTCAGTAAAATCATTATCTCAACAAAAAAAAATGTAAAAAAATATTTTTTGGTTAAACTTTTTGCAGATTATTTAAACCTGCAAAAAGTTAAGCTGTAAAAAAAAAAAAACAAAAAAAAACACTTCAATTTGATCAAATTTTGTTGAGAATAATACATTCCTCCTTCCAACCAATTCTAGACAACACCTACCCTGGGCTGAGCAATAAAATTTGTAGGTAACAATAAAAAATTACTTTAACTCAAACATCTGAAAGTAAGATTTTAGTGAACTTTTCAGAAATTACTATCAATAGAATTATTTAAAAGAATTTTTTTTTATTTGGCGGATATATTTTTAGGTTACTTATTAAGATGTAAATGTACCCATGCACATTTTGAATAGACATCTGTATCACAAGGGATAATTTCCCTGTGATTGATTTTGTTTTTACGTCTTATCAACCTTTTCCAGTTTATTTAAACTGAGAAAAAAATCAGGAAACATTTTTGAATTATAAGAATTTTTTTTGAGGTAATAATGATTTAATGATACAAGTCCTACTATTTAAGCCCTAGCTGGAGGGGAAAACATAAATTAATACCTTTCCCAAATATATTTGCAAATAAGTGAATGCAACAAACCTGACTGGAAGTGTAACTGCTTCTCGGTTTGCAATTTCAAGCCATTATCCACACACACACACACATATATATATATATATATATATATATATATATATATATATATATATATATATATATATATATATATACACACACACACATGCACTGCCTGTTGATTGCACAAAAGCACATGAAACTGGCAGTTGTGGGTGCATGGCTGAATGGTTAGAACGTTCGCTTTCTGACCATGAATTTCACCATGGTCGCCTTATCAGGAAGGAGACTTCCTGATGTTATTGGACTGGCTCAACGTTGATTCCAGCATGTGGCACCTTAAGAAAATACCTGAAAATGACAGCACGGGTTGACCCAAGCCTTGTAAGTGAAATTGCATAGACGGAACTCTTGGGGTCCATCGTTAGCAGTGCTAGCACAAAGCCACAAGTCATCGTGGCTGTGGGCTTGAGTGTGGTGGTTTTATTCAAATTGGTGATCACACTAGATTGCAGTATAAACCACAGGTTGGCTCTGTGGGTGTTGAACAAACACAAATGTGCCTGAGAGCATCTGCAATAGGAATTGGCTAGCTGCCCTAGTAGACAGGTATCCTCGAATATGAGTGGGCAGTTATATATATATATATATATATATATATTGCCTAATATCTTGTTCCCACTCTTGAACAGGAGTAGATTTGTATCCCTTGTTTTGTGTTTAGGATTTGGTTTCTGGTTCCTTCTAAAGTCTTTTTCATTCTATTTCACCTCTAGTAGCCCCTTTCACCTTAGTGGTAATATTGCATTGCTTGGGGTGAATTGATTACAATACAAATTTCGGTAAGTTTCTCCAATATATTCTAAAGAACAGTCGTGATTATAAATATTGTGTATTTAAGTAGCAATCCTTCATTTATACATGTTTCATTAAAGATGACAGACAAGGTACTATGATTAAGCTTTTTTATTTAATGTTTCTTGTGTTTGAACAAGTATTTTCTTTTCTGGACATAGTATATAGAAACTATCTAAGTGTTTTCTATAATTTCAAACGCTTTTTGGCCATACTTTTAGCCATTATCAAGTATGATTTTTTTTCAATTTTTATATATATATATATATATATATATAGTGTACATGTTAAAGGACAAAGTGAATAAAGACGAAAGGAAAACTGATCTGAGCTATCTAAGGAAGTTTATCAAGGCAAATGCAAGGATTTTACTTTGTGATAAGTATTTAAATACAAAAGCAAAGATGTTATTGGTTTTTTAAAAAAATTTTTGGTATGGGTGTGCTCATGAATATTGATCAGGTTATCAGAAAACTCTTCCAAGTTCATGGACATGAGGTGATATAATTCAATGACTAAAAAATGAAAGTGAGATAGAGATATATATATATATATATATATATATATATATATATATATATATTATTTTGGATTGGGATTGACTTGTGCGTCTTGTTTTGAATAACATGAGGTTATGGATTTAACAATTCCCTTTTATTTATTTTTAGTATTTTTGTGGTCACGTATCTTAGCTTGGGGTAGTAGCAATTCTTTCAGGTAAGGGGATATTAGTAAAAATCTGGGGTGCAGATTTATATTTTCATAAAATCCTACAGTAGCATTTTTGTTAATTTTCCTCCTAAGTTACTTTCATTTTTTTTAATATGTGTGGCATTCATTAGGTCAAAGTTGTTTGAATTTATTTCTATGTATGACTAATGCATTTGATAAATTGTGTATTAGCTCCCTTTTATGTTCATTTTTTTTTTTTTTTTTTTTTTTTTTTTTTTTTTAATATCTGCAAGTTTCCCCAAAGTATTGTGGGGAATAGTTCTGGCAATTTATTTTGTGTATATATGCTTCTGAATTATTGTTGTTGTTGGTATTTCTGGTTCTGATCATCTCCCTAATAGTTTTGGATGTGGTTGTAGTTATTTTCCTGTTGTTCAGATTGGATAGATTGTTTTGCATATCATATACATATTATTTCTCATTACTGCAAACATTACTTGTGGTGGGTACCTTGCTTTATCATCAGGATTTGATATGGCACCTTTTGGCTAAAGAAATGGTTTCCCTGATTGGAAAAGGAACACAGGTTTGGTTTTTGTCAGGTGGCACATTTTTCTTTAGGAAGACAACTTCATCTTTACGCAGGTTGACATTAATTTATAATATCAACTCTGACAAGTGTACCTGCAAAAGTGATATTTTTATTTTTTTTTAAGACATTGGCATGCTAGTTTTAGCCACGTTATGTCTGAATTATTGAGCAGGTTCAATCTTATGTTGCGAAATGAAAACCATCTTG
>OZ038519.1:33047398-33057398 GCA_964036315.1 Acanthosepion esculentum | reverse complement strand
AGTCATAAAAATGACTTCAAAGGACCCGCATATTTCAGGGTTTATGCTCTCCTCTTGTCAACCAGGGATTGACACAGACATCCATTAATTCAGTAATGACAGACCTAAAAATACTTCCATAAAATTTAAAAAAAAAAAAAAAAAGCTTTAAAAACTATTTTATTCATTACAGAATAATTTCCAAAACGTTTGATAAAATCTTGTAATTATCTGACTTTATGATGGTTTAAAATTTAACATTTTCTTTTTGCTTTTCTTTTCTTGTTGCTAACTTCGATATTTTTTCCCTCAGCCCAGGATAAGGGTTGTCTCGACAGTGGGATGGTAATACATTATTCCAATGTCTTATTTCAAACTCAATCAAATTGTACATGTGCTTTTTTTATACATTAAGTGACATAATCACATTTAAATCTCTTACACACACCTCGGATATATGCATTATTACCTGTACGTATGCAAAGTCAGGTGCATGCAGTGTGACGGACATAAAATCAGTTCTTATATTGACGGGTCTGGTTGTTAAAATTTATGCATTAGAACTTCCTCAAGCCATGACATTTGTCAGAATTTTTTAGTTATTCTCTTATTTTTCAGTAGAGATGTCCTGTTCATAATACAAATACAGTGTCAAATTGATCCCCGACTTGTTAGAGTTAACTGTACTTCTGTTTTTATTTTTAGAAATATCAGCTTGCAACCATATCATGTTGAAACACCAGTTCTCCTCCAATCACTGAAGTTAAGCAATGTTGAATCTTGTCTGTACCTAGATGATGACCATTTGGGAATACCACACGCTATAATCTTGACAGTGAAAGTGGTATAATGGATAAAGGCTCAGAATGAGAAATCAGAGAGCCGAGTTCAAATTCCGGTCAAGTTTGTTATATTCACTTATATGCAAATACTCTTGGGAAACACATAAATCCACCTCTTCTCCTCTCAGCTATGGGTTAAATAGTAAGATTTGTATCAGAAAATCATTATCTCCCCAAAAAAATTTTTAAAATACAAAGATGGGTGTTGGCTTTAAATAACCTCAAAAAGGTCGACAAGCTGTAAAAAAAAAAAAAATCAATCAAAAAAATATTTGAAACTGTTTATATGACTTGGATAATTGTATGCTATTACAAATTTAGAAAGTGGACATAAGTAGCAAGCAATTATCACTGACATAAGCAGTTTCATACACTGGTAAATAAAAACAAAGTACAGATAATTCTGTAAGATGTTAAGGTTTGACGTGACACTGTATTTCAGTATCTGTCTATATTTCTGAGATGATGTATTATGTACACTATTTACATTATTCGGACTATTGTCCTCATCTTTGTCGCCATATTTATTACAACGTTTCGGCCTTCTTCAGGTGGTTGGAATGTGACGGGACCCAAAGAGCGGGAGTTCAATACCTGGTTAAGGCGGCGGAGAACTTGGAGAGGGGAATTAACAGGAGATAACTGATAACAGACATCCCTTAGACATGGCACGTGGAACTAGAACAGTCTACCCCAGTGAGCGAAATAAAGGGTTCAGTTTGACATTCCAACCACCTGAAGAAGGCCAGGGCATACAACAGCCAAAATGTAATAAATATGGTGACAAAGACGAGGACAATAGTCCGAATAATGTAAATAGTGGACACTGTATTTATATTATAAACAATACTCACTTCTAAAATGATAAAAAAAAAGTCCATCTTTCTGACATTGTGTATAGTGTAAAGTTTAATAAATGCTGATCTACAAAAATTATTGCCTGAAAAAATCTCTTCTTTTTTTAACCGGCAGAACAGTCAATTTAGTTAGTTCTAGCTCTTTATACTATAAGTAATATGGTTATAATAGTAAAACTAAATGTCACTTTCTCAACATAGTCTGTTTTATATATTGTCACCTTGTTTTTCTGAGTGGCATGTATGTCAGATTTAGATATTTTCCTCTGTCAGGTCAAAGGCACCAAATGCTAGTGACACTATTTGGAAAGGACAAAATCCGCTTTGCATGCTTTACAAAGAGCCATACTATATCTAATAATAGTTTCTGTTTGTACATTAACCCAGATTTTCAATTTCCTCTCATTCAAACAATGTTTATACTCTCTCTCTCTCTCTCATAATATATAACACATGAGTTAAGGACTATTTCTAAAGTGCCATGTCCTTTTCAGGACAAAAGTAATCATAGCTCTCCACAGTTTCCCTTTTTTAATATCTGAAAATAGGGTTATTATAATTATACTTGGAGTTGATAGAATATTTTATGAACTAGAACACTATCAGTTGGTTGCTCCCACTTGATGGGAGATACCATGTTTTTATATCTTAGGGACACTTTTTTCTTCTTTTTTTTCTTCTTTTTTTTCTTCTTTTTTTTCTTCTTTTTTTTTCTTCTTTTTTTTCTTCTTTTTTTTTCTTCTTTTTTTTCTTCTTTTTTTTCTTTTTTTTTCTTCTTTCTTCTTCTTTCTTCTTCTTTCTTCTTCTTTCTTCTTCTTTCTTCTTCTTTCTTCTTTCTTCTTTTTTCTTCTTTTTTCTTCTTTTTTCTTTCTTCTTTCTTCTTTCTTCTTTCTTCTTCTTCTTTTTTCTTTTTTCTTTTTTCTTTTTTCTTTTTTCTTTTTCTTCTTCTTTTTTCTTTTTTCTTCTTCTTTTTTCTTTTTTCTTCTTCTTTTTTCTTTTTCTTCTTTTTTCTTTTTCTTCTTTTTTCTTTTTCTTCTTCTTTTTTCTTTTTCTTTTTCTTTTTTCTTTTTTCTTTTTCTTCTTCTTTTTTCTTTTTCTTCTTTTTTCTTTTTCTTCTTTTTTCTTTTTTCTTTTTCTTCTTCTTTTTTCTTCTTTTTAATATTATGTACACAGTGTTCGATAATAATTGATGATGATGACAATTATGATTTAATAAAAAAATAAAAAGCAATGGTAGAAAATGAGTCACAAGATATTATGGGATATATTGGTCCAAACAGATCACGTATAATGAAGCACTAAAACCTGACCTTATTGTTATAAATAAGAATAGCAAATGTCAAATTATTGACTTAGTTGCTTCTTACGATATAAGAGTAGACTCCAAAGACCCCCCCCCCCAAATACCAGGATCTGGCCAGGGAGCTGAAGAAGCATGTAGAAAAAATTCCTGCAGTAATGTGTACACTTCAAACACGACCTGAAAAAGCAGTTAGGGAGAATTGGGATTGAGACCAAGATTGTAGACCTCCAGAAAATTGTCATCTTTTACTCTGCAAGGATTCTTCAAAAAATTTGAGTTGTGAGAAGTTTTGTTGGCATCCTGCTTCAAGAATAGAATTTCTATTGACTGTTAATGTGTGACGCCAATGTAATAATGATTAGCATTTTATTATAATTCTACTCATCCTTCTCTTAGTCATTACTTAGCGCACATGTATGTACATTATACCCTGCCATTACCTCCATAAATAATGGACTGTTCTGTATTGATTGTGAGGAAAGAGAGAAAAGACATACCAGAGACTCTGTTTGGTTTCAGTGAGAAGAAAACAAAAAACAAACAGGAAAGCCCAGAAATGTTCACTGGTACTACTAGTAATAATAATGATTAGGATGATGATGATTACAACTGATGATGATGATGATTACAACTGATGATGATGATTACAACTGACGACGATGATTACTATGATGATGATGATTACAACTGACGACGATGATTACGATGGTTACAACTGATGACGATAATTACTACGATGATGATGATGATGATTACAACTGATGACGATGATTACTACGATGATGATGATTACTACTGATGACGATGATTACTACGATGATGGCGATGATTACTACTGATGAAGATGATTACTACGATGATGTTGATTACTGATAATGTTGATTATGATTACGATGGTGGTGATGATTTTCCCTGGCTGCAGTTTGCTGAATATTTACATAAGAATTTGTCCTTCATACATATAGTCCTTAGATTGTCGTCTTTCACTTTCATAATGCAATTTGATTTTCATGGTTACCTAGTTGAATTAGTCTATCTCCCCCCCCCCCGCCCCCGCTCCATGTTTATATTATATCCATACTCTCATCCAATCAAAACTAGATATTCTTGTTTTGGAAAAACACAATAATCTTACAAAGTTGATTCTGCATCTAGTGATACATTTCTTTTAAAGCATAATTCCATTGTATGTGAGCCATGTTTGGCTTAGCAAAGTAAAAACCTTATTTCCTACTTAAAGCATAATCCTAATGTGAGAAATTTCATTTATTTTTCCTGACTTGATGATGTGGGGGATAACATTATAGTTGTGGTGGGGTAATCACAATTGTAAAGTCCTTTATTAGGAAGGGACCTTAAAATGATGTGGAATTTTATAAGAATATCCCCCCCCCCTTACTGGTTATCTTGGTGAGTGTTGTGTGGATATACAAGTAGTGTGACTCTGAATGAGAAATTAGTGAACAGTTCAAGTTAACATTGTTGTACAAATACTCTTGGGGAAAAGTATGAAATCCATCTCTTCTCCCACAAGCTATGGATTAAATAGCAGGGCAGACAAGTTCAAAACCTCAGCCACTTGAAACTGTAAAAAGATGGTTAAGATGTGGGGTGCTGGTACTATGCCTGTAAAACAAAAATGGGATAGGTTTTCACAGTCAATGATTCAAACTGGATAGTGTTTGTCCAGAAAGCTGTTGATACCAACAGCCATTGGGTCGCAGGAAGATAGATGGCTGGTTGAAGAAAAAGGTATTGCTGGATCTTGATAGTCTCTCGTGCTATTTATATGTACAGTCAATAGATCAATAATTCATTAATGACAAGATATTTTTATGCTATCCTCTTTAGATCAGTCAATATATTAATAATAAGTTAGCCTGAGAATGAATGGCAGCAAGCAAACCAATGAGAATTGTTTGCCTTTTGTACAATCTGTCTACTTTCACTTTGAATATGTTTATAGTTGTGACTGTTTCTGTGAATAAATTTATAAGGCATTGTGATCTTGCAAAGTTGTCTACATGAAGTCCTTGTACAAGTTAGGTTTACCATGTGTTAGATTAGGAAGAAAAGCAGTAATATTTAAAGAAACTAAAGGGTGAAGATTAGTTTGACAAAGGGGAATTTTGTTTCTGGCATTAGAGGAGCTCTTCCTATGAGAGTGTGTTGAAAACTTCTAACCAAGAAATAAAGAATTTTGATGTAGAGTGAGACAAAACACCTCTCATATTACAGGCTTGTGAAGCTGCTTCTCCATCTTCAACATAAACAAAATAATTTTTTTCCAGGTTTAGTTTTTAAGAATTTCATTGGAGGTGTGGCGGGGATTTTAAGATGTTTGTTATTTTGACATTGTTTTTTTTTTTTTTTTGGTATGTGTTTTGTTTTACTTGTTTTTTGGTTTGGGTTTGTTATTTTTATTTATTTTTTTTTTCTTGGTTTTGTTTTTAGATTTTGTGTTTTCTTTCTTTTTTATTTAGGTTTTGGGTTTTTTTTGTTTTTTTTTTTAGATTTTAGGTTTTGGGGTTTGTTTTTTTTTTCTTTTCGATTTTAGGTTTTGGGGGTTCTTTTAGATTTTAGGTTTTGGGGTTTTTTTTTTTCTTTTGGATTTTAGGTTTTGGGGTTTTTTTTTCTTTTAGATTTTAGGTTTTGGGTTTTTTAGATTTTAGGTTTTGGGTTTTTTAGATTTTAGGTTTTGGGTTTTTTAGATTTTAGGTTTTGGGTTTTTTAGATTTTGGGTTTTGGGTTTTTCTCTCTTTTAGATTTTGGGTTTTGTGTTTTTCTCTCTTTTAGATTTTGGGTTGTTTTTCTCTCTTTTAGATTTTGGGTTGTTTTTCTCTCTTTTAGATTTTGGGTTGTTTTTCTCTCTTTTAGATTTTGGGTTGTTTTTCTCTCTTTTAGATTTTGGGTTGTTTTTCTCTCTTTTAGATTTTGGGTTGTTTTTCTCTCTTTTAGATTTTGGGTTGTTTTTCTCTCTTTTAGATTTTGGGTTGTTTTTCTCTCTTTTAGATTTTGGGTTGTTTTTCTCTCTTTTAGATTTTGGGTTGTTTTTCTCTCTTTTAGATTTTGGGTTGTTTTTCTCTCTTTTAGATTTTGGGTTGTTTTTCTCTCTTTTAGATTTTGGGTTGTTTTTCTCTCTTTTAGATTTTGGGTTGTTTTTCTCTCTTTTAGATTTTGGGTTGTTTTTCTCTCTTTTAGATTTTGGGTTGTTTTTCTCTCTTTTAGATTTTTTTACTTTTTGTTTTGGGTTTATGGTTTTGTAATTGTTTTTTAATTTTTATATTGTAATTGTTGTTTTGACCTTTGGTTCTTGTTTTGTCTTCATGGTTCTTAAATTCTAATCTTCAAAATGACATGTGAACTTGAATAATATTAAAATGATCAGCATTTGAATCTCGTTTAATTCAACCCATATTTTAACCTGGTCATAATTTGAGAATTTCAAATTGAAATCATAAGATTCTGTTCTCCAATGTCCAATTCCAAGCTGTTATATTTTGTAGCACCTGCTGTTCCCAAGCAGCCACCCATGTTGGTACTGACCAGACTCAACATTGCTTAACTTCAGTGATTATACAAGAACTGATGTTTCAACATGTCTGTAAGACCCTTTATTGTGTATGCATGAACACTCTCACCCGTTAGGTTACTCGGTCAGCATTGAAATGTTATTAAGTATGGCAGTTATATTCACAATGACAAAGTGAGTAGACTGTTTTGAGCCACGCTTTAATTATTGGTAAAACATTGCATCGCCCATGTTTTTTGGCTGCTAGCAACATCTGGCTTTTCTTAAATCTAAAATAGATTTAAGAAAAGCCAGATGTTGAAAATATGATTTTCAACATATGAAATGTTGGAAATCTGGAGGAAAGTGGTTGCTAACATATATATAATGGAAATACATTACTAATGATTTTACTATAGGAATGCATTGAAAATCTGGAAGAAAAGGATTGTCAGTGGTCAGGAATGAATGCAAGCATTACTGATAGAATAGGGCTATTATATGTATAATGTAAATGCATTACTAATGATTTTACTATAGGAATGCATTGAAAATCTGGAAGAAAAGGATTGTCAGTGGTCAGGAATGAATGCAAGCATTACTGATAGAATAGGGCTATTATATTTTAATTTAAATGCATTGCTAATGATTTTACTACAGGAATGCATTGAAAATCAGGAAGAAAGGAATTGTCAGTGGTTAGGAATGAATGCAAACATTACTGATAGAATAGGGCTATTATATGTATAATGTAAATGCATTGCTAATGATTTTCCTTGCGATCTATTGAAAATTATGCATTGATGGCAAAATTTCTGCAATATTATTGATTGCCAATACAGAAGACTTACAGTGAACGTAGTGGCTTTCTTCTTCCAATATTAGGGCAGTTAAAAACTACCAAAAATATTTTGTAGGTTTTATTTCTTTTACAGATGAATCGGGACAGAAAATGAATTTAAAAGAAATAAATCAAAGCACAAAATATTACCCAAAGGAAACGGTTATCAGTAAGCTCAGTCCATAAAAGTGCTCCATATATGATGGCCTTGTACTAAACTACCTCCCCCCCCAAAAAAAAAAATACAAAACATGAAAGATCCTTTGGCGCAGAATAGTTAGAATAGGCAGTCTTGGTTTTCCAACCTCTGACAGATGACACTTGAGTAAGGCCACAGAGGGCAAGAAGTTTGGCATCAAAATGTCAATGTAAATAATAGTTTAAATGATTTATAGGAGGTTCATGAATTTCAAACAATAATAAAAAGAATATGGATACCTTTGAAAATAGTTGAGTCATGTCAGGAAGTTACAGGAGAGACACATGTGCAATTTGAAAACATCTTTTGTAACAGGAAACAAATAAATAAATTTCTGTACATCTGCTTTTTGCAAGTTCAAAAGGAAGTGATGTAATTTTTTTGTTTTTGTTTTCTGTAAATTAAACATAAGTTATCGGCATGGTATTCAAAAGAATCTGTTTACAATGATGCCTTTTAAAAGGTTATGTGAACCATCACAAACACAAGCCTCAAACTGTCACAATAGAATTTGTTGCAACAAAATACCTGACCATTTTGTGTTCGCTACACAATGTCGAAGCTAACAATGTCGAAGCTAAATTTTGTCCCTAGTGGTAAATCAGATATTCATGAGGTTCATTAGTAATACTTTCTAAGTTTGTGTTCTCCATTATATTTTGTTAAACTAATACTAGTAGAAATTCTAAATTGGGCTTGAAAAAAATGTCTTTGTGATTCAATGATGGGACGTCCATTAACCTGTTGTCAAATAGGGTAAGGTTGTGGCTTGTCTTAAATTGTTTAATATAAAGACCTTCTATAATCTCTCAACAATTAAATTTGTTTAACATGATGGTGTTACCAACAAGAATGTCTCTAATGTGGGCAGGCAGTTGTGTGTGGGTGTCCAAATGCTTTTTATGGCAGTGTGGTCACTTAAGTGATTTGTAAGCTCATGTCATCATTCCATCATTCTGTTTATTACAAGAGCCACAGTCTTGTACTGGACAGTAAAATTGATACACATTGGTGCTTGTTGAAATTTAGGTTTTTAGATACCATTGTAGTCTATCATTTTCAGTTTAACAATGTAAAGGAAGTACTTGGGACAGTAATCATTAATATGGACAGTGTTTTAGACTCTTAGCCCCTGAAAAAGGAAAACTGTAAAAAAATTTAAAAAAAAAAAAGAAACTAATAAAATTTTCTTTGTCTGTCAAATTCAGTGAAACCTACTGATATGCTCTCCCTCCATCACCCCTCCCCCCCATCACCCTCCCACTCTCCCCCATCACCCTCCCACTCTCCCCCATCACCCTCCCACTCTCCCCCATCACCCTCCCACTCTCCCCCATCACCCTCCCACTCTCCCCCTCCTCTCCCCCCTCCTCTCCCCCCTCCTCTCCCCCTCCTCTCCCTTCCCCCCCTCCTCTCCCTTCTCCCCCCCCCCTCTGTTTACAAAATAATTATTTTTCTACTTAATTCAATGGTGGTAATTAATCCCATAGATTGGACATTGTACAGTGAAAAATTCAGATCAAAATGAAACGCTATGGACACCCATATAGTGGAGGAAGATGAGATTTTATTTGTATCTCGAGTGTTTCAGTTTTATGGTTGGCGTGGTGGCAGACAGAAGACCAATAAAGGAGTGTATGAAGTGTTTTAGAGATAATATAGATCAGCACACCATTTCCGGGTTTTGTTGTCATTTTAAGTCATGCTTGGCAGGTGATTGACTTATCCATGCCATGCTTCTGATTCCACGAGTACATATTACCTGCTACACACCAGGATGTGTATATAGGCAAGGAGTTGGTAGGGGGAAGAGCTGATCTATGAGATGAACATAGTTACCTACCTACCCACCCAGGCAAAACCCTGAACAAAATGTCTAAATATTGTATTGGAAACGGGGTTTCCATCCTCATTTCTCAACATTGTCTTTCATCTGCATTACCTTGTGAGCATGCAGTAGGTCCTTTCCAAGCTTATAGCACACTCAGATGAGAATGAAATGCAACATGGGGAAATCATTGGTCAGTCGTGGAAAGCTTATGAGAAGTTCCTGTCGTATGTTTACATATGTATCGGACAGCAGGTTTATTGATTCACCCTTGTTCATCCGTGTTTGTGTATGATATATTGTGCATTTGAGCAGCAATCTTTAAAAATGACTGACAAGGTACTGCAGATAATTTTTTTCTTTTCTGGACATAAATTATCCGAATGTTCTGTATGTTCAGGTATTCTTTTAGCAATTACCAAGGATGATTTTATTTTTTTACTTTTAACTGAATTTATGGATTGTTTTATGTATATATCTAGAGTTATAGGAATGTTTTTTTATTTTCCAAACATGGTCAGTAAATTGTGGCCATGTTCATAGTTGATGTTATTGAGTGTTGGCTTCTTTTTTTTTTTTTCTTTTTTTTTTATTTTTTTATTATATTCTAAGAGAACAAATTTTCCATGGAAATCACAGC
>OZ038519.1:33019898-33042398 GCA_964036315.1 Acanthosepion esculentum | reverse complement strand
TATTTGGTGATTCCTCCTTATGATGTCACTCAGTCTTTTTCTATAATTTGTAAGAAGTTTCTGGCAGTAGGAGCATCAATTTTTTTACCATTTTTCTTCCTGGCAAAATTCTCATGATTGCTCAATATTACCTGAGATTCTTGCATGTACTACCTTTAACTTGAACCACAGATTTTCAATCGGGTTTAGAACAGGACTTTAACTAGTCCATTCCAAGACTTGAAATTTCCTCAATCGAACCTATTCTTTTGTGGATTTGCTTTGATCATTGTCTTGTTAGAAGACCTAGACTCAGCCAATTTTTGAACCAAGGGCAAAACACTTTCATTGAAAATTGCTTGGCGTCTTTCAGAGTCCATTGTGGCATCAATGTGTACTATTTTGCCTGTTCTGCTGCAAGAAATCATAATGCTATTGCTGCCATGTTTAACTATTGGCACCAAATTCTTCTCTTCCAAATCCATATTAGTAGCTCACCAGACACACAGCCTATTTTTCATCCAAAAAGCTCTAGTTTTCTCTTCCAACCATAAAACCTTTTGCCAGTATGTTTCTAGCTTATTAAGGAACTTGCGGAGAGTCTTGGAGAACCGCAGAAGTCACAGCAGTATTCGCCTGGGCTTGCCAAACTAGATGTCTACTTGCATTTATTTTTTATGGATGGCCATTTCTTGATTGTGATGCTGTCATACCAAAGGACTTCTATTTATAAATAATTTGTCACATGGTAGATACAGTCATTCCAAATTGTTTTGAGTTTTTTTGTAGCTTTCTCAATCATTATAGTCTTCAACAATGTGATTTTGTTTGTTTGTTTTTTTGTTTTTGCTTCTTTTTTTTTTGGTAGTTTTTTTTTTGTTAGTTTTTTTTTGTTTGTTTTGAGTTTTTTTTTTTGTTTTGAGGGTTTTTTTTGTTTGTTTTGGGGGTGTTTGTTTTGGGGTTGTTTTTTTTTGTTTTGGGGGTTTTTTGTTTTTGGGTCTGTTTTTTGTTTTGGTGGGATTTTTTTGTTTGTTTTGGTGGCGGTTTAAAGCTTCAAGAAGTTCTTTTCATCTTAGCATATTTTTAAAAAAATGAGTCTCTAATTGCACCTTTTAGTATACACAATGATTTATATTGGTAGACTGCAGTATACACAGCTTACCAAAAAAAATGAACATGTGTCATTTTAATTATTACAAGTATGCAAAAAATCATTTGTTCTGGCAACCATGTAAAACAAAAGTACAGTGTCAATGTAAGGATTCACTTAATTTTGTACATACTAATTTTTTTCATGCCATCTTGATAAAAAATAATTTTAAGTCATTGTAATTCATTTAATAAAGGTTTTTCTTAATGAATATATAGTTGAAGATTTTTTGATTATCTGGAAAAAGAGACATTTTTTTTTTTAATATTATGTTAGGTGTTCACTTACTTCTGCACAGAAATGTAGATATAACATCTATATTGATCAAGGTGAAAACAATAATTTGAAATAATGCAAGAATAAAAAATTTCTCTGTGCTGAGCAGTCAATACAAGAATGTACTTGTAAAATCTTTTGTATGTACAGGGTAAATTTTTTTTCTTTCTGTATATCTTTATAAATGCAGATAGATAATGCACACCTTTTTGTATGGAAGTAGGAAAGTGGGGGGGGGCTTGATGTTTCTCTTGTATGCGGATCTGTCAGGAATATTGGCAATGTTTGGTGAGTCACAGATAATTTTTTTTTTTCTTCCAAGTCTTCCATTTTTGTATGTGTTGCAGATCATTAACCTGCTTCCTTCACTTGTAGAGTATGAAATCAGGCAGACCAAAAAATGATGAGGGTATTAGGGTTTGGTGGGTGGGGGTTAAAATAAGGGATATTCTCTTTGTAGATACAGCCTTCTCTAAGCATGAAGCATCCATCTGTTCTATCACTTTCTCCCTCCTCCCTCCTTTTATGACTTGGCCTTCCCTTTTTTCTCACTCTCTCTCTCTGCCACCTTTTTCTTTTTCTCTCTCTCTGCCACCTTTTTCTTTTTCTCTCTCTCTGCCACCTTTTTCTTTTTCTCTCTCTCTGCCACCTTTTTCTTTTTCTCTCTCTCTGCCACCTTTTTCTTTTTCTCTCTCTCTGCCACCTTTTTCTTTTTCTCTCTCTCTGCCACCTTTTTCTTTTTCTCTCTCTCTGCCACCTTTTTCTTTTTCTCTCTCTCTGCCACCTTTTTCTTTTTCTCTCTCTCTGCCACCTTTTTCTTTTTCTCTCTCTCTGCCACCTTTTTCGTTTTCTCTCTCTCTGCCACCTTTTTCGTTTTCTCTCTCTCTGGAACCTTTTTCGTTTTCTCTCTCTCTCTCTGGAACCTTTTTCGTTTTCTCTCTCTCTCTCTGGAACCTTTTTCGTTTTCTCTCTCTCTCTCTGGAACCTTTTTCGTTTTCTCTCTCTCTCTCTGGAACCTTTTTCGTTTTCTCTCTCTCTCTCTGGAACCTTTTTCGTTTTCTCTCTCTCTGGAACCTTTTTCGTTTTCTCTCTCTCTCTCTGGAACCTTTTTCGTTTTCTCTCTCTCTCTCTGGAACCTTTTTCGTTTTCTCTCTCTCTCTCTGGAACCTTTTTCGTTTTCTCTCTCTCTCTCTCTGGAACCTTTTTCGTTTTCTCTCTCTCTCTCTCTGGCACCTTTTTCTTTTTCTCTCTCTCTCTCTGGCACCTTTTTCTTTTTCTCTCTCTCTCTCTGGCCACCTTTTTCTTTTTCTCTCTCTCTCTCTGGCCACCTTTTTCTTTTTCTCTCTCTCTGGCCACCTTTTTCTTTTTCTCTCTCTCTGGCCACCTTTTTCTTTTTCTCTCTCTCTGGCCACCTTTTTCTTTTTCTCTCTCTCTGGCCACCTTTTTCTTTTTCTCTCTCTCTGGCCACCTTTTTCTTTTTCTCTCTCTCTGGCCACCTTTTTCTTTTTCTCTCTCTCTGGCCACCTTTTTCTTTTTCTCTCTCTCTGGCCACCTTTTTCTTTTTCTCTCTCTCTGGCCACCTTTTTCTTTTTCTCTCTCTCTGGCCACCTTTTTCTTTTTCTCTCTCTCTGGCCACCTTTTTCTTTTTCTCTCTCTCTGGCCACCTTTTTCTTTTTCTCTCTCTCTCTCACTCTCTCTCTCTGGCCACCTTTTTCTTTTTTCTCTCTCTCTCTCACTCTCTCTCTCTCGCCACCTTTTTCTTTTTTCTCTCTCTCTCTCACTCTCTCTCTCTCTCGCCACCTTTTTCTTTTTTCTCTCTCTCTCTCACTCTCTCTCTCTCTCGCCACCTTTTTCTTTTTTCTCTCTCTCTCTCACTCTCTCTCTCTCTCGCCACCTTTTTCTTTTTTCTCTCTCTCTCTCACTCTCTCTCTCTCTCGCCACCTTTTTCTTTTTTCTCTCTCTCTCTCACTCTCTCTCTCTCTCGCCACCTTTTTCTTTTTTCTCTCTCTCTCTTGCCACCTTTTTCTTTTTTCTCTCTCTCTCTCGCTCTCTCTCTCGCCACCTTTTCCTCTACTAAACTAGTCAAAATTAATCTTGAAAATGTTTTATTTTCCATTTCATTATTGTTGCTTTTTATTGCAATGTTTAGGTTAATCCCTACACTCTTTAACTAAGCAACAATGATAGAAGGTCAACAAATAGCTTCTGGCCGCTAATGAAATATATCTATGCCACATATGTCGATGTATAAGGCAACCTCTAGATTTTCTATTTAAAGTGGCCATTTTAAGATGTATCCACTGTCTATGGATAACCCACGTCTGGTACTCAACACTAAGAGCTTATTGTCCTTGGCCATTCATTTCATTAACCAGTGGGGTGATGTTGTTTAAGACACGGAGACAACACTTTTTCATTTATAATTGGATTGTTTCAAATAATAGCAACGTAGTGTCAATTACTTACCATATCATATGTTTAAGATGATATAACCATTGAATTAAAATCTGGGGAAAACGACTCTACAATCTTTTCCAAGAATTCATCAATTCACAGAATCCATGGCTAAAAGAAAATTGGACACTATAGCCTTGGATGGTAGCCAGTCTAGGAGAAGGATAACTATGGAGAAAGTAACAGGAAAGCTGTCTCCTAAGTCATGAAGAAACAATGCATTTAATAAGAAATTGGGTTAAATGACAGGATAGATTGGGCTCTTTAGCCCTGGGTGGTAGCCAGACTAAAAGCAGGACTGTGGAGAGCCATGATCACCTATATCCTGGGGGGGGGGGGTGTAAAGTATTAAATATTGTAAGAAAACTAGAATTGATTGACCAAGTTCAAATTCTAGCCACATTCAAATTCTGTCACTTTGGACTAATTCCTTTTGGGAAAGGCATGAAACCCTCTACCACCAGCTGTAGGTAAAAATAGATGGATTGATTTTTCTATGGCCTATCAACCCTCTTCAGGTTATTTAAAGCCAGAAAATATTTTTAGATTGTAATAATTCTCCTTTTTTTATTTAGATAATATAGTGAGACCTAGTTGCCAATCTAGTAGCATGCTTAAATTCATGCAGTTATGGCAATAAGGTGGAAAGCTCAGCAAAACAACTGTTCTTAGGCTCCAAAATGTTTCAGCTTTAAATAAAACTGCAAAGGGTTGATAAACCATAAAAATAAACAATCCTGTGGATATAGTGAATTGTACACACACACACACATTGCTTTTTATATATAGAGTTTAACTTTGTTTATCTTTTTTTCTATGAATACTTTCTCAAAAATTGCCTATCAAACATCTCAAACTCTGTAAGCCCTCTCATTGGCATAAATCTTGAAAATTCTTATTTCACTCACCACCAGCTCTCCCATTTACTTTATGGCTATCCATCGACAGCCTACCTACTCCCCCCCTCACCGATGTCTATCATTGTCGATTTAGATCTCCCTCACTCTCCACTCATGAATATATCTTTTCTATCTTCTTTTAAATTTCTATAGATGCGTCTTTTTCTCTCTCAATTTGTTCAACCCAGTTACAAAGCACCTGCTTAATAAGGAATGCATTGCAAAGCCTTCATGCCATGGCTGGGTAATGGACAGATTTACATTCAGGCAACCAACCCCCAGTGGATTAGAGAACTATAAAAAATATGGCGTCGGAAACAGATGCACACAATTGCATTGCCAACAAGTGGTAGGCTAGAGGAATGCAAGTGGAGAATCTACCATTTTTCAGCATGGATGTGCAGGTGGTGTAATGGATAGTGGCTCAGAATGAGAAATTGGACATTAGAGTTCGAATTCCAGTCCTGTTCTTTACTGTCATTTACATGCAAATATGCCCCGGGAAAGGTACAGATCCATCTCTTCTCAAACCCAGGAAAGGTGTATGTCCTTCTTTTCTGTGCTCCGGAGAAAGGTGCATGCCTCCCTCTCTTCTCTGGTCATGGGAAATGGTGCGGCCATCACTCTTTTCTCCAATCCTGGGAAAAGGGCGTGAGTCTGTCTCTTCTCCCCACAACTGTGTATGTGTTTAATAGCTGGGTATACAGGGGTCTGAAGCTGTGGTTGACAAACAATCTAGAAGGAGGACAGCTCTTAATTCTAAACCTGAGGAGTGTCAATTCAAGATTTTGTAAAACTTGTTTGGTATTTCTCTAAGGTTTGTTTTAATGTCATTACAACCAATCTTGACATCTTGCACCAGCAGGATGTGCATGTGGTGTAATGGATAGTGGCTTGAAATGAGAAATTGGAGAGCAGAGTTCAAATTCCAGTTAGGCTCAATGTGTTCATTTATGCACAAATACCTTTCTTCCCACCCAGCTATGGGTTAAATAGGATGATTTGTGTCTGGAAAAATCATATCACAAATATTCTTAAAATTCCAAATTTTGGCATTAAATGACATACAAAGTTTTAAGTTGTAAAAAAAACTCAATCCTTTAGTATGCTTATATATTTGCATCACTCTCTTAAAAGAAGCTCCTTAATTTTTTCTTTTGTGTGTCTACATACGCATATAAAACTAAAATCTTGGAAAATGGCTAATAGATGAGCCAAAAGTACTAACTTTTGAACAATTTTCACACCCATTGAGTTCATAAAAGAAAACACTTGTCTGTATACAAGAAAAAAAAATAGTATTTTGTCGAGAATCTCGAGATATATAGTAGACCAGATATCGCAGCATTATTCAATATATGGACGAATGGTCAATTTATAAACATGCATGATGAATTCTGATGAGAAAAATTATCTGGCACGGCACAGTGAATGAACTTTCCTAGCAGCAGATTTAGAAATTGATCCACTATACATTATTTATATCATTTCCTATAGGACATTTCTTCAGACATTTTAAAATCCCATTTATCCTATGTACGAAGAAAAATGTTATTGTATTCTATTTTTATCTATCTTCTCTGAAATTAACATCCCAATAATGAAATCGATGACTTTTCAATTCATAATTGAAGCAGAGATAAATTTTAAACTTTAAAATCACACTGAGCATCTTGGCGATTAGGTGTCCAAGAGAAACTAGCCATTTTTCAGTATCCATCCTGGGTATGACGATAAACTACGTCCAACAGCAAGGCCTCTGATCAGGAGGTTTTGAGGAGCATGGAACCACCTCTTAATTGCTGGTGTTCCCAGGTCCACGCTAACCCGGAGTGGTAGCACCTGTTAGGGTCCCAGCTATGGGCAAATAGTTAACACCCAAACTTGTGTAAAAATAGGTTTTAATACCAGATATACTTTGTAATAAAAAAAAATTGATACCAGCAATAATTTTTGAAGGAAAAATTATTATCAGCAATACTTTAAAAGAAAATACCAGCAATACAAACAGTTATACATTTTTTTTGAAAAAAAATGACCATCTAAAGATTTCTTCAAGGAAAAATATTACCAGAAATAGATTTTTGGAGAAAACCATATTACCATATAAAAATTTTGTCGGCATTAAATAACCGATTGAGGTTGCCATCTTAAAAATGTTGTTGGCATTAAATGGCCTGATAAGGTTGATATACCGTAAAACAAAATAAACCAAAGAATATTTATTCTATTCACACGAATCTATCCTAAAAATGTTGTCGGCATGAAACGGTCCATTGATGTCAATATGCCATAAAACAAAATAAACCAAACCAATCTAAACACAAGGATACATATTCTATTCATACAAATCTATCCTAAAAATTTTGTCAGCATTAAATAACCCATTGAGGTTGCTATCCTAAAAATGTTGTCAGCATTAAATGGCCCATTGATGTCGATATGCCGTAAAACAAAATAAACCAAAGAATATTTATTCTATTCACACGAATCTATCCTAAAAATGTTGTCGGCATGAAACGGTCCATTGATGTCAATATGCCATAAAACAAAATAAACCAATCTAAACACAAGGATACATATTCTATTCATACAAATCTATCCTAAAAATTTTGTCGGCATTAAATAACCCATTGAGGTTGCTATCTTAAAAATGTTGTTGGCATTAAATGGCCTGATAAGGTTGATATACCGTAAAACAAAATAAACCAAAGAATATTTATTCTATTAACACGAATCTATCCTAAAAATGTTGTCGGCATGAAACGGTCCATTGATGTCAATATGCCATAAAACAAAATAAACCAAACCAATCTAAACACAAGGATACATATTCTATTCATACAAATCTATCCTAAAAATTTTGTCGGCATTAAATAACTGATTGAGGTTGCTATCTTAAAAATGTTGTTGGCATTAAATGGCCTGATAAGGTTGATATACCGTAAAACAAAATAAACCAAAGAATATTTATTCTATTCACACGAATCTATCCTAAAAATGTTGTCGGCATGAAACGGTCCATTGATGTCAATATGCCATAAAACAAAATAAACCAAACCAATCTAAACACAAGGATACATATTCTATTCATACAAATCTATCCTAAAAATTTTGTCGGCATTAAATAACCCATTGAGGTTGCTATCTTAAAAATGTTGTTGGCATTAAATGGCCTGATAAGGTTGATATACCGTAAAACAAAATAAACCAAAGAATATTTATTCTATTAACACGAATCTATCCTAAAAATGTTGTCGGCATGAAACGGTCCATTGATGTCAATATGCCATAAAACAAAATAAACCAAACCAATCTAAACACAAGGATACATATTCTATTCATACAAATCTATCCTAAAAATTTTGTCGGCATTAAATAACCGATTGAGGTTGCTATCTTAAAAATGTTGTTGGCATTAAATGGCCTGATAAGGTTGATATACCGTAAAACAAAATAAACCAAAGAATATTTATTCTATTCACACGAATCTATCCTAAAAATGTTGTCGGCATGAAACGGTCCATTGATGTCAATATGCCATAAAACAAAATAAACCAAACCAATCTAAACACAAGGATACATATTCTATTCATACAAATCTATCCTAAAAATTTTGTCGGCATTAAATAACCCATTGAGGTTGCTATCTTAAAAATGTTGTTGGCATTAAATGGCCTGATAAGGTTGATATACCGTAAAACAAAATAAACCAAAGAATATTTATTCTATTCACACGAATCTATCCTAAAAATGTTGTTGGCATGAAACGGTCCATTGATGTCAATATGCCATAAAACAAAATAAACCAAACCAATCTAAACACAAGGATACATATTCTATTCATACAAATCTATCCTAAAAATTTTGTCGGCATTAAATAACCCATTGAGGTTGCTATCCTAAAAATGTTGTCAGCATTAAATGGCCCATTGATGTCGATATGCCGTAAAACAAAATAAACCAAACCAATCTAAACCAAAGAATACATATTCTATTCACACGAATCTATCCTAAAATTGTTGTCAGCATGAAATAGTCCATTGAGGTTGATATGCCATAAAACAAAATAAACCAAACCAATCTAAACCAAAGAATATATATTCTATTCATACAAATCTATCCTAAAAATGTTGTAGGCATGAAATAGTCCATTGATGTCGATATGCTGTAAAACAAACCAAACCAATAATGAAATCAATGATGTATCAATTCATAATTGAAGTGGTGATAGATTTTTAACTTTAAAATCATACTGAGCATCTTGGCGATTAGGTGTCCAAGAGAAACCAGCCTTTTTCAGTACTTTTGTTTAGGGTGAATACTTAAAATTACTTTTCATCTTGGCCTCGAGTTTATTTTTCATTTTTTCCTGTATAGTTTCTTTAGTTCAAAATTTTGTTATTTAAAATAAAATCTATCTTCACTACTCCTTTACTGGATTAAAAAAAACAAAAAAAAAACTTATAAATATCATTAAATATGAATTGTTGGCCAAATAGACAAATGTATGTATGTCTGTCTGTCACTTGTTCTTGCTAATAGATAAAATGGACAAAGTTTTTCAAATATTTGGTTTTGTATAAAAAGAAGTTTAACATAGATTTTATTTCTGCTTCTTTCTCATCACAGAAATATTTCCGAGACTTTTCTTTCTTCCTGAATTCACTCACCACTCATTATATAAAAGTGGTCAGGGCAAGGAAGTGTCAGTGACAGTGTTAAGCAATGGGACAGCCTGAAAATGTCCACCCACATTCTCCCTAAGATGTAAAAACCACATCAATTATTCACTTTAAATATATTCAGTGTACCACTTTTTACTTTCTTTCTCTTGTTTTTCTTCCTAAAGGAATTTTAATTTGAAAGTGACCTAAACATCACTTTTTTTCCTTCTGTTTTTTTTTTTTTTTTTCCTTTTTCCCTCCACTTTCTCTTTTTCCTTCCTCTTTCCTTTGTCTCTCTCCATGTTTATTCGTCGGATATCTTTAATTTCAACAGGTCTTTTTCATCTTCCCTCAACCCCTCAGTTTTCGTACTGTCGAAATATTAGTATTTTACAAATGCATTTTTTTGTATTTTCTGCATGAATAAGCTAGGGCTTTTTTTTTTTTTTTTTTTTTTTTTTTTTTCATACAGTCAACTTTATTGCCACTTGTAAAAAGAATTTGGTTTTTAAAGAATTTTTTAATCATGAAGAGACAACATACTTTAAGGGTTGGAAGAATTTAACAGGTAAATTTGTAATTAAAATCTACTACAGGTGGAATAGACTAGATAAGAATATGTAGCAGGAAGGGATATGTGGATTGTGTATGTTAAAATAAAGGCCTTTTATTATTATTAACATTTTATTTTTGTGGGAGTGGGTCTGTTAATGTATTCAATTAACAGACCTTAATGCTGAAGTCCTATTAAAAGTTGTTTTTTTTTATTGCAATAACAGAGCATCAATTAATAAAATATAAACCATTTTTCTATTTATTTTTTGTCAAAATTGAAACCTTTTAAAACGTAAGCATTTTCTTTTAAACATGTTTTCCTTTGAGTCACAGTGAAACCCATTTTTACTGAATGTACTCGTTTAGATTAAAGGAAACCAATGTGAGAAAACTAGTTGAAAATACTGAAACTATCAGCATAATATCTTTCCTTTTAAAGAAATAGGTTTATATATCAACACATTATATATCGATGTGTAATTTTGTATAATTTTATATATCAAACAGTATTTAGAAAAATATGACAACTTGCAAAGATTTTTTTTTGTGATGCGTTTCATCTGTTAGGATTTCATCGGACTGGGCATTGATGTTGTCACATCTGCACATTCATGCAAAATGAGAGATGCAGGTAGTTTCAAAATGTTTTGAAAGAATATTTTTTGGAAAAAATTTTTTTTTCAATCTAGCCGAAATCATCATTTTTTTTTCTTTATCTATAAATATATTTATGTATGATATTGGCTAGATTAAAAAAAAAAAAAAAAAATTATTTTAAAAAATCTTTAAAAAAAATATCTTGAAACCACCCGTGTCTCACTTTAAATCTGCATGTGTAGATGTGGCAACGTCATCAAAGCCCAGTCCAATGAAATCCTGATGGATGAAATGCGTCACAAAAAAAATAAAAACCCTTTCCAGTTTGTCACATTTTTCTAAATACTAACATATATAACACCTACAACAAATCATCTACAAACCATATATCTATAAAACAAACGTTTACACTGAAAGTATTAAATTATGTACATTTTATCAGAAGTTGAAGGCATACAATTACGTTCAAAGCATATTTAGTTGAAGCCATCAAATTGTAGTTAATATATTTAGATTTTGGCATTAAATAACCCATAGACGTGTTGATATGCCACAAAATCAACCAAACAACAAGCATTCCCTTTGGGTGTCTGAGTGGAACTTATTCTTTACCAAAGGAATATTAAGCCATGTCACATCTGCGAGAAAGAGACTGAAGTCGAGATGCCAGGTCAGGATCAATTACATTGCAGACCATTCTTTGAATTATAACAAACTTGAGATATATAGTGAGAGCACCAGACCAGATATTGCGGCAGTATTCAATGTACATATGAATGGTAGATTTATAAATGTAGCTAGAAGAGGGATTTTATTTTGTGCTGGAAACTTTTGCACACTCCCGATATACATTACAGACTCTTTTTGGAATTTTGGTCAAGAATCTTGGGATATATACAGTGTAACCCGGATATAAAAGATTTTCTCTGGTCCCAAATTAGAGCCTGTGTTAATGTATATATAATAGACCAAACCCGGATATAAGATAAACCCGGATATAAGAGACCTTTTCTCCGGTCTCGACAACTCTCTTATATCCGGGTTACACTGTAGTAGGAACACCAGACCAAATATGGCAGCAATATTCAATGCACGGGCAAATGGTAGATTTATAAATGTGCTAGAAGAGGGATTTTATTTTGACTGGAAACTTTTGCACACTCCTGATATACATTACAGACCCTTCTTTGAATTTGATCAAGAATCTTGAGGTATATAGTAGGAACACCAGACCAGATATGGCAGCAATATTCAATGTATGAACGAATGGTAGATTTATAAATGTGCAAGATGGATTCTGACAAAAAAAAAATGTCAGAAAAATTGCCTGACATGACATGGTGAACTGATTTTGCTCACAGTAGACCTATCAATGGATTCAATATAACCACTCCACGATATATTAGTTATATTATTTCTTATTAGACACTTGTCATATGTAAGAAGAAAAATGTTATTGTATTCTAGTTTCATTAATCTTTCATGACATTAACATCCCAATAATGAGTGTTCTGGGTAAGACGATAAACTACATCCAGCAGCAAGGCCTCTGATCAGGAGGTTTTGAGGAGCGTGGAACCACCTCTTAATTTCTGGTGTTCCCTGGTCCACCTTGACCTGGGGTGGTAGCACCCTTTTAGGGTCCCAACTATGGGCAAATAATTAACCCCCAAATTGGGGTCAAAACACCATGAAAGTGTAAAAGTGTAAAAAATAGGTTTAATACCAGAAATAAATTTTTTGAGGAAAAATTATTACCAGCAATACATTTTTGAAGGAAAAAAATAATGTTACCTGCAATAAAAATTTTGTTGGCATAATCCATTGAGGTTGATATGCTGTAAAACAACCCAACCCAATAATGAAATCAATGATTTTTCAACTCGTAATTGAAGCAGTGATAGATTTTAAACTTTAAAATCACAGGGAAACATGGAAGTAGGAGATCCACATAAACTAGTCTTTTTCAGTACATTTGTTTAGGGTGAATGCTTAAAATTATTTTTCATCCTGACATTGAATTTTCTATTTTTCTTGTATAGTTTCTTTGCTTGTAGAATAAAATTTATTTTCAGACCAAGTACTGCTATAATTTTAGTAAATAATATATATATATATATATATATATATATATATATATATATATATATTATAAATTAATTGATTTAAAATGTTTTTTCGCTACACAGTAATAACCATGTTTCAAAAATGGAAGCTAAAGCCCTTAAATTCACTTTTGTTATTAAAGCAAAATTCGCTTGACGAGGAAATGGAACTAATGTCTTTAATTTAATAACAAACTTGAATTCAAGGGCTTTAGCTTCCATTTTTGAAACATGGTTATCACTGTGTAGTGAAAAAACCATATTTTAAATCAATTAATTTATAATATTAATGCTCTGTAAATTTACATTGAGCACTATTGTATAAAAATATCTATAAGAACACCAGATTTTATATCTTACTGTTCTTTCTTTCTTTTTATATATATATATATATATATGCACGCACACACACACACACACACAAACACACACACACACACACATATATATATATATATATATATATATATATATATATATGGTTGGTGCATAACTATCAGGCGTTATTTGTTAATAAAATTGTTGTTTTGTTTATATTTTTTAATAAAAATATTTTATTTTCAGGTTATAAAAATTTGTGTCAGCAATCATATGCTTCAGGATAATCATTTAAAAATGTTATTGTTGAATTATGTTTCTTTTTTCATAATAGATATTGTTTGAAAACGTCTGATAATTATGCACCAACCCATATATATATATATATACACACACGAGTTAACTACCTGATTACACCTTTGTGGTTGAAACTGCAGTAATGTTTCATTCAGGGTTTTATTATTTTAGGATATTAAATCACTCTACAGGTTTGATTTTTCTAACTTGATATTGAGCAGTTTTTAACACATATGATTTGAAACAACTATTTTAGTGTTTATTTACTTATATATATTGTGTATTTAGGCAGCAATCCTTCATTTATACATGTTTCATTAAAGAAGACAGACAAGGTAAAAAACAAAAGATTAAAAATAATAGAAGCCTTAATAATAAAAAAGGCCAACATTTAATAATATTAACTATGAACATGGCCACAATGTGTTGTGTTTGGAAAATAAAACCTCTCTATAACACTAAAAACATACACATAACCCATACACCGAATTAAACTGAAAAAATAAAATCACCCTTGATAATGGCTAAAGTATAGCCGAAAGCACTTGGAATTATAGAACATTTGGACAGTTTCTACACACTCTGTGTTTCAAAAAGAAAGCACTAGTTCAAACACAAGAAAAATAAAAAAAGCTTAAGCATAATACCTTCTTATCTGTCATCTTTAATGAAACACGTGTATATATATATATATATATATATATATATATATATATATAAAGTCTTACAAGCCATTCTTAATTTTCAAACATGTTATTTGGAATGTTTTGTTTCCGTCTTAGTGGTTAAATTTCTCTCCATGAAAAATCCGTTTCAAAGGATAATCTTTCTTCTGGTAAAAGCAACAGAAATTAACTTTGATAACATTTTGTGGGTCACTTTATGCAATGTTTATTTGTCTTTCCTTCTCAGCTGTTGGTGATGTGGTTTCTATGAATAGAATTTTGACTGGATTACAACCAGATCCTGAAGGGTTGTGAACATTGAGCTATCAGGCCTTGGTAGGAGATGGTGGCAAAAGCAGAGGGTGTGGTAGTAAATGAGACAAGAACAGTAATGTTTAGTCTTTTCTTTCAAAAACTGTGTTACTCATGATGGCATTTGGTGCCAATATGCATGTCATAGTAGCTCAGTACCATTATGCGTGCGTGTGTAATTATATAGCCTAGACTGAAAATGTTTTCCTGCAAATATTGTTATTAATAAATTTACTTATAATTAAGGATGTACAAATAAAGATTTCAAATTGACAATATTTTCCATTTCACTGAAACGGCCATTAAACATTTTCATTTTCTTACTGAAACCAAGTAGTGTCTCTGATATGTCAGTTCCATGTTTTCATGGGTCAAAATGGAATAGTTTATTATTTATGAATTATTGGCAGGGCATAATGGTCCTGCAAACTAAGGAACTTACAAAGGGAGGGACAAGCAGAATTTTTGATATGTGTGTATATCTTTCGCAAAAATCTTAATAAGGGAGTGTCCTTTAGCTTGCTTCATTGTGAAACTCTTCATAGCTGAGCAGTGTTTCTCATGCAAAGGGTAACATGTTTGAATCCTGCTTGGGGAGGGGTGCACATTTTATCTAATAAGCTTTCTCAAGTGTGTACACTGCTAATAAGAAATGGAGCCTTCAACTTGAATATGGGTATTCACAAAAGTAAAAAAAAAAAACAAAAAAAACTAGTAATAATAATAATAATAATAGCATATATAGTAACAGTAATAGAAGTAATAACATGTATTAATAATAAATCCATAAATTTAAAAAAAATTCTATTCGTACATACAGACAAACATATAATACCAATTAAAAATACATAATTATTATTCTTTAGGTTTTAGCACTTGATTTTTTTCACCAAAACATTCATTTTTATTCTCCTCTGTTTACTCGGTTTATCTAATTAATTTTATCTACAATATTGCAATAATAATATTATCATCAAAATAATATCAAATAAAATATCAAAATTATGTAAATAACATAAATAAAATATATTATCTAAATAATAATAATACATTGATGCAATTGAAATTATAGATCTTGTCAATGTTTTTTTTGTTTTTTTTTTTAAGATATATTAGAAATAAAGTTTCAGTTTGGGATACCTACTTGTGTAAAAAAAAAAAAATAAATGCTCTCCCCATCCCCTCCTCTCTCTCTCCCCACCCCCTCCATGTCTCTCATCTTTGGATTTCACCATTCCTTTGCTTTTTTTCTCTCCTCCTCCTCATTAGACATACTTTTGTTTCTCTCTCTCTTTCTTTCTCTCTCTCTCTTTCTCTCTCTCTCTTTCTCTCTCTCTCTTTCTCTCTCTCTCTTTCTCTCTCTCTCTTTCTCTCTCTCTCTTTCTCTCTCGCTTTCTCTCTCGCTTTCTCTCTCGCTTTCTCTCTCTCGCTTTCTCTCTCTCGCTTTCTCTCTCTCGCTTTCTCTCTCTCGCTTTCTCTCTCTCGCTTTCTCTCTCTCGCTTTCTCTCTCTCGCTTTCTCTCTCTCGCTTTCTCTCTCTCGCTTTCTCTCTCGCTTTCTCTCTCTCGCTTTCTCTCTCTCTCTTTCTCTCTCGCTTTCTCTCTCTCTTTCTCTCTCTCTCTCTCTCTCTCTCTTTCTCCCCACCTCTATCAACTTTCCTGTCTGTCATCCATCTCCATTGCCTTCACCACTTTTCTGATGTAATCTTTGGCTCTTCATTATCTCCTATTTTATTTTACATGAAAGTGAGTCGGGCCAAGAACATTTCAGCACCCCTCTCGTGTAGCTGCCTTCTGTCTAAAATGTTTGCTTTAATTTCTGACCCCTGATAATACCGTTGTCTCTGATTCCCAGTGCACATCTGGAACTGTTAATACTGTCTCGAAAAAATCCATGTTACAAATTTCACATTTCAGAGGTTGAATCCTCAAATTCCCCTTTTAATGCTATGGGCACGATTATCCTTCATTCGTGGCCTTGTGAATGCCCTTTTCCAAGGGATGCCAACTTTCAGCTGTAAGGAAGTCTACTCTAATGGGGAGCAAAATGTACTCTTTACCCTCTTGAAAGGCCTCTGTAATTAATATTAATCCCCCCTCCCCCAGCAGAATATAGATATGAATTAAATGATTCACTTGAATGAGTTTCACTCGGTTCGTAAATGTCATATGGAAAATTTGGCATCTACTGGTGTTGAGTAAATGCTTTTAGTATTTGCTATTTCACTATATATGTAATCATTAGAGGGAATGAAAGAAATCCTACCTTGTATATCAAGGGTTTCATAAAGAGCTAGTATTAAAATCATCTCCAATGAATTTCTATAGATACTTTTAGTATTTGCAATGTCCCTATATATGTAATCATTAGAGGGAATGAAAGAAATCCTACCTCGTATATCAAGGGTTTCATAAAGAGCTAGTATTAAAATCATCTCCAATGAATTTCTAGAGATACTTTTAGTATTTGCAATGTCCCTATATATGTAATCATTAGAGGGAATGAAAGAAATCCTACCTCATATATCAAGGGTTGCATAAAGAGCTAGTATTAAAATCATCTCCAATGAATTTCTATAGATGCTTTTAGTATTTGCAATGTCCCTATATATGTAATCATTAGAGGGAATGAAAGAAATCCTACCTCGTATATCAAGGGTTACATAAAGAGCTAGTATTAAAATCATCTCCAATGAATTTCTATAGATGCTTTTAGTATTTGCAATGTCCCTATATATGTAATCATTAGAGGGAATGAAAGAAATCCTACCTCGTATATCAAGGGTTACATAAAGAGCTAGTATTAAAATCATCTCCAATGAATTTCTATGTTTTTAGTATTTGCTATTTTGATATATGTATAGTCATTAGAGGGAATTAAAGTTTTCATAGATTTGTTTAATAAATCCTACTGATAATAAAACTGGTAACATAAATGGTTAGTAAATAATATCTAATGCATTGCTATAGCATCGGATGCTGAGAATACTATGGACTGAACATATGAGCAATGTGAAGATCTCGTATACAACTATTCCTTATTACTCATTTGAGAGACCCCTTTCTGCTTTCCATCAGCATGGCTGATGCTAACCTCCAGGACACTGACTTGTTGCACCTTCTCAGGTTAATGTTCTCAGCTGACATGAAGTGGAAAGATTATATTGTATCCATTGCTAGGTCTGGTGCTAAAAAAAAGTTGGTTCACCGTGTTGTGCTAGTGTAAAAATAGGTTTTAATACCAGAAATACTTTATAAAAAAAAGTTATTATCAGCAATAAGATTTTGAAGGAAAAAATTATTACCAGCTTTATTTTAAAAAAAAAAAAATTACAAGCAGAAGAAAAAATATTACCAGCAATACATTTGGAAAGAAAATATTACCATCAATAAAAATATTGTCAGCATTAAATAACCCATTGAGGTTGATATGCCGTAAACCAAACCAAAGAATCGGCAATATTATTGGTCCTGACCTGGCGTCTTGCCTTCAGTCACTTTCCCACCACTGTAATGTTGCTTCCCTGTGCCTTTTTCTATAAATACTTTCATGTTAATTGTTTGGATGAGCTCTTCGTTTTAGTACCTAGACCTTATAAATTTAAGTACAATACTAGATTGGTAGTTAGGTCTCAATGTCAACCGTTATCTACTATAGTCTTGATTACTCTTATATTGTTCTCACTCCTTAGTAATGTTTGTGTTTCCTAATTTTTCCACACCCAGTAATCCTTTGTGTGTTAGTGGTTTTACTGCTTTGCTTGGGATTAATTTGATTTAAATAATAATTTTTAAAAAAAGTTAAGTTGATGGTAAGAATGGTGTTAGCTTGATAGGTAGACATTAATTTCAGAAGGCTACTTGCACCTACTAATTTTAACATAACAAATGAGGTCAACATTATGAAATGGACAAAATCCAACAATTATTTTAAGTCATTTTTATGTCTAATTTTATAAAAAAAAAAAAAAATGAATTGCTTAAAATTACTTTGTTTACATTTCAGTTACGAAAGTAAAATTACTTCTAGAGGTTCCAATGAGAGGATATGAGATAGGCCGTTTTTAAATTAGGTAATAGTGCCTTGCTTTAATGTCTTCTTGTGGCTTAATGGTAAAGCACACTGGCTTGAAAGTTGTTTCCATAATTAAAAAGGGGATACAGGTTTGATTCCTATTGAGTGGCACGTTGTCTTAAGATTTTTGACCTCTAGGCTGGTAGACATTAATTACACTGGTTGTTACTATTATTAAAAACAACTAAATAATTTCCAGCTACTTGTTTCCAAACCTACCCATCTGCTAGGGCAGCTAACCAATCCCTATTGCAGACACCTGCTCAGGCACATTTGTTTGTTCAACATCTATGGAATCCACCCCTGGTTTATATTGCTGCCATGCATAGCAGACCTTAGTTACAGTTTCTGGGATAGCACACATAATCTGGTATGATCAACAGTTCGAATAATGCCAGCCTGCTCTGACATTTGGTCATGATGCTGCTTGAAAATACCGGGTGACATAAGCTTGGTGTGGGTGGGGGGTAATGAATAATGGCTCAGAGTTGTTAATCAGTCAAGTTCTAATATTGGTTCGTCATATTCACTTAGATACCCTTGGGGAAAGGTATGAATCCCCCCTTCTACCCCATCTATGGGTTAATTATCACTAAATCACTTGCTTACAAAAAAAAAAAAAAAAAAAAAATTCTTAGAATCCCAAAATATTTTTTTACTTTATATAACCTGCGAATGGTTAAGCCGTAGAAAATAAACCAATGAGTCAAATGGTCACGATGACTTGCGATTTTGTGTTAGCGTAACCATAGACGGCTTCTGAACAGTTCCATCCAGCCAATTTTACTCGCATGGCTTGGGTCAACCCATGGATTGGTTTTTCAGGCACTTTCCAAATGTGCAACAAGATGGGATGGCCTCTTCCATACCGACATCAAGAATTCACCCTCCCGACAAACTGACCCTGGTGAGATTTGAACCCGGGTCTCAGGGTCAGAAAGCAAGTGTTCTAACCACCCATATATATATACATACACACACACACACACACACACATATATATATATATATATATATATATATATATAAGTGAACATAGAAGTCAACACTTAGAGGCGACAGTCTGTTTCATGCTAGATGCAATCGTCAGGCAACTAGTTGCATCTAACATGAAACACTGTCGCCAGACTATGTTCACTTTTATATTTACACACGCTCTATCTCTGATATTGAGCACTTTATCCCATAAATATAGCACACTTTAAGACTATATTTCTTTTTATATATATATATATATATATATATATATATATAACTCGCCAGTCTGCAATGGCGGCTAACTAATCCCTGTTGTAGGCGCTCGCTCAGACACATTTGTGTTTGTTCAGCACCCACAGAGCCCAGCTCTAGTTTATACTGCAACTAAGCAGACCTTAGTTACAGTGTCTGGGAGAGTGCATGTTATCTATCATGATCAACAATCTGGACAAGGCCAGCACGCTGAAACCCTCAGTCACAACCATCAACGATCCCCCAAGGATTCCGTCTACCCAATTCCACTCACATGGCTCGGGTCAACCCCTGCTATGGTTTTTCAGACACTTTCCAAAGGTGCTGCATGGTTTCTCTCTCAAGGCTGATAACATAAAGAAGTCACCTTTCTAACAAATCAAATCAAGGTGAGATACACACCTGGGTCTCATAGTCACAAAGTGAATGTTCTCACTATATAACCAGGGCCTTGTATACCAATTGTTACTAATAAGAAATATTGTTGATTTCAAAAATCCATTAATGGCTTCAAATTTACTCTGTAGGCGAATGTGAAAACCTGATATAACTGGTCGATGTTATTTTGATTTTACATGAAGATCAAAAATAGGTTAGAAAATGTTTTCTTCTATAAAAGGAATTTACTATTTTGAACTAAATATCTGGAAGAGATGAGATCTGAACATAAGCCGGATTGTTGATCAGAAACTTGGATATTTACCCAAGACAAAATCTCAAAAAATGTTTACCAAAAGAAAAACAGAACTGTCTTTAAAAGAAAAAAATATGTGGGTGACATTCCTTAACTGGCCATGTGTTATGGGAATTGGCAGTTTATGAAATTCGATAGATGGATAAAACAATTGATCACTTTGATAATTAATTTTTTATTTTTTGGGTGAGAATATCATTCCTGAGAAAATATACTCAGGTTTTTAATGGTATGCGTGGGCAGAAAACTTAATACCTCATCTCAGAAATATAGACAGATTATGTACACTATTTATATTATTCGGACTATTATCTTTGTTGTCATATTTATTACAATGTTTCAGCCGTTGTATGCTCTGACCTTCTTCAGGTGGTTGGAATGTCGAACTGAACCCTTTATTTTGCTCACTGGGTTAGACTATTCTAGTTTCACGTACCATGTTTAATGGATATCAGTTATCTCAGCAAAAAAATTTAAAAAATGGTTGCTAAGACATTAAGTTTATAATACCCAGAAATACATACACAGATGTCCTCAAGGACACATGGCACAGTGGATAAAGGCATTGTGACCCACAAAAGGACTCTAAAAGAGTGAGTTCAATACCTGGTTAAGGCGGAGGGGAATTAACTGGAGATAACTGACATCCATTAAACATGGTACGTGAAACATTGGTTAGAGATCCAATGACAGGACCCAAAGTGTGTTCAATACCCGGTTAAGGCAGGGAAGAACTTGGAGAGGGGAATTAACAGGATATAACTGACAACTGACATCTATTAAACATGGCACGTGGAACTAGAACAGTCTACCCCAGTGAGCAAAATAAAGGGTTCAGTTCGACATTCCAACCACCTGAAGAAGGCCGGAGCGTACAACGGCTGAAACATTGTAATAAATATGATAATAATAATAATAATGATACAATTGTATAATAAGATGAGGTCAATTGTCCGAATAATGTAAATAGTGTAGAAAACTTAATGTTGGAAAAATTACAATCTGAACCAGATAATGTTGATTGGTCAGTAAATTCCCTTCAGCAACTCAACTCTCTAAGTTCTTGTTCCCTCTGCTGGGCAGTTGAGTTACTAACTGAAACAGCCAAATAGATGTGGAATTAGCTGATTGACATTACCTTTAACACCCTCCAGCAATCACTCCATCCACTCACCAGAGCAATTGACTTTTTATTTTATTGTTTTTCTTTTTATAGAGTTAAAAAAATAATAATTTATGCACACTTTTCATTGGTGCAAAGTTGATTCCTCTCCCCCTACCAGCATATTGATTTTTAAGCGTAGCTTAGATGTGGCACAAGGCCGAAAGTATGAGGCACCCAGTGAGGATTGAACTCACTATTCAGTTGTAACTGTTTTAGCCATACAAGCTTGCTAACCATTACACCACGCTGAGGTACCCTTTATATACCAGCATAATTGTGTATATAAGAGTGTCTTGGGATGGGACATCTAATGTTACCACCTGATGGTACCGGATTGTGAGAAACCACAGTAGCAGGAAGGTTGGTGTTCTGATTATTTTATGTTATATATGAGATAACAATATATATATTTTTATATATCAAGAACAATATTTGTGAAAAAATTATGACAAAGTGGAAAGTTTTCTTGTGATGCATTTTGGACTTGAGGACTTCATTGGACTAAATTTGATATGTTGGGGTGACTACACATCTGCATGAATGAAGGATGCTGGGAATTTTAAATTAAATTTTTTTTTTTTTCTAATCTAGTCAATTTCATTTAGATTCTTTTTCTTTTCATCACTTTTGTTATTATTTTTGTTATTATATTATTATCCCACACTGTGATAATAGAAGTTCTGCCAGGAATGGTGAAATGTAGGAAAAGCTAGAGTGCAAATTTACTGTCGATAACTTTACAATCAAGGAACTTTCTAGACATAAATCTGCTAGATAAAAAAAAAAAAAATTCCCAGCCTCCCTCATTTGTGTTTCTGTGTAGTCGCATCAACATAACAAATTTAGCCTGAGAAAGTCCTAAAGGACTAAAATCATCACAACTTTTTCTGCTTTGTCATTAGGTTCAACAATTATTTAATATATTCTTCCGTTTATACATTATTTTAAGATATAATTGACTTAGGTAAATGCTCTGTTTTTTTACTTAAACAGTATTAATTATCTGTCTGTATTTCTGAGATGAGGTATTATGTACACTATTTACATTATTCGGACTATTGTCC
>OZ038519.1:32997398-33014898 GCA_964036315.1 Acanthosepion esculentum | reverse complement strand
GGAAAATAATTCATCACCTGCAAGTTGAGTAATTTCTTTTTCTGCAAACTGATTATTTTATTTCATGAATGATGCATCAAAAAAACCTGATCTCATTTTCATTTTATTTCCCATCGCCGTAAAGTTGCCTCCCTGTGCCTTTTCTATAAATACTTTCGTGGTAATTGTTCAGATGAGCTCTTCGCAAAGCTACCCGAAGTTTCTGAATTTAAGCACATCACTAGACTGGCATCGAGATCTCATCAATTTACAGTTGAGCTGGCTAAATGTAAACGTAAATTCTATGCTAACAGTTTCTTTTCTCGCACTTCTCACTTGTGGAACTCCTTTTCAGCTCGATGCTTTCCAGCCAATTTTAATCTGCAAAAATTTAAATGCAATGTCAATCGCTATTCTTATACTATATATATATATATATATATATATATATGGGCTATATAGGTATGTCCCAATCCGTATAAATACAGTAGAATATACTGTATGTGGTAGTCATTTGGATTCACTTGCAGTTCACCTTGATTCACTTCTAGCTCACCACTAGCAGTTGATTACTACATGCCGCTAGCGAATCTTGTATGTTGTTTCTGTTATAAATATTATCATTCCATTTCCAACCTCCATTTTGGTTATTCTTATTCAGTAAACTTTTCCTAGCTTACAACAAGCATACTGACCTTGTTCAGATTGTTGATCCTGCCAGATCACGCACTCTCTCCCAGAAAATCTAACTATGGTCTGCTCAGTTACAAATGCAAAAAGAGTAAATGCAAAAAGTGGGGGTGTTATACCGGTACTTATGGATGATAATGGGTATATCCAGATTCCTATAAATACAATGGTATATACTGTATGTTGTCTTTCACTTCACCTTGATTCACTTCTAGCTCACCACTAGCAGTTGATTACTTACTACACACTGCTGGCGAATCTTGTATGTTGTTCCTGTTATAAATATTATCGTTCCATTTCTGACCTCCATTTGGTTATTCTTATTCAGTAACCTTTTCCTAGGTTACAACACCATTCTAATTAAGAATCAAGTTTTCCTTCAGCAATTCAATGTCTATAATACTATTTAAGTTTTCATTCACCTTCACCAACTTTCTAGAACTGTTCTTTTTTATATATCCCCAAAACATACTTTGGCCTCCAAACTGTTTTTGTAATATATTGAGTTATTTCTTTTTCTATTTGATTTTCTAACACATTCTCTCTTGTTAGAATGCGATTTAATTTTTATTTGATTGCTAAATATGGTTTTATTATTTTATTCACTGGAGCTAGCTCTGACATTCATGAATCTATCACACCAACCATCATGGTCCTGTATCAAGGTCAGAAGGTCATTAGAGTGGCATTCTGTGTCATAACATGTAGGTGGTTGCTGGGGAACCAACCCAGGTGTCCAGAGCAGTAGATGAATCTTGTATGTTGTTCCTGTTATAAATATTATCGTTCCATTTCCAACCTCCATTTTGGTTATTCTTCTTCAGTAACCTTTTCCTAGGTTACAACAGCCCACTTGATTACTCTCTTCTCTTTCTGTTCATCATTCTATTTGTTTCTACTTCTTCCACACCATTTAACCTCTTGTGTTTTAATGGCATTGCTGCTTTGCTTGGGGTGATTTCAATTAAAAGAAAAAAAAAAATTAGAAGTTGAAGAATTCTCATTGGCCTGACGATTCCAGACAGCTTTTTTATTCTGGTATGAAAGAGTATTAGCAAAATTGGCAAAATGTTATCTGCTTGGCACTTGTAGAATGATGATCTTATTCAGAGTAGATAAGATAATACAATCATTCAATTGATAATACAAGCATGAGATCTTGAAGTGTTTTAATATTAAAATGGGAGGAAAAAATTGCATTTAAATTTTTGAAGCTCATAGTTTACAGAAATGTACAAAACTGGAAGAGTTCCACAGATGAGATTTTAATATGAAAACACTTGTCTAATATGGTATTTACCTGTTATCCACCTGATGAAAATCTAACAGGTGCAACTTACAAGGTGAAGTGCTAATTTGAAATTAAGTGTGGGGCTGCTGTAAACCTCATGTTGTTGACCCATGATCCCAAATGTAACCCTCAATGTTTGTTGACAACCCTATATTGTTGACATATCTATCAACTCGTACGTCATGCTACGCTCTCTCCGACTTTGATCTCTGCCTCTTCTCTTTATATTCCTTTCAGTTACTGACTTTATGGATCATCTAGCTTTCTTTTCCTTCCTTGGGCCTAGTGTATTGTCTCTATAGGGTTGACGCCCTGGGTAAGGTGATAAACTACAACCGCGCCCTGAGTAAGACAATAAACTACATCCAACAGCAAGGCCTCTGATCAGGAGGTTTTGAGGAGTGTGGAACCACCTCTTAATTGCTGGTGTTTCCAGGTCCACCCTGACATGGGGTGGCAGCACCTGTTAGGGTCCCAGCTATGGGCAAATAGTTAACCCACAAACTGGAGTCAAAACACTATGAAAGTGTAAAAATAGGTTTTAATACCAGAAATACTTTGTAAAAAAAAATTACTACCAGCAATAAATCTTTTGAAAAAAAAAAAATATTACCAGCAATACATTATTGAAAAAAAAATATTACCAGCAATACATTATTGAAAAAAAATATTACCAACAATAAAAATCTTGTCAGCATTAAATATCCCATGAAGGTAAATATGCCACAAATCAAACAAAAATATACATTTAAAAAAAAAAAAAAAATTACCAGCTATACATTTTTTGAAAAAAAAATATTACCAACAATAAAAATTGTTGGCATTAAATAACCCATTTTGGTTGATATGCTGTAAAACAAAGCTAACCAAAGTATAGAGTTGACTTGAGTTTCACAAAATGCTATGATATTGGGATTGATGGCAATGTCTAGTGTGAAACCCTTATGCATGTTGTGTGCCACGCTGCCAAGTAACCCCATTACCGAAATAGTCCAGTGGAATCAATTCTCTAAATATTTGTATCTGGAATCCATATTTGGTCAATTAATAGCAGCTCTTTTGGAAAGAGTCTCCAGGTTTGTTTGTTTGTTTTTTGAGGGTTTTTTTTTTTGGGGGGGGGGTTACATTCTGTGCTTTAGTGTGCTCTAAGGAATGACACATTTGTCCCCAAATAAGCCCCCGCTTGGTGAGTTCCTCTTTGTGTTGTTGGGATTGTGGGATCTCAGCTTTTGTATATAGAGATCTGGCCTTGACTCCTCTAAACAACAGTTTTACATAGTAAACAACATGTTTCTCATTTGCACTTGTAAATCAGCTTCCTCGATTTCAGCTGGGTACCGAGTTTAGCAAAGCTTGCTGAGTCTTTGTTGAAAATTTCCATTGTTTTTTTTTCTTTTCTTCTGACATTGAAATCTGATGCAACACACCAAAAAAGCATACAAGAACACCATTCCCTTGATTTTCTCTGATCCTATAGTGGAAACAGTGTTATGAATAACTGTGCACCACTTTGCCAAGTACAATTCCTTTTTTCTCCAGGCCTATTAGTATAAAGCAAGAAATGTGAAAGATAGCAATTATTAAAATGTCGGTCATTATCATCAATTATCCGAGATTCTGAACAACATGCCAGGCATGTAATAATATTTGTGTGTCAGTTGCTTCAAGGATAAAAACTTCTCAACTAGTACGCACATGTAAGGATATTTCCTCCTTTGTCTCAATGACTACATTGCCTGCAGTCATTTTTAGCCACTGCATCATAAAGCTAGTGTCCAGTTTGTGTAATGGTTATTGGCATGGAAAAGTTGAATCTGTAGAACCATGTCTTTGTTGCTTCTAGACTTTTTGTTTCCTTCAAGGCAATAGTCCAGCATTCAATATCATGTAAGAGATTCTACAGTAAACCCTTGATTTAAAGAATTAATTAGAGATAGTGTGTTCTTTAAAGCTGATAATTCCTTAAATCAGTTTCATTGAGAAGCAAATTCTGTAGAGATCTCCACATCGTTTTGTTAAATCCAAGACAGCACACAAATGGCCAAAGTTACATAAAATATCAAATAAAACAATTATATCTTTCCTTGTTTATACTGAGAGGATTCGTGTAAGTTGTATATATAATCTGCACTATAATTTACTTTGTATTCAAAATTGAGGCTCAGAAAATATCCAAAGTTTCCTATGTGAAATAATCCTTCAGTATCTGTCTATATTTCTGAAATGTGGTATTATGTACACTATTTACATTATTTGGACTATTGTCCTCGTCTTTGTTGCCATATTTATCACCACGTTTTGGCTGATGTATGCTCTGGCCTTCTTTAGGTGGTTGGAATGTCGAACTGAACCCTCTATTTTTCTCACTGTGGTAGACTGTTCTAGTTCTAATGGATGTCAGTTATCAGTTATCTCCTGTTAATTCACCTCCTTAAGGACACATGGCACAGTGGATAAAGGTGTTGGTTAGATCCAGTGACAGAACCCAAAGAGTTGTGAGTTCAGTACCTGGTTAAGGCAGTGGAGAACTTGGAGAGGTGAATTAACAGGGGATAACTGATAACTGACATCCATTAGACATGGTACGTGGAACTAGAACAGTCTACCCCAGTGAGCAAAATAAAGGGTTCAGTTCGACATTCCAACCACCTGAAGAAGGCAGGAGTGTACAATGGCCGAATCATTGTGATGAATATAGCAACAAAGATGAGGACAATAGTCCAAATAATGTAAATAATGAAATAATCCTATCAGTTTTGATGTGTACTATGCCAACAGGGTTTTTGGCACTGGATTTTAAAACCCAGTTGAGGGTCACTGCAAGAAGTCATTTACGATTAGGAAGCAACCTTGTCTACATATTAAATGATTCGAAACATTGAGATGGATGTTTCTCACTTTCTCTCTTTCTCTATCACACACATCTTTGATGTGCCGTGTCCCTTCCGGACATTGGTGATCATGGCTCTCCACAATTTCCTCTTCTTAGTAGCTCTTAGTAAATTTTGTCTTTTTGCTATCTCTAATCCCTATGAGGACTTGCAACAGCTAAAATGGATATCATATGTACTCAAAGAGAAAATAATGACATAATCTAGATGTTGACATTCCACACCACTTTAAGTAAATGGCTAGGAAGGAAACTCCCTTCAATGTTTGAGAAACCTATTTTTCTGAAAATTTGTTTTATGAGAATTATTTTATAAGTTTCAACTGACAATAATTCAACTGCTCGGTCAGTGAATGCTGAATGTTTCCTTACGAAATGTTTATTGTGAATTGACACAATAATTTTATAATTTGAAAAATTTGCATTTGCATGTCAATGCTAGACAGCACATGCATTTGATATCAAAGATTAGACTCATGCAATGTTAGAGTTGGTTAATATTATAATTCAGTCAGTCAGTTATATGCCATGCATCATGCACGCTTAGGCAATCATGTACCTTTCGATACATGACTGATGAGGCAGATTTTTTTCCCGCAGTAGATTGCCATTTCTTTCTGTGGTAGACCATCCAAGGCTATAGAACTCGGTCTGTCCTGCTATTTACCCATAGCTGGGTGGAGAAGAGGATTCATACCTTTCTCAAGGGTATTAGCATGTGAGTGAATGTAATAGATTTGACTGGAATTTGAACTTGGCTCTGCGATTCCCCAATCCGAGCCGCTAACCATGCCTCTTCAATATTATAATTTCCACTAAAAAAGAAAAAAATATATATATATATATATATATATATATATATATATAATTACCACTATCATTTTCTTAAATCCAAGTCTGTCGGCACATAAGTAGCCAAAAGGGCAGGTTGATTTTAGAAGCATGATATTGCACTCAATTTGAAAGTTGGGGTTTGACATGATAAACAATGGCACAAAATATTTTTTTTCAAAATCATTACTGTTTTTTGAAAGAGAGGGAGAAGGAGGCGGAAAGAGAGGGGGAATAGGGAGAAGAGAGAGAAAGAAGAAAAAATAAACTTCTGACATGAAAATCGCTCTCCTTATTGAAAATCGGACAACGAAGATTCAGTGGTCGACATAGGCATGTCTAATATCAGATTCTGTGGAGATAATCCTAGATTAAATAAATCTACTGATCGACTCTTGGATTTTCCTTCAAATCAAACAATCCTGTCAGTTTTGTCTTGCAAAGAATTCCAGAGACATTCTGTTGAATACTTTTCAAAATTTACCAAATCTAGTTATAGCACAAGGCCATGAGTATTTACCACATCTCGAGCTAGATTGTCAACCAAAGCTGAACTGCTTCTATCTGCTCATTAGGTGAGTACTTCATGACAATGACACTGTAATGAAGCCACAAATACTCCTCTAATGGGCTTGCTAGCTGTTCAGAAGGAGAACTCAGTTTATATACCCTCTCATGGCTCTCTCTCTTCCCCCTCCCTCTTCCCCCTCCCTCTCCCTTTCCCATCACTCTCTCTCTTTCTCTTCCCTTCTCTCCCCCTTTCCCATCTTTCTCTCCCCCTGTCCCATCTTTCTCTCCCTTCCCATCTTCCCCCTTTTCCATCTCTCTATCTCCCCTTTTCCATCCCCCTTTTCCATCCCCCTTTTCCATCCCCCTTTTCCATCCCCCTTTTCCATCCCCCTTTTCCATCTCTCCCCCCTTTTTCCATCTCTCCCCCCTTTTTCCATCTCTCCCCCCTTTTTCCATCTCTCCCCCCTTCCCATCTCTCCCCCCTTCCCATCTCTTTCTCTCCCCCCTTCCCATCTCTTTCTCTCCCCCCTTCCCATCTCTTTCTCTCCCCCCTTCCCATCTCTTTCTCTCCCCCTTTTCCCATCTCTTTCTCCCCCCCTTTTCCCATCTCTTCCCCCCCCTTTTCCCATCTCTTTCCCATCTCTTTCTCTCCCCCCTTTCCCATCTCTTTCTCTCCCCCCTCCCCCCTCCCATCTCTCTCCTTTCTCTCTCTTCTCTGAGTCTGCAATCAATCATAGCTCTACACACTTGCAGGCAAACCATAGTTTTGAATTGTGAATTTTCCTTCTCCTAGACTTGTTGCCAACTTAGAAAAGAGTACTCTATTTAGCTGCGGAAGAATAATTGGTTCATGCCTTCCTCAAAGTTATTAGTGCAAAAGGAATCAAATTTGAACTGTGTTTGTCAATTCCATTCTCTGCACTGTTAACTGTTAATCCACATCATCTCCATTAACAGACGACTACTTAAGTTGCCTGGTTTGCTCCTTCAAAAATAACAAAATATTTTATTTTTATTTTTAAATATTAGTATCCATATGACCTACCTGTGAGCCATTTTTAAATATTAGTATCCATATGACCTACCTGTGAGCCATTTTTAAATATTAGTATCCATATGACCTACCTGTGAGCCATTTTTAAATATTAGTATTCATATGACTTACCTGTGAGCCATTTTTAAATATTAGTATCCATATGACCTACCTGTGAGCCATTTTTAAATATTAGTATTCATATGACCTACCTGTGAGCCATTTTTAAATATTAGTATTCATATGATCTACCTGTGAGCCATTTGTTAGAAATGAAAAATATTGATTTCTTCTTTTTCCTCCTCTTTTTCCTAAGTGGGGTTCTATTCATAATACAGTGTCCATATGATTTTTGACTTTTAAAGAGTTATCTGTACTTTGTTTTTATTTACAAATAACAAATTTGAATCTGTGCTCATGTCATTGATAACTGTGTACTATCCTGAATATTTTTTTTTTTTTGCAAAACATAATCTTTGTTGTCATTAAGAAAATCTCAAATAGACATTTTGTGTTGATTAATTTCATTGATTGACTTTTCAAAATCATGAATCATCATTCTCAGATGATGAAATTCCATCAGAAATTGTCAAAAGTTCATTTTGGAAGAAATATGGTCCAAGCTTTCAACTTGAAGTTGTCATCATCAGGGTTGGTCTGAACTTTGTTCCTCCTTATCTAACAAGGATTATTCATTATTTGAAAAAGTCGACCAATAACATTTACATTAAAGAACACTTGCTGCCTAAATGCACACACACACACACACACACACACACACACACACACACACACACACACAGTATGACAAAGTGGAAAATGTTTTCTTGTAACATGTTTGATTTCGTTCTTTATAAAAACTGAAACTGCAAGCAATCTGAATTTTTTTTTTTATAAGGGATGGAGCATGTCACAACTTTCCTCCAAAATTGTTCTTGTTATATAAAAATTTATATCTTTATATACACACGTATATATATATCCAGCATACATACAACTGAGCACAACTACCTGTTTCTTGCACACTAATACACTATCATCAAGCAGTCAGCATTATATTTCCTTAGCGATCTCCAGTTGTTACAATGAGTAAAGCTAGCAAGTAGATATAATGTATTCACCAACTAAAAAATGTGTGGAATATGTCTGTTGATGGTTGGAGAGTGTACTAGTTGAAATGTATTAACAGCAAATTTGCAAAGATGATTCTCGGTTGTCTAAATATATTCTCCCATTTTCAACTTCCTGTTGCTGTTTTTTGTGTTTTTTGTGTTTTTTTGTGTTTTTTTGTTTTTTGGGGGTTTTTTGTCAGCGGACTTTGACCTGAGGGAGTAGAATTGTCTGCTGCTTCTGCTGATTAATAAATGTTGCATTTAACAATGATTGGGGTAAAAGAAATCCATAGAAATGATATTGAAAAATCAGACTGCCTATCGTTCAGCAAAACTTTCCCTCACCCTGTATCTTATCTCTGAAGCCCATGGAACTCCCTCCTCCAATTTCCTGTGGGGAGAGGCTTTTTTTTTTTTTTTTTTTTTTGTTTTGTTTTGTTTCCCCTCCATTTTCCTCCTGGGATACTTCTTCCTTCTCCTGTTGTTTCTTCCTCTCCAGACTTAATCATTATTTCTTTTGCTTCATAGTTAATCATCCTCATTTCAATGGGGAATGTTCAGTACATCTCTCTCACACACACACACACACACACACACACACACACACACACACACATATATGTATATTTATTTATTATAATTTTATCATATGACGTTTTACATCCGGGCTTGCCTACAAACAGGATTGTTCATAACCATTTTCGACCCTCACCCGTAGATGTGCATTTTAACTGCACTGAAACCAAGTTGCATCTTTGTAGTGAGTAAAATGGTTTTGTCTATATGATAAAATTATAATAAATAAATAATTATCGCTCTACTACATGTATTGAGCTCTTTTTTGAATGAATGCTGCGAACGTTGGAATTTATATATTACTTTCGTTCTCATCGCATCGGAGATATATATATATATATATATATATATATATAGTTTTAAGGTATGCTATATTTATGAATTAAACTGCTCAGTGTCAGGTATAGAGTGTATGTAAATACAAAAGTGGATGTTGGTCAACATCCAGCAGCAACAGTCTTTCATTCTTAAATGTATGGCCTGACGATTGCATTTAAGCAATAGGCTGTTGGCACTGGGTGTTGACATCAATGTCCACTTCTATATATCCAAACAAGGTTTGTTAAATTCGCCTTCCAAGGTCTGTCGGTTGATATTTTTTGATATTGAAAATCGGAGAGCTGAGTTTCAATTCCAATTGGTTTTGTTATATTCACTTATGCACAAATGCCCTTTGAAAAGGTATGAATCCACCTCCTCTTCCCCAACAATGGATTGATTAGTAGGACTTGTATCAGTAAATCATTATCTTCAAAAAAATTCTTACAATCTAAAAATATTTTCTGGCTTTAAATAACCTGTAAACTGTTGATAAATTATAAAAAATTTATTATAAAAATAATAGAAAGTAGAGAGCAATTTAAATTTTCTTTTAAAATATAATAAAAATAAATAACCTTACTGGTAGTTGAGTTTCACCTTTGGATCTTCAGATAGTAACCAATAAGATTTAACGAAAAATAAAATGCTTCAGATTACTGTCTGAAGATCCATAGGTGAAACTCCACTACCAGTAAGATTTAGATGTGTCTTGTTTTTCGTTATTTTTCATTTTCATATTCAATATCGTTTCGTTGTTTTTTTGTGTTTGTTTTTTTGTGTTTGTTTTTATGTGTTTTTTGGTTTTCCTTTTTTTTGTTTTTCCTTTTTTTGTTTTTCTTTTCGTTGTTTTTCCTTGTTTTGTTTTTCGTTGTTTTGTTTTTTTGTTTTCCGTTTTGCTTTTTTGTTTTTCGTTTTGTTTTTTTGTTTTCCTTTTTGTTTTTTTGTTTTTCGTTGTTTTATTTTTTTGTTTTCCTTTTTGTTTTTTGTTTTTTTTTTAATATTTTTCACAACGACATTTGTAATCAGTCATTGTGAACACTATCCTTTTCTTAGCTGCATAGTATGTGCTTCACTAGGGCTGCATACAATTTTTCAGTTCATAGTTGTCTTTTTCCTAGACTGGTTGCCAACCAAGGCTGGAGAGTTCAGTTCGCTTTACTATTAACCCATAAATGGGAGAGAAAGAGATAGATTCATATCTTTCACAAGGGTATTTGCATGAAAGTGAATGTAACGAACACAACTGGAATTCGAACTTGCCACTCCAATTTCTCATTCTGAACCATTATCCATTACACCACCTGCACATTCTATAACAGAACCTGAAACCCCTAAATCGAGTGACTACCATTTATCATGTAGATATTATAAGCTGGCATTCACATGGTATATTATTCACATAAATAAAAGTTTGTTCAAAATTTTACCAATATTCATTATTTAATACCAATTTTATTAAGTTACATTATAGAATGTTGATATACAAGCATTTCTATAAATATAGAAATGGGTTTAAAAATCTGCCCTGATCTAAAAATTAGAAGTGAATGACACGAGCATTAAAGGTGAACAGCAATATAGTATTGAAACATTGATTCCCGTATGATCACCGAAGTTAAGCAATGTCAAGCCCGGTCAGTACCAAAATGGGTGACCACTTGGGAGTACCAGGGGCTGTAAGCCTGGGTGTGCAGATGGTGTGGTGGATGTTGGTTTGGAATAGTTAATTGGAGAGCTGAGTTCCAGTTTATTCACTCATGCACAATTGCCCCCCCCCCCAGTTATGGGTTAATTAATAAAACTAAATCTTCATACCCCCCAAAAAAATATTGCATATAAAATATTCAGATTTCCGCATTAAATAACTTGTTGAGGTTGATATGCCACTAAACAAAAACAAATAACCAACCGACTGAGATATATCTATACATACATACATACACACATACATACATACATATATATATATATATATATATATTTATATATATATATATATATATTTATACATATATACATATATATTTATATATATATATTTATACATATATACATATATATTTATACATATATACATATATATTTATACATATATATATATATATATCTACACATAGATATATATATATATATATATATATCTACACATACATATATATATATATATATATCTACACATACATATATATATATATATATATATATATCTACACATACATATATATATATATATATATCTACACATACATATATATATATATATATATATCTACACATACATATATATATATATATATATCTACACATACATATATATATATATATATATATATATATATATATCTACACATATATATATATATATATCTACACATACATATATATATATATATATATATCTACACATACATATATATATATATATATATATATATCTACACATACATATATATATATATATCTACACATACATACATATATATATATATATATATATCTACATATATATATATATATATATATATATATATCTACACATACATATATATATATATATCTACACATACATACATATCTACACATATATATATATATATATATATATATATATCTACACTTATATATATATATATATATATATATATACACACTTTATTTTCCATAATATAATAAAATATATAAAATCCACATGATAACCAATAATTTTGCGATTTCTCTCTTTAAAATATACATTTTTCTCTTGTTGGAACAACTACAAACTCTTCTATATATATATATGTATAAAATAAGCATTTCTGTAAATATATTACTGGGCTTAAGAATCTGCCCCCATCTAAAGCTAAAAGTTACGACTATGAATAATTAGTGCATTTTAGTCTTCCAGCTTCTTTCTGCGTCTGCAAATAGAAAACTCTGAAATCGTTGGAAGCAAACGATGCATTTTGTTCTGCAAATGCAGTCAAACAGCTTCAAGTGTCTGTCTTGTTAGTGGCACCATTCTGCCGATCAATCGATCAGTGGATATTGATTTTTCTATGTGAATATGAAACAAAGCAGATGTAGAAGTTGGTTTGTTCTTCACCATGTTGAAAGTGACTTCTTTTTTTTTTATTATTGGTTATATTGTCTTTGTGATTATATATCGTATAACCAGTGAGAGAGAATCTTCTCATATTTTTCATATCTTCAAATGTTTTAACATTATTAACTTGATTTTCTATTCATTATTAAAAGTGCACCACTAGTAATAATGAAAATCTATATAAATTAGAATTTAATAAAACAAATTTGATATACTTAAAATATAACAGACACCTCAAGAAAACATTTTATATGCTGAACAACTTGAAACGAAACAGTTTTTTTTTGGGGGGGGGGGTTCAGATATTACTAATGAAACCTGAGATGGCAACTAAAAATGAATTCTAAGTAGAATTTAGTTAGCTTATAATTTGCATGAAAATAAAATTTAGGCAAAGTTTCATCTTACTAACATTTTTAGTAATTATTTAAATTTTAATACCTTTTAATAGAAATGGAAATTAAATTAAAAAAAAAAAAATCTATCACCAAAGTTAAGCAACATCAAGCCTAGTCAGTATCTAGATGTGTGATCAATTGGAAATAATATATACTGTAAACTTGGATGTGCAGGTGGTGTAATGGATAATGGCTTGGAATTGGAAATAAGATAGCAGTTCCAATTCCAGTTGGGTTCATTAGATTCACATTTTATTTTTATTTTTTTATTGCAATTTTCCAGTTTTTGATTTCTCAAAAAAATATTAGCACTAAAAATTTTCATTGATCCCCAACACATTATTTTTTTTTCCTCCAAATATTTTGTAAAAGAATGTCATGATATGACTCTATACTGATTTGTTAGACCATCAACATGTTAAAGTATCTCCAATGTTGGTTGGTTGGTTCCCAGGCCGTCATTAGGTGGCCCCTTTAAACTCTCCTTTTCTGAAAGGTTCTTTCATTTTTATTTAGAGTGTCTGGTTTTTATGAGCTTAATTTAAGTGGATAATTTCTGCCATTTAATTGGTTAGCGTTTCGGAGAAGGTGTAGTAATAAGTTTCAATCTGTTGATTGTCGGACATTGGCTGAGATCTTTCAGGTAAGCAAATTTCCTTGATCTCAGCAAATGTCTTGACTGATGAAATTAGAATAAAAATTTTCAACTTTATACATTTTTTTCTCTCTTTTCTTAGCATACGACTCGCTCTCACCCCTCCTTTCCTGGCAGATGTCACTCTCTCTCTCTCCCCCACCACCTTCCCATCAAACGTCTCTCTCTCTCTCCCTTCCCGGCCATCTTCCGGGCAAAGGTCTCTCTCTCTCTCCCTTCCCCGCCATGTTCCGGGCAAAGGTCTCTCTCTCTCTCTCTCTCCCTTCCCCGCCATCTTCCGGGCAAAGGTCTCTCTCTCTCTCTCTCTCCCTTCCCCGCCATCTTCCGGGCAAATCTCTCTCTCTCTCTCTCTCTCCCTTCCCCGCCATCTTCCGGGCAAATCTCTCTCTCTCTCTCTCTCTCTCTCTCTCTCTCTCCCTTCCCCGCCATCTTCCGGGCAAATCTCTCTCTCTCTCTCCCTTCCCCGCCATCTTCCGGGCAAATCTCTCTCTCTCTCTCTCTCTCTCTCTCCCTTCCCCGCCATCTTCCGGGCAAATCTCTCTCTCTCTCTCTCTCTCTCTCCCTTCCCCGCCATCTTCCGGGCAAATCTCTCTCTCTCTCTCTCTCTCTCTCCCTTCCCCGCCATCTTCCGGGCAAATCTCTCTCTCTCTCTCTCTCTCTCCCTTCCCCGCCATCTTCCGGGCAAATCTCTCTCTCTCTCTCTCTCTCTCTCCCTTCCCCGCCATCTTCCGGGCAAATCTCTCTCTCTCTCTCTCTCCCTTCCCCGCCATCTTCCGGGCAAATCTCTCTCTCTCTCTCCCTTCCCCGCCATCTTCCGGGCAAAGGTCTCTCTCTCTCTCTCTCTCCCTTCCCCGCCATCTTCCGGGCAAAGGTCTCTCTCTCTCTCTCTCTCTCTTCCCCGCCATCTTCCGGGCAAAGGTCTCTCTCTCTCTCTCTCTCTTCCCCGCCATCTTCCGGGCAAAGGTCTCTCTCTCTCCCTTCCCCGCCATCTTCCGGGCAAAGGTCTCTCTCTCTCCCTTCCCCGCCATCTTCCGGGCAAAGGTCTCTCTCTCTCCCTTCCCCGCCATCTTCCGGGCAAAGGTCTCTCTCTCTCTCCCTTCCCCGCCATCTTCCGGGCAAAGGTCTCTCTCTCTCTCTCCCTTCCCCGCCATCTTCCGGGCAAAGGTCTCTCTCTCTCTCTCCCTTCCCCGCCATCTTCCGGGCAAAGGTCTCTCTCTCTCTCTCTCTCTCCCTTCCCCGCCATCTTCCGGGCAAAGGTCTCTCTCTCTCTCTCTCTCTCTCTTCCCCGCCATCTTCCGGGCAAAGGTCTCTCTCTCTCTCTCTCTCCCTTCCCCGCCATCTTCCGGGCAAAGGTCTCTCTCTCTCTCTCTCTCCCTTCCCCGCCATCTTCCGGGCAAAGGTCTCTCTCTCTCTCTCTCTCTCTCCCTTCCCCGCCATCTTCCGGGCAAAGGTCTCTCTCTCTCTCTCTCTCTCTCCCTTCCCCGCCATCTTCCGGGCAAAGGTCTCTCTCTCTCTCCCTTCCCCGCCATCTTCCCGGCAAATGTCTCTCTCTCTCTCTCTCCCTTCCCCGCTATCCTCCCGGCAAATCTCTCTCTCTCTCTCTCTCTCTCTCTCTCTCTCTCTCTCTCTCTCTCTCTCTCTCTCTCTCTCTCTCTCTGGCATACATTTGCCTCTCTCTCTCTTTGGCATACTCCCTCTCTCTCTACCCTTCTTTCCCAATTATTTTCCGACGCATTCTGTTAGATTTCCTCTCTTTCTCTCTCAGCACTCCTTCCAATTTATCCCATCTTTGTTGTATTTCACTTGATTTCCTCTCAAAGTGAGCATGTTCTATTTTTAAGTAAATTTTATTTCATCGCCTAATCACACACAACTTTTCTGCAACACTTCTTCATTCAAGCAGTCTCTTAACTATCATGAGTCACAGCTCATACATAATTTAACATTTTTATGACATTGTCAAGAAAATCTAAAAAAATATCTCCAATAAAAGCCTTGAAAGGCCCTTGTTAGTTGAATAAAGGAGAAAAAAAAACTTAAGTTTTATTCAAACAGAAATGGGGCATAATTTTCCTAAGAGAATTTCTGCTATTATTACTATTATTAAATTAAGTTTCTTTTCTAAAGAGCTTTGTCTTTTTGAAGAAGGCTTCACTTTTTATTGGGGAATAGGGTCAATTATTTTCATTTATAGATCTTTTTTTTTTTTCTCCCTGTCTTTAGTTTACTGCAGGATTCCTGTTGATCTTGTTACTATTTCTTCTTGATTGTAATTATTCTTTCATTGGAACATTCTTGCATTTATTTCTCTCTTTCTTGCTGCTTTATATCAAGTGGTATCTTGTTGTCTTCTTGGTATGATGTTCATGACATCTGTTTCTCTCTCAAGTTATCTCCATTCAAGTCAGAGAGCCAACTATACTGAATGAGAAAGAAAGGGATAAATCTCCACTCCTGTGTGAATTTTAGAAATTTGCTCAAGAGCCACTCAAGGTAGTGCTAATTTAAAAACCATTATGATGAGTGAAAGAAGAGGTAATAGATTCCCCTCTCGGACTGCTGAGGAAAATTTTTCTAGAATTTGAATTACAGAAGAAATGAGGGGGGTTTGACTCCATGGAAGTTGCTTGGCATAGTAAAGATTGGAACTAGTACCACAGTTGCAGCTTCTATTTATACACTTTTTTTGGTTTTGTCTTTTTTTTTTTTTTTGGTTTTGTCTTTTTTTTTTTTTTTCTTTTTTTTTGGTTTTGTGTCTTTTTTGGGGGGTTTTGTGTCTTTTTTGGTTTTGTCTCTCTTTTGGTTTTGTCTTTTTTGGTTTTGTGCCTCTTTTTTGTGTCTTTTTTTTTTGGTTTTGTGTCTCTTTTTTGTGTCTTTTTTGGTGGTTGGTTTTTAAGGTGGGTACAGCAATTTTTGTGACTAAGAAAGGATAAATCTGAACAGGAAATAACTTACTTTTTAGAACAACTAAAAATCCAACAAGTTGATATTCCTGGATACAGAGTGAACATCTTCAAGGAAATTAATCTTTCTTCATCTTTTTGTTTTGGGTGGGGGGGGATATCTTTTATGTATATTTTGCATGGATGTAGTGTAGTTGTAAACACATCACTTGGCATTTCTAAATTTAAATCATTTTAAATTGCTTTCTTAGTTGGAATAGTAGGAGAGTGATAACTGGTTACCCCTTTTTTGTTCTTTGATTTAAATGTATAAAATTTGTTTTTCCAAATGTTAGCACTTGTTGCAATCAGTACAAACTTTTTATTTATACCAGCTAATGATTCTCTTTTCCCACTATTCACAGTTGCTTTTAAATGTCACAACATTCACATCTCTTAGGATTACTGCAGAAATACCATGAAATATTTATTGCATTGAATTTTACTCAATCTATACGGGAATCTGACAAGATTATAGTATGTATTTATTTCTATTTATTTTTTGCCCTTTTTTTTTTTTTTTTTTTTCTGGAGTTCATCTTTGTCTCCCACTTCTAGATTTGCTCTTTGCACCTCCCACAAATTCACCGATGTTTCAAGTCCCCTCCACTTCTTTCTCACTAATCCCTTTTTGTTGATGTTCTCAGCAGTGCTTTTGCGTTTGGCATCTGTGTTTGATGACTTGAAACACCTGTTCCATCCTTTCAAGTTGCATCAGCTACCGGCAGTATATTGATTGCATGCAATCAAGAAAAAACCTGGAACAAACCAATTTAGAAAATCCTTCATTGTTCTTTTGTATTTGTCTCTCACCATGCCCTATCATGTAAATTTAGGAATTTTTTTTCAGACATTTTACTTCAAACATTATTTTTAGTGGTTACCTGTGTTTGAAATAAATGTCCCGTTTCTTCTTTTTCTTCTTCTTCTTTTTCTTCTTCTTCTTTTTCTTCTTCTTCTTTTTCTTCTTTTTTTCTTTTTCTTCTTTTTTCTTTTTCTTCTTTTTTTCTTTTTCTTCTTTTTTTCTTTTTCTTCTTCTCTCTTCTTTCTTCTTTCTTCTCTCTTCTCTCTTCTCTCTTCTCTCTTCTCTCTTCTTTTCTTTTTCTTTTTCTTTTTTTCTTTTTCTTTTTTTTCTTTTTTTCTTTTTCTTTTTTTTCTTTTTTTCTTTTCTTTTCTTTTTTCTTTTCTTT
>OZ038519.1:32859898-32992398 GCA_964036315.1 Acanthosepion esculentum | reverse complement strand
AGTGAAATTGGTATTTTAATAAACCCTTCCATAACCCAGGCTGTTGTATATAAATTTTACTGTTACATATTATCGTAAGTTTTTTTGTAGGTAAGCATGGTTCAGTTGGCATCCTGAATTTTTTTTTTTTTTTTTTTTTTTTTTTAATTATTTTAAAATTTTTCAAAATTTTTTTTTATTTATTTATTTTTTTTTTTTTGCTTTTTTAATTGCTTTTAAAAAAAAAATTTTTTTTCATAAAAACAGGTATGTCAACTCACATGTATGCTTACTAAAAATGCTTATTTTATTAAGAAATAAAGTTACATACGTTTTCATAATTACTGGAGCATGGGGATGTCTACTCAAACACAGGTAACCACTAAATATGTTAACCTTTTAGCACCTGTTGTTCTCCTAGTGGAACATATTTTAGAACTTTTTTGGTTAAATATCAGACTAGCATTAATTTCAAATATTTTATTTTAATAGATAATATACACAGAAAAGATGACTATTTGCTTACAGGTGTTAAAATACATTTTATGACTCACCAGTTTGTGCTGATTTTTGTCAAATTTGCAAACCTGTAAGGACACAAATGTGACGTTTATAGTAATGAGTAACATGCTGACTATATAAAAATTAAAAGAATCGTATTAAGTTTTTCTATTTAGGAAAATAGCTAAGCATGTCAGATGTTTTATGAACATTTTAAAACTATTCAGAATGACTCGGGTTTCTCTGTGAGCAAATATAGCAGTTGTTGTAATTGGATTTTAATCTTATTTGAGATGCTAAGTTAAATGTGTATAAAAAATAATTAGAGCAAGACTGTTGGCTGTTTATTTCTATTGATGACTAGAATTTTGATGTCATTTGGGCAAACATCAAATGTGAATTTCTATTAGTAATCTAACCAATGTTTAAAAATTGACTTAAATCTGTCTCGGTACTGTTGACGACTTCAATCTGTGTCATGTTGCCATCAATGACTTGAATTTTGATGACATCAAATCTGAGCAATCAAACGATTGTTTAAAAAAAAATGACTTTAATCCGGTCATATAATATGTTGGTCTTTTTGTTTTTATTTTTATGTCTTTAGTATTTATTTATTGTATATCTGTATATTGCTGTATTTGTGTATACTTATACAGGATACCTAAAACATGGGTTAGCATGGCAAGATAAGACCTATGACTCTTTATATCTAACAGATTCTTTTGGGAAAAGCCCAATTCCTATCCTGATCATGATTCCGGTGACCCTAATGGGGACACCTCACACATATCAGCAGTTGGTATAGTTTAATGGTGTTTGTCCTTTTTCCTAACACTGGGTGCCACCCAAGGCAAGAAAGCACAATCTACCCTATTATTTAATCCATAGTTTGAGGAAAATGGTTTCCTACCATTTTAAGCTTGATTTCTGCCAATTACCCTGTAGACTGACTTACTCAGACAACTTACTTTGATTGAAAAAAAAATAATAAAATAAAACAAGGTAAAGGTAAATTTTTTTATTTTTTTTTTTATTTACAACCTTTCACAGAAACCTCTTCCCTATCCTTTGCTTCCATGCACCTGACTTTTTCTTCTTTTCCATTTTGCCCCAATACTTTCTTCTTTTTTTTTTTTTTTTTTTTTTTTTTAACTGATGAATCATCCAAAATTTCAAACAATTCAAGCATTATTTCGGTTTTTCCTCCAAGAAATAAGGGGTGTGGGGAAGGAAACTTTTAGCTGATGGGTTGGGGTAAGTTTTCATGAATGTTTATTAGAAATGTTTGGAAGAAATATCTTCTTTCCCTTATTATTTCTTTCTCCCCCTTATCTTCATTTGCATTCATTCTTCTTCATTTGCATTCATTCTTCTTCATTTGCATTCATTCTTCTTCATTTGCATTCATTCTTCTTCATTTGCATTCATTCTTCTTCATTTGCATTCATTCTACTTCATTTGCATTCATTCTACTTCATTAACTTAAACATAGTGTCAGTAAATAAGGGGTATATTTTTTATTTTTAATCTCTCTTCCTCTTATCAACATCATTATTGAGAGCAACATGCCAACAACAAAGCCAAAGAACACTAGTGTACAAAGCCTTACATTATCTCTGCTCCATTTACCAGTGCAATGCTAACATGGAGGATGCCAGCTCACCCAAGTATCAGAAATGGATTGCTGAGGAAGAAAAAAATTAAAAACCATGGATCTTATGTATCCTTTCTTTCATCAAACTTCCTGTGCTGCTGAAATGTCGACCTCCTGAACCAGATTCTCGTTTATTCTTCAGGGTAAAATTCCTTTACGATTTCTAGATTGAATCTGACAATAAGAGAAGGGCCATATATATATATATATATATATATATATATATAATGTGTGTGTGTGTGCATGTTTGAAACGTTCTCTATCAGTTCTTCAGCCTGAACATTGGAAAAACAAAGATGAAGAAATTAGGGCAATGAAACATTTTTTTTTTTCCTTTTCTGGAAGTGTTTTTTTATTTTTTATATTTTTATTGGATTTTTGTCTTTTTTTTTATCTGTGAGCCTTTATATTATTACACATTATTTATATAATATATATTCAATGTGTATGCGTGTGAAAACATGTTCATTCATAAAAAAGGACGGATTTCGCATGACACAGCTTCATTTTTTTTTTTTTTTTTTTTTTTTTTTTTTTTTTTAAATATCTTCACTCTTTACCAATGTTTATTATTTTAAAAAGCCATGTTTAGAATTGTAATGAAAGTGAACTTATACATTTTTTTTTTTTTTTTTTTTTTTTTTTTTTTTTTTAAATATCTTCACTCTTTACCAATGTTTATTATTTTAAAAAGCCATGTTTAGAATTGTAATGAAAGTGAACTTATACATTTTTTTTTTTTTTTTTTTTTTTTTTTTTTTTAAATATCTTCACTCTTTACCAATGTTTATTATTTTAAAAAGCCATGTTTAGAATTGTAATGAAAGTGAACTTATACATTTTTTTTTTTTTTTTTTTTTTTTTTTTTTTTTTAAATATCTTCACTCTTTACCAATGTTTATTATTTTAAAAAGCCATGTTTAGAATTGTAATGAAAGTGAACTTATACATTTTTTTTTTTTTTTTTTTTTTTTTTTTTTTTTTTAAATATCTTCACTCTTTACCAATGTTTATTATTTTAAAAAGCCATGTTTAGAATTGTAATGAAAGTGAACTTATACATTTTTTTTTTTTTTTTTTTTTTTTTTTTTTTTTAAATATCTTCACTCTTTACCAATGTTTATTATTTTAAAAAGCCATGTTTAGAATTGTAATGAAAGTGAACTAATACATTTTTTTTTTTTTTTTTTTTTTTTTTTTTTGGTTCTCAAATTTACAACAAAAATATTAAACACTATTTATTCATTAGATTGTTTATTTACAAGAATAATTTTATCACTATTTACATTATTCGGACTATTGTCCTCATCTTTGTCGCCATATTTATTACGTTTCGGCCATGGTATGCTCCAGCCTTCTTCAGGTGGTTGGAATATCAAACTGAACCTTTTATTTCATTCACATGGCACAGTGGATAAAAGTGTTGGTTAGATCCAGTGACAGGACCCAAAGTGTGTGAGTTCAATACCTGGTTACGGCAGTGGAGAAGTTGGAGAGGGGAATTAACAGGAGATAACTGATAACTGACATCCATTAAACATGGCATGTGGAACTAGAACAGTCTACCCCAGTTAGTGAAATAAAGGGTTCAGTTCGACATTCCAACCGAACTCTAAGGATATGTTTATTTACCATTTTATAAAGTTCAAATCAATTGGAAATTAACTGATGTTTTGTCAACCATTCCAATAAGCAATCTAATAAATAGTGTTCATTATTTTGTTGTAAATTTTGAAGAACAAAGAAAATGTGTAAATTCACTTTCATATGTTTAGGTTTTATTACAATTCTAATCATCACTTTTTAAAACAATAGACATTATGAAGGAGTGAAAGTAATTAAAATAATTGTGGTGTCAATGGAAAAACTGTCCTTTTAACACGCCATTCTTTTTGCAGTTGGGCAAAATTGCAATGCGATATTTAACATTTACCAACTTATAAAGAAATAAATATAAAAACAATTTTTCATTCATAAATTTATAAACATTTACTAAATTACCATTTTATAAAGTTCAAATCAATTGACAATTAGCCGACGTTTTGCAAACCATTCCAATAAATAATATAATAGTGTAAAAAAGCTATCTAATAAATAGTGTTCATTATTTTTGTTGTAAATTCTCAAGAACAAAGAAAATGTATAAATTCACTTTCATCATATGTTTAGGTTTTATTTCAATTCTAATCATTGCTTTATAAAACAATATAAACATTGTTATAAAAGCAGTGTTGTGGGGGTGGGAAACCTCCTTTGGACACTCCGTCTTATTGTGGGCATATTTATCCACATTTGCCAAGGTCTTTTTTTTTAATATTGTAGGATTCATGGTTTAATAATTTAGTTAATGTTTATTTTAGAATGTTATAAATATAAAATTGCTTCATCTGTAAACAAGACTGAAGAGACAAGCAATGGATCAGCATTTTCTGCAATAAACCATCGGCAAAAGTTCTCCCTCCCTCCCTCTCTCTCTCTGTAACCCTCTCTCTCTCTGTAACCCCCTCCCCCTCTCTCTCTGTAACCCCTCCCCCTCTCTCTCTGTAACCCCCCTCTCTCTCTCTGTAACCCCCTCTCTCTCTCTGTAACCCCCCCTCTCTCTCTGTAACCCCCTCTCTCTCTCTGTAACCCCCTCTCTCTCTCTGTAACCCCCTCTCTCTCTCTGTAACCCCCTCTCTCTCTCTGTAACCCCCTCTCTCTCTCTCTCTGTAACCCCCACTCTCTCTCTCTGTAACCCTTTCTCTCTCTCTGTAACCTCCCTCCGTGTAATCTTCTCCCTCCCACTCCGAGTAACCCTCTTCTCTCTCCCTCCATGTAACCTCTTCTCTCTTTCTCTCTCTTCTCTCTTTCTCTCTCTTCTCTCTTTCTCTCTCTTCTCTTTTTCTCTCTCTTCTCTTTTTCTCTCTCTTCTCTTTGTACCCCTTTGTCTTTCTGTCTATTTTTTGCCCTCTCTCATTTAATCATTAATACTAATGATTTTATTTTCATGAAAAACTCGTTCCTCGATTGATTCACCTGTGATCCTCCTTTTCTACTTTCATTACCTTATTTTCTGGGTGCATTTGTATTGAATCAGTTTACACACAGGAAATTGTCATTGCACCAAATGACAACAAAAAAAAAAAAGAAAATGTCTTGCGTAATTATTGATGACATGAAATCACATACACCATTCATTTTCAGTCATTTTTTTTTAAACTAACTTAAGAATTAACTTTATATGCTTCACTGAGAATCTTTGTTTAGTTTGTTTATAACCATTCTATTTTGGCACTTTCTCCAAGAATTTCTTATGTGAACATCATGTCATTCAATTCCAAAGGACATTGACTTTATTTTTTACTTAATCAGTTCAATGCCAGACAATGTTAAGTAACATCTCCCTTTTTAAAATTTTCACCTTGTCCTCATTTTTTTCTTCTCTCCACCTTGTCCTCATTTTTTTCTTCTCTCCACCTTGTCCTCATTTTTTTCTTCTCTCCACCTTGTCCTCATTTTTTTCTTCTCTCCACCTTGTCCTCATTTTTTTCTTCTCTCCACCTTGTCCTCATTTTTTTCTTCTCTCCACCTTGTCCTCATTTTTTTCTTCTCTCCACCTTGTCCTCATTTTTTTCTTCTCTCCACCTTGTCCTCATTTTTTTCTTCTCTCCACCTTGTCCTCATTTTTTTCTTCTCTCCACCTTGTCCTCATTTTTTTCTTCTCTCCACCTTGTCCTCATTTTTTTCTTCTCTCCACCTTGTCCTCATTTTTTTCTTCTCTCCACCTTGTCCTCATTTTTTTCTTCTCTCCACCTTGTCCTCATTTTTTTCTTCTCTCCACCTTGTCCTCATTTTTTTCTTCTCTCCACCTTGTCCTCATTTTTTTCTTCTCTCCACCTTGTCCTCATTTTTTTCTTCTCTCCACCTTGTCCTCATTTTTTTCTTCTCTCCACCTTGTCCTCATTTTTTTCTTCTCTCCACCTTGTCCTCATTTTTTTCTTCTCTCCACCTTGTCCTCATTTTTTTCTTCTCTCCACCTTGTCCTCATTTTTTTCTTCTCTCCACCTTGTCCTCATTTTTTTCTTCTCTCCACCTTGTCCTCATTTTTTTCTTCTCTCCACCTTGTCCTCATTTTTTTCTTCTCTCCACCTTGTCCTCATTTTTTTCTTCTCTCCACCTTGTCCTCATTTTTTTCTTCTCTCCACCTTGTCCTCATTTTTTTCTTCTCTCCACCTTGTCCTCATTTTTTTCTTCTCTCCACCTTGTCCTCATTTTTTTCTTCTCTCCACCTTGTCCTCATTTTTTTCTTCTCTCCACCTTGTCCTCATTTTTTTCTTCTCTCCACCTTGTCCTCATTTTTTTCTTCTCTCCACCTTGTCCTCATTTTTTTCTTCTCTCCACCTTGTCCTCATTTTTTTCTTCTCTCCACCTTGTCCTCATTTTTTTCTTCTCTCCACCTTGTCCTCATTTTTTTCTTCTCTCCACCTTGTCCTCATTTTTTTCTTCTCTCCACCTTGTCCTCATTTTTTTCTTCTCTCCACCTTGTCCTCATTTTTTTCTTCTCTCCACCTTGTCCTCATTTTTTTCTTCTCTCCACCTTGTCCTCATTTTTTTCTTCTCTCCACCTTGTCCTCATTTTTTTCTTCTCTCCACCTTGTCCTCATTTTTTTCTTCTCTCCACCTTGTCCTCATTTTTTTCTTCTCTCCACCTTGTCCTCATTTTTTTCTTCTCTCCACCTTGTCCTCATTTTTTTCTTCTCTCCACCTTGTCCTCATTTTTTTCTTCTCTCCACCTTGTCCTCATTTTTTTCTTCTCTCCACCTTGTCCTCATTTTTTTCTTCTCTCCACCTTGTCCTCATTTTTTTCTTCTCTCCACCTTGTCCTCATTTTTTTCTTCTCTCCACCTTGTCCTCATTTTTTTCTTCTCTCCACCTTGTCCTCATTTTTTTCTTCTCTCCACCTTGTCCTCATTTTTTTCTTCTCTCCACCTTGTCCTCATTTTTTTCTTCTCTCCACCTTGTCCTCATTTTTTTCTTCTCTCCACCTTGTCCTCATTTTTTTCTTCTCTCCACCTTGTCCTCATTTTTTTCTTCTCTCCACCTTGTCCTCATTTTTTTCTTCTCTCCACCTTGTCCTCATTTTTTTCTTCTCTCCACCTTGTCCTCATTTTTTTCTTCTCTCCACCTTGTCCTCATTTTTTTCTTCTCTCCACCTTGTCCTCATTTTTTTCTTCTCTCCACCTTGTCCTCATTTTTTTCTTCTCTCCACCTTGTCCTCATTTTTTTCTTCTCTCCACCTTGTCCTCATTTTTTTCTTCTCTCCACCTTGTCCTCATTTTTTTCTTCTCTCCACCTTGTCCTCATTTTTTTCTTCTCTCCACCTTGTCCTCATTTTTTTCTTCTCTCCACCTTGTCCTCATTTTTTTCTTCTCTCCACCTTGTCCTCATTTTTTTCTTCTCTCCACCTTGTCCTCATTTTTTTCTTCTCTCCACCTTGTCCTCATTTTTTTCTTCTCTCCACCTTGTCCTCATTTTTTTCTTCTCTCCACCTTGTCCTCATTTTTTTCTTCTCTCCACCTTGTCCTCATTTTTTTCTTCTCTCCACCTTGTCCTCATTTTTTTCTTCTCTCCACCTTGTCCTCATTTTTTTCTTCTCTCCACCTTGTCCTCATTTTTTTCTTCTCTCCACCTTGTCCTCATTTTTTTCTTCTCTCCACCTTGTCCTCATTTTTTTCTTCTCTCCACCTTGTCCTCATTTTTTTCTTCTCTCCACCTTGTCCTCATTTTTTTCTTCTCTCCACCTTGTCCTCATTTTTTTCTTCGTCTTCTCTCCACCTTGTCCTCATTTTTTTCTTCGTCTTCTCTCCACCTTGTCCTCATTTTTTAAATTGCTAAAAATCACTGATTTTAGCTATCAGTCAGCACAATGTAATTCTCTTTTATTAAAAAATCTTTCAAAACTAAAATGTACTTTTCTGAAACTTTATTTGTGGAACATTAGCTGATTTAATATTTAATTAATCTGATATGAGAGGAATATTATTTTAGTTTCAAATATTGCTGAAATGCATTTTTAACACTGAGGTAGCTGTTTATCTAAGGTATTGATAGCTTGTTGATAACTACCCAGTTATCTTAGAACATTTTCCTAAATTTTTAATTAATCTAATATTTTATTGAATTTTAAAGAATTTGGCACATTTATACATGCACAAAAAATTCTAAATACTTTTTAAATTATTGGGGGTTGTTGAATTGTAGTAAGCTTTTCCATTTATGATTAGTAAATATAGTTTTTACTTAATTACAAAATCACCCAACCTGTACAAATTAATGCAGAATTTTAAGATTTAAAACTTTATAAGTCTAATTAAAATAAAAAAAATGAAAACAATGCTTGTAAAAATTCATTATTCATTGAAATTTTTTTTTTCTTTAGACAATGTCCACAACATCTCATTTGTAAAGGCTGTTAGAAGCTTTTCTAATTAAATAATGTCTTAACATTATTGCAGTTCTTATTAAGTAAGTGGGGGTCCTGTTTTACAAAAAGAAATTGATTTAAATTCTTCAAGGAGTTCAGCATATAACTGATATAAATATTAAGTGGTACAAAAGGAATTTTATGAAATTTTACAAAATTAAGTTGGGTGTCGGGGGTGGGTAGTAACAGATGTAAAAATTTCCTATGCTAATTTATGGTCACCTGTTAAAGAAAAACAATTTTTTACATTCTAAAAAGGATTACAAGCTATAATAATAAAATTATTTCCTTTCAATAATAAGGATTTTGATGATAAATTTTGTTTTTAAGTTTAGGGAATTTTTTTTCTTTTTTATCATGGATGGACATTTTTTTTTTTTACCAAATCCTTGGAGGTACCTATATATATATATATATATATATATATATATATAATATGTCATTCACAGACAGTACTGTTTCGCTGTATCACAGCTCCTCAGTGCGACTAGACTTCCGAATGCCTCAAGCCAGGATTGGAACACAACTAATTTGGTGTCAGCTAGAGCTATCTTCACTCGGTAGAGTTACACAACTGAATCAAGCATATTGTTTTTAAAAATGTAAACAAATGTCAATCAGCCAAAGTGCTCCTTTCATTTTACTGGAGAGCTTATACACTCTTGAGATGTGCTATATTTATGGGATGAAGTGCTCAATATCAAAGATAGAGCATGTGTAATATAAAATATATTAATATAAAAGTGAACATTGAAGTCAACACTTAGAGGTGACAGGTTGATTCATGCTAGACACAATCGTCAGGCCATTGTGTCTAGCATGAAACAGCCTGTCGCCCCTAAGTGTTGACTTAAAAAATATAATATAATTCGGTTTTGTAGTTCATGCCACTTTTCTCCAGTACAAGAACGCACATTTTTCAAATTTAAAAAAATTCAACCTCAGCGTTGTGTCTGCAGCGCTCCAAAATTATTCTTACATTTAACAATATCTCATTACTAAAAAAGCACTCTTTCGGACCGCAATATCTTTCGATGTCGCATTACTATTCGGAGTTTAACAAAAACACACTAATATGTCTACCTGATGATGGTCGTTCGAAACGACTGAAAGCCGGCTCGTACAAAAAAATAAGACCAGATAAGCCCGGAATTTATGAACAAGGATCACACCATTCCTTAACAGATTCGAAGTTGATTGTAATTTATTATTAAATATTGTTTGTGAGAGTGATTCTCGCCATATAACTAGCTTCAGTATTTGTTTTTCGTTTGAATGATTTACGTTATATATATATAAAGGGTACAAACAGAGAGAGAGGCTGTTATAATAAGAGAAACAGCCACTATTAAATAAGGTATCTTACTCCATAGGGGATTGTATATTGAAGTGTATATGTTGTTTATTTTTGTTTTTTATTATTTGTCTTTTTTTAAATGACATCAGTTTGAGTGACTTGAAATTGGTTTCAGCAAAAGTGAGAATGCCAGAATTAAACGTAATATACAAGGTGTATTTAGGCAGCAAAAATTCTTTCAGACATGTTTTGTTGAATAATAGCGACAATTCTGTTTGTCTTCAGGGATGTAGCCATACTTAGCTCACTTGGCCAGTTGCAGGTTAGTGCGACTATTTAACCTATAGTTGGGGTTTTTGAATTCAGTATGGTCAACCAGACTAATGTTCAATTTTTATTTTATTTTTTTTTTTTTTAAGTTACTAAACTTAGTTTGGCAAAAGGTCATAAGTAATAGTGAGGGAGAAAAATAACTACTCAGTAGTAATGGTCACCCAGATTAGCTTGCACCAAGCATCTATTCCCATGGTGTGGGTTGATTTTTCTCATTGCTGTGGAATGTAATCGTTGGTTACTCATCAAGCAGCTGATACATATCTGTCTAACCTACTTTTTAAGTGTATATATTTTTATAGATATAAAATAGTCTTTTTTATTTTTATTTTTTTTTATTTCTTTGCACAAGTCTGAAAAAAAAGTATGTCATAAGAAACACTCTAATTATTTCTTTGTGCAAATGGCTAAATATTTTTTTTTTTTAGGATTTTCTTTTTGCTTTCATATATATATATATATATATATATATATAAAATTATGTATTTGGGCAGCAATCCCACTTTTATGCAAGTTTCACATAGCTTGGAAACATTTGGACAATTTTGATAGAATTTATGTCCAGAAAAGAAAGAAATTATATGAACACATGAGAATTTATATCTAAAAAAAACTCACCCCAACACCTTGTCAGTTATTTTGAACAAACTTTATTTTACATATATATATATATATATATATATATATATATATATATATATATATATATATGTCTCTGTGTGTTTTTTCAGAGGGAGCAGATTATTTTTTTTTTTATTTATATTTTGTGTGGGTATGCTTCTAGACAGACATTACCTTGATGTCATTAAGATATGATCTTGCTTTCAAGCCAACTATGATCTTTAAAACTTAAAATGTAATGTCGTTATCTACCGTCTTCTTGATTCCTATTCTTTTATTGTTCTCACTCAATGTTTTTCTTATTCTTTTACACTCAGTAACCCCTTGTGTTTTAGTGGCTTTTATTGCCTTGCTTGAGGTGAAATATATATATGTGTGTGTGTGTGTGTGTGTCTCATTAAATAATTTAGAGAAGTTGGTTCCCGCAAATGAGGAAACAACACAATTAAGCAATCCAAAAACAATCCTTGAAAACAGATGTAGCAACATTCAAAATTACTTGGGGTGGGGGAATGAACTTTGGTAATTTTACTGATGATATAAAACTAATTCAGAAATTTGAAAAGTTTTAAAAAAATTGGATAGACAGAACTTGTCAATATTATTCAATGAACTTGTTTGGAGAGAGAGAGAAAAAAAATGGATATAAAATTGTTTCAGAAAGAATGTTTTTTTGGGTTTTTTTTCTATACTCTAGGTGTGTGTATACTTCCATACAACCACTTTTTCTGCCTTTTAGGTCGTTGTTAATCTCCACAACTTCCTGTCCCTTGTAACTCTTAGTAAATTTTTCCTTTTTGTTATCTCTCCTAAACCCTGTTCTGCATCCATTTATGTAAGCTTATTAGGTAGTTTATGTGCTTTTTTTTTTGCCTGTCCCTCTTGCCTTCAATATGTCCAGTGAGTGTCAAATTTTCCAAGTCATCATCATGTGCCCTAAAAGTTTCAACTGTCTTTTTATTACCTTTATATATATATATATATATATATATATATATATATATATATATATATATAATTAAGTAATTCATTGAGTCTGAAAGAAACCTCAACAGAATGCAGAAAGCACTGGACGGCCGTTTCGTCCTATATTTGGGACTCATCAGCAGTGCACATCCACTACCGAGAATTGAAACCCTGACAGTTAGGTTGTCAAGCAAACACCATACCAATGAATTACTTAATTATAATTTTCAAATCCTCCTTACAATTTCTATCATATATATATATATATATATATATATAAACACACATGAAAATCAGCCATTTAATGCCGGCTATATACATGTCCTTCCTAACAGGCTTACAGGGTACTTAGGTCTGTCACCAGGCTGAAGGAGCACATGAGGGTGTACAAAGAGAAAGTCACTCTCAAGACGCTCCAAAAGTCTTTTGTGTATCATATATGTAAAAAGGTATGTGATTCTGATTTGCAAAGTCATTTGCAGGCCCATGTCCACTCAGTTCAACATTGAAGTGATGGCCTTCTTCTGGAAAGAAGTGGCAGTTATCATAGATTGTTTGGTATCAGCTGTCTTTATGGTGAGTTGAAAAGAAGCAGATTTGTAAATTTGCTCTCCTTTGGATAAGTGTATGCATTGGATGTTTTTTGATAGCAATACTTTAGGTATGATTTCCATATTTTTTATTCTTAAAAAGATCGTTCAAACATGTTTATGTCATTTTTATTTTTTTATTAAGTTAGTTTCATGTTATCATCTAGTGTGGACTTATTTACATCATTTGAACTGTTTTCCTCATTTTTACCATATTCACTACATTTCGGCTATTGTACGCTCCAGCCTTCTTCAGGTTATATATGTTGCAATTTTGAACTGAACCTTTTTAGTTCATGGGGTTAGATTGTTCTAGTTCCATGTGCTATGACTTTTCTGGATGTCTCTGCTTCAGTTATCTCCCTTTAGTAACTCAACTCCCCATGTTTTTTTGTTCTAGTATTTTGCAGGTATTGAACTTACAACTCATTGGGTCAAGTCCAAGGTGATCCTTATAAGGATTGCCTTGGTCAAGTCACTTTTTGGATTACTTGAACCAATACTTTTATCCACTGTCTTAGGGAACTATATAAATAGTGTAGATAGTTACAATACCTCATCTCAGAAATATAGACAGATCCAGAAGAAGGCTGGAGTGTATAACGACTGAAACATCAGGAATATGACAATGAGGACAACAATATAAATAGTTACAATACTCCATCTCAGAAATATAGAGAGATTTTGTAGTGTGGAGTTTATAAAGATGCGGTGCAAACTGCATATTGATAGTAAATATCTGCATTTGATCTTTTTCTATTATATAAAAAGTAATGACTAATATATTTGTATTTTTTTAATGTTGATACATGGGAGCACAGTAAAATTGGAATTTACTAAGATAGATAGAGATATATATATATATATATATATATATATACACTAAAATAACAAATGCATAAAATCATTTAAATAAATTTAAAAATATATATATATATATATATATATATATATATATATATACACACTAAAATAACAAATGCATAAAATCATATTTAAATAAATTTAAAAATATATATATATATACACTAAAATAACAAATGCATAAAATTATATTTAAATAAATTTAAAAATATATATATATATATACACTAAAATAACAAATGCATAAAATCATATTTAAATAAATTTAAAAATATATATATACACTAAAATAACAAATGCATAAAATTATATTTAAATAAATTTAAAAATATATATATATATATATATATATATACACTAAAATAACAAATGCATAAAATCATATTTAAATAAATTTAAAAATATATATATATATACACTAAAATAACAAATGCATAAAATCATATTTAAATAAATTTAAAAATATATATATACATATATATACACTAAAATAACAAATGCATAAAATCATATTTAAATAAATTTAAAAATATATATATATACACTAAAATAACAAATGCATAAAATCATATTTAAATAAATTTAAAAATATATATATATATATATATATATATATATATATAATCATCAAAAAGAGAAAAATTAGCATAACATGTTCAGCAGATGCTTTTATTTCAAATTCCTGCTAACAGGCAGCACTTGTGCATTGTTTTCTGCTCTAACACTGATTTTGAATTCAGACTTGTTTACATCTGTGCTCTGCCATTGACATTCTTTCAATTACATTTCAATTGTGATTTAGAATACCTTCTTGCCCATGACGAGAGTCTCAGTGCTAATGCTAAGCATAAGGCTATATTACTGGAAGATAAGGTGGAATTTATTTTATTCAGAATACTGTACGTACATATCATAAATACTGTAATAGGCAATGGGGAGTGCTTATTTGCGGTTTATAGTGTGGTTATTCTGACTTAAGTCATGTTTTCATCTAAGTCATGACCTCTAGAAGCAATTAATGACATAGGGTGAGGTGTACCAGTATAAAAAAATATATTTGTGAAAGGACAAAATAAATAAAAAGGAAAACTTAACTGATGTGTTTCCTACCCTTATGGACTTTATTAAGGCAAATGTAAGGATTTTTTTTTATTATTTTTATTAGTTATTAAATTATCTCACTTAGCATTTTCCATAATTTACTGTGGCTTTTCAGTTCTATACTTATGAGTATTCTTAAATTAACAAATGCTGAAAAATTAACATTTTTTTTTTACTTTTGTCTATAAAAACTTTTTGCAAAATAAAGCTCTTACAATTGCTTTAATAAAGTCCAACAGAGGATGAAACATGTCAGCTAAGTTTTCCTTTTGTTTTTATTCACACACACACACACACACATACACATATATATATATATATATATATATATATATATGTCATTCACAAACTGTTTCACTGTATCACAGCTCATCAGTGTGGCAAGACGTGATTGCTTCAAGCCAGGATTGAAACTTGACCATTTTCACATCAGTCGGAGACTCTCACCCTTAGAACATCAGAGAAATGCGATGGAGAAAGGGAATTTTTAACCCATTATATACGAGATATAAGCATTACTAGTTACCAGAGTGCTCAGTTCATAGTGAAGAGCTTTTAGCATTAATTAGCGGCAACCAACAAATTCACTCTCTTCCAAAGTGCTCAACCTACGAGAGGTGGGGGTCATATACAGTTATCCACAGACTGTTTTGCTGTATCATAGCTCATCAGAGTGCCTGGACATGCAATTGCTTCAAGCCGGGATTGAAACATTATATATATATATATATATATATATATATATATTGTGTGTGCCTATTGTCTGGTTTACTCTCCTCTCTTGTCTTTTGAACAGGAGTAGAGATCTGTCCCTTGGGTTTCCAGGGCCTTCTAAAGTATTTTTATTCTCTCTCGCTCCGAATAGCCCTTATCTTAGTTGCATTATATATATATATATATATATATATATATATATATATATATATATATATAAAACTGAACAACTTGAGAATCCAGTCTTTTCAGAAACCTTTCAAACTTTAAAAATAGCTGGTTTTTGTGTGTGTATGGAAGATGGCATCAATAAACACCCACATGGTTGCTATTTTAAAGCTCTTGATTAAACTATTAAAACTGTTGGTATTTTTTCATCTTCCCACCTGCCATATAGAGCAGAGCATGTAATGATAGCTTCTAAGTGAATGACCTTTTGTAGTTTAAAAAGAACAAAGGCATGTTAAGCTTAGACAGAAACTCGAAATAACTAAGAAACTGAAATGATTGGTGAACAAGACTGTTTTTTATTAAACTGTAACATTGGTAAGTCTACAAATAGTGTTACATGCAGCATAGAAGAAATTTCATTTCACGGATCTGCCAGGAACTTTTATATTAAAATTGGTTAAAATGAAGGAATTGAGATGTAAATTAATTTTTCAAGATGTAACTGTTTCTCTCATTTCCTCATAAATTGAAGTTTTCAGGCTTCAACTATGAGATAAGTCTTCTCTTTTTTTCTTCTTCACCTTCTCTTTTTTTCTTCTTCACCTTCTTCTTCTTCACCTTCACCTTCTTCACCTTCACCTTCTTCTTCTTCACCTTCTTCTTCTTCACCTTCTTCTTCTTCACCTTCTTCACCTTCTTCTTCTTCACCTTCTTCACCTTCACCTTCTTCTTCTTCACCTTCTTCGCCAAGTGGTAAAAGTATGCAGGATCAGATGGTGTTCCCTCCTGAAAAGGGGACCGCAGGTTCAAATCCTGCAGGAGGACACATTTCCTTTAATAAATCATCTTAGCTGGTAGATGAAATAAATACTGTTCAAAATAAAACAGAGCGTCTACTCAAATATGGGGATCCACTAAAAATAACAATTGAAGAAATAAAAATATCTGATTAAAATTTCATTATAAATTCCTGATCATTTAAAAAATCCCTTTAGTTTGCATCCCTATAAATAGACATTTAACCTATTGTTGTCTCATTATTTCTGAAGCACTGATTTCTTCTCCTTTCTCACAATATCAATTGAGTGTTTAAATTCAATATAAAATTCATGAATTTGTGTTTTAACATAAATTTCAATATTTAATGTCTTCTGTAATGCATTTAATTGACTGCTTTTATAGTTTTGACAGGATAACATGTTAAAGATTTTAACTCTCTAATCCTGTGCTCTGCATTTTGCCAGTTTGTGAACTCCAACTCACTTTTGAATATGCCACCGTTAATTTGTGGATCTGTCTCTAAAGTTCTTTTAATTGAAATTGCAACCATTGGATTGAGTTTGAGTTTACAGGTTTATAAATGATGTTCGTGTGAGCTTAAACTTGCTGGTTTAAAAATCAGGTTGCTCAAGAAGAAAAATCCTGTTACAGTTTTGACAACTTTTAATATTTGTTTTCATTTCAAGTTAGACATGAATCAGTATTTTGTTTGTTTGGTTGTTTTTTATTTGTTTGTTTTTTGCATCGTTTTTTGTTTTTTTTGCGTGTTTCTTTGCGTTTTTTTTGTTTTGTTTTTGTGTTTTTTGTTTTTTGCGTTTTTGTTTTTTTTTTTGTTTTTTGCGTTTTTTTTTTTTTTTTTTGTTTTTTGCGTTTTTGTTTTTTGCGTTTTTGTTTTTTTTTTGTTTTTTGCGATTTTGTTTTTTTGTTTTTTGCGTGTTTTGTTTTTTTTTGTTTTTTGCGTGTTTTGTTTTTTTTTGTTTTTTGCGTTTTGTTTTTTTTTGTTTTTTGCGTGTTTTGTTTTTTTTTTGTTTTTTGCGTGTTTTTTTTTTTTGTTTTTTGGCGTTTTGTTTTGTTTTTTTGCGTTTCTCCTGAAATTATGATATACTGTGCACCACTTCTAAAAAGTGTGACTAGTTCTATGTGAACCTTCACAAATATAATTGTGTGGGGGGGCATCTGTTTATTTTTAAATTGAACTGTTGAGCTCAAATACATAAAAATTAATAGGAGAATCCATTATTTAATTTAATTTTTATTAAGTTTTTATTTTTCTCCCTTTTTAAATATTTATTTCCTAACTATGCTTTATTAGCCATCTGTTGAAACATCCTGGATATTGAAAAAGTTTTTTGAGTTTTAAGATGGTTGACAGATTAAGTAGAATTTGGCTTCAGTCAGATAAATACCATTTATTTTTTATGAAATTGGTTTTGCTTAGATTACTAATAAGTTTTTGTTGAGCTAACCTAGTTTCTACTGCCTCTACCCACCATTTGACTCCTAATTGTTTTTTGACAATAAATTAGAGACAGATATATTTTATTCATTTTTTGCTAATTCTTTTTGTTTTTTAATCAAGTTTGTTGTTCTACATAGATTTGTTCAGCTCAATTTTTTGCATTGTTTAAGCAAGTTTGTGAGAAGACGAGAATGCATGGTTGTCAGCAAAAGGGACAGTGCATGGTTTGAGGTGCACATTGGGTAGGTCAAAATCAAACGTAGTAAGAAACTGTAGAAAATATGAGAAAGAATGAAAGATGGGTTTCATATGGAAATAATGAAAGATGGGTTTCATGATCTGAGTAAAGTTTATTCAGAGACCAAAAAAATGCCGTGAGAAACGAAATGTATTGCTGGGCTGCGATATAATGTTTATCCGCTTATGTAGAAGTGAATATTGAACAATTAGATCAGAAATGAAGGCAAAGCAACAAAGATGTGTCTCTCTCTGTTTCTCTCTCTCTCTCTCTCTGTCTGTCTGTCTGTGTGTGTGTGTCTCTGTCTCTCTCTGTCTCTCTCTCTCTGTCTCGCTCTCTCTGTGCGTCTCGCTCTCTCTGTGCATCTCTCTCTGTCTCTTTCTCTGTGTGTGTGTGTCGCTCTCTGTCTCTCTCTCGCTCTCTGTCTCTCTCTCGCTCTCTGTCTCTCTCTCGCTCTCTGTCTGTCTGTCTCTCTCTCTGTGTCTTTCTTTCTCTCTCTCTCTCTCTCTCTCTGTGCGTCTCTCTCTCTGTGCGTCTCTCTCTCTCTCTGTGCGTCTCTCTCTCTGTGTGTGCGTCTCTCTCTCTCTCTGCATCTCTGTCTGTCTCTCTCTCTGTGCGTCTCTGTCTGTCTGTCTCTCTCTCTGTGCGTCTCTGTCTGTCTGTCTCTCTCTCTGTGCGTCTCTGTCTGTCTGTCTCTCTCTCTGTGCGTCTCTGTCTGTCTGTCTCTCTCTCTGTGCGTCTCTGTCTGTCTGTCTGTCTCTCTCTCTGTGCGTCTCTGTCTGTCTCTCTCTCTCTCTGTGCGTCTCTGTCTGTCTCTCTCTCTCTCTGTGCGTCTCTGTCTGTCTGTCTCTCTCTCTGTGCGTCTCTCTCTCTGTGTCTCTCTCTTGCTTGAATGCAATCTTCAAGCCAGTGTTAACCTCATTTTCCACTTTTATATTTACATATGCTCTCTCCCTGATATTGAGCACTTTCACCAATAATTACAGCCGACCTTAACACTTTTATAAATATATATGGACTGAAGGTTTCTTTCAAGCATGGAAACACTGTTGCTAATTGATATTCACCACAGTGTCCACACACACACACACACACACACACTAGGAGTAATTATATATATGTAATTCTGTATTTGAATTCCAAATACAGAATTATTCTCAGTACAAATTTTAGCTCTGCTATTTCACATCAAGAACTGTTTTATTATTACTACAAGCATTCAACTCACTGTCCACTTATATATATATATATATATATATATATATATATATATATATATATATATTTTCCAATTGTCATTTTATACCAATCTGTCTTGTCCACAGAATTGATCTGGGAATTTAACTGTATTGTTGACATGGAAAAAAAAAAATTCTCTTATTATAAAGGTAATTTATATATATATGGAACTGAGGATTGTGAGACAACAGCATCAACATCTAAGTGTCCATATGAAACTTTTAGTTGCAGAAAGCAGTAACAACTATTTTACTTGCATACACACATTTTATATATATATATATATATATAATATATATATATATATATATATATATAGTGCCACACAATAGTGCGCTCATAAGATATTTGAAAAAATTGTCTTTTTTTCTTTTTTTTTTTTCATATAATAAATCTTAATTAAACTATATTCATGAACAAAAATATTTATTAAACCAATTACAACCATTTTCAAAAGTTTTTATGAAGTTTGAATAAAAATTAATATTTTCATTGCAGCTTTTTTTTAAAGTGGTTGTAATTTATTTATTAACTTTTTTCTTAATCAACAAATCGTAATTAAGACATTATATTCATTATCTGGAGAAAAAGACTTTTTTTTTTTTAATATCCAGGGCTCACTTACTTTTGGGCAGTACATATATATCTCAATCATTCACAAACTGTTTTGCTGTATCACAGCCGTTCAGTGTGGCTAGATGTCTGATTGCTTCAAGCCAGGATCGAAACCTGACCAATTTGGCATCAGTCAAAGATCCTACCCCTAGGCTATCATCACACGGCAGAGAGAAAGGGAAATTTTAACGTTTATACAAAATACTCCAGTAGACTGGAGAGCTCAATTCAGTTGAAGAGTAATGTATTAATAGCAGTAGGAGCCACTTTTTTTTGTATTTTTAATTACCCTCTTCTCAAGAGAGCTCAACCACATTTATATATCTGAGATGTTACACAGACACACTCTGAATATCCATCATCACACACACACACACACACACACACACACACACACATCTTGTCATCCACAGACACTGTTTTGCTGTATCGCAACTCATCAGTGTGGCTAGATATCTGATTTCTTCAAGCCGGGATCAAAACCCAACTGATTTGGCACATGGTTGTGGCTAGATGTCTGATTGCTTCAAGCCAGGATCAAAACCTGACCGATTTGGCATCAGTCATAGATTCTACCCCTAGGTTATCATCACACGCACATACACACACACACGCACATATATATATATCTTGTCATCCACAGACACTGTTTTGCTGTATCGCAACTCATCAGTGTGGCTAGATATCTGATTTCTTCAAGCCGGGATCAAAACCCAACTGATTTGGCACATGGTTGTGGCTAGATGTCTGATTGCTTCAAGCCAGGATCAAAACCTGACCGATTTGGCATCAGTCATAGATTCTACCCCTAGGTTATCATCACACGCACATACACACACACACGCACATATATATATATCTTGTCATCCACAGACACTGTTTTGCTGTATCGCAACTCATCAGTGTGGCTAGATGTCTGATTTCTTCAAGCTGGGATCAAAACCCAACTGATTTGCCACATGGTTGAAAGAAAGGCAAATTTTTACGTACTTATTCTGTGAATAAACACACCAATAACTGACAGTGCTCAAATAGGAAGGCATTTTTTCTTTTCTTTTTTCTTTCTTCAGACATATATAAAAAAATTTTATACAAATGCTTAATGCCTAAATTTTTCGTTACTGGAACCTGCTAAGCAACTAACTTGTGAAAAACCTGATAGAACTTTGGCAAACTACTTTCTGAAGTCTAAAATATGCCAAGCATTTTCAATAGCATCGTGGTGGGTAGCAGAATCTGTTTTAATAAAAATAAATTTGTAAGGTTTGGGAAAAATCTTTTAAACATTCTGGCAAAGAAATCATTGCCATCTTTGTTTTTGCTTGCATATCAAAACATTCTGGCCAGTGTTGTCCTTTCCAAAGTACCTCAGCTGAAATGCTGCGTTAGTGTTGAAGGGAAGGGACAAGGGATGGGGGTCAAGCATATAGTCTGAATCTGTATTACCTCAACTGCAAACAAAAATGACTCTACATCTACAAAACTATTAAACCCCAAAAATCCAAACAAAAAAAAAAAATCCAAGAAATAGAAACATTGAAACATCCTCAAGAGAATGAAAAGATACAAAAAGAAAATAACGAAATGGTTATTGAAGAACCAAGGAAAATGGACATAGAGGAACAAATCTCTTGCCCATTACAAACAATGGAAAGATCATCTAGACAAAGTTCATTAAAAGAACTGAATGGTAAAACTAAGGGAGCAAAATCAAACTAAGTAGAAACAAAAGAAGTTCAATGAACAAAGCATAACAAGAAACAAAACGCTAATAGTCTGAAGTACATAGAAATGATGGACACTTCACCTATATAAAAAAAAAAAAAAAATTGGGATGTAAAAATTCATAATACATAATACATAATCAAGATGCAAAACATTATTCAATGGAATTGTAAGTGGGGTCAAAACACTATGAAAATGTAAAAATAAGTTTTAATACCAGAAATAATTTGTAAAAAAAAAAATTATTACCAGCAATGCATTTTTGAAAAACAAATATTACCAGCAATATATTTTTGAAAAAAAAAAAAAAAAGAAAAATATATATTACCAGCTATACAGTTTTTTTGGAAAAAAAAAAAAAAAAAAGAAAAAATATTACCAGTGATACATATTTGAAAGAAAATTATTACCAGAAATAGATTTTTTGAAGGAAAAATTTTACCAGAAATAGATTTTTTGAAGGAAACTTTTTTACCAGAAATAGATTTTTTGAAGGAAAAATTTTACCAGAAATAGATTTTTTGAAGGAAAAATTTTACCAGAAATAGATTTTTTGAAGGAAACTTTTTTACCAGAAATAGATTTTTTGAAGGAAAAATTTTACCAGAAATAGATTTTTTGAAGGAAAAATTTTACCAGAAATAGATTTTTTGAAGGAAACTTTTTTACCAGAAATAGATTTTTTGAAGGAAACTTTTTTACCAGAAATAGATTTTTTGAAGGAAACTTTTTTACCAGAAATAGATTTTTTGAAGGAAACTTTTTTACCAGAAATAGATTTTTTGAAGGAAACTTTTTTACCAGAAATAGATTTTTTGAAGGAAAAATTTTTTACCAGAAATAAAAATTTTGTCGGCATTAAATAACCCATTGAGGTTGATATGCCGTAAAACCAAAACAAACCAAACATCTCCCTCTCTCGATTCATGACTAACTAGGTAGATTTTCCCAGAGTAGGTTGTCACTTCTTTTTGGAGTAAACTAGTTACCAACCAAGACTATAGGACCCAGTCTGTCTTTCTATTCAACCCATAGCTGGGGGGAGAAGAAACTAATTCATACCTTTCCTATTTATGCATCAGGGAATATAATGAACCCGACTTTTTCTATTTTTGTTTATTTACTGAATACATTTTCTATCTGTTTGCAGGCAGTTTGCTCCCAGTATAAGTTATGGATTATTCTAAAAACTTTACCAAATAAATCGAGCTTACCTAGCAGTTCAAATAGTTCTTAATGTCACTTTGTTTAAACTTAGGACATTGAACTGATGGTTCCATCAGTTCCAGTTGAGGTTTTTAACAGCTAAGCTATTGCTTCTTTGGAATTTGAAGTTTCTTACTTTAGGTTAAAATTAAAATAGAAGACTGTGTGTTCCAAGTTAGTTCGTGTAGGTGTGTCATGCTTTTTGTCTGGCTCAGCACATGTTTAGTGGAGTGATAATGGCTATAAATGGTCTCTGTTGGAGTAGGAATAAACAAAGTGATTATTTGTGTTCAATTATAGCAGTGGATTGTATGTTTAACATCAAGAAAAAGATAAGTATTATTCCTACAGTTGTAGAGTGATAAATATTGCGTATCATGAGAGATAGAGAGATACATACATACATACATATATATATATATATACATATATATATATATATATATGTGTGTGTGTGTGTGTGGGAGTGTATAAAAAGTTGTTTACCTGATTCTTTTCCCTAAATCAGTATTTCAATGGCCAAACATCAGAATACTGATGTTTGGGTAAGTAGGTCAGAATGAAAGCTTTTCAGCACCTCCCACACCCTGACACATGTATGCACACTTTTTATTTTCATGTTAAATTTCCTTTTTTTTTTTTTTTTTTTTAATTTTTTAATTTTTTTTTTTTTATTTCATGCAATACTTGTCTGTGTCTATCTGTGTGTCTAAATAGTAAAAATAAAAAAAACACTTTCATTCACAATGGGGGTGGTACTGAAGGCCAACTTATTAAAAAAAAATAACTCATAAACACCCACTGCTAATCTATCTCTGACATTTAAGCCTGGAATGTTTTACCATGAACGAGGCACATCCACTTCTCACTAAAAAAAAAAATAAAAAGCATAGCATCATGAAAAATGGCCCAAATCTTAATAACAAAGTTTTGTCAAAATGTTTGTTATTAAGAGGAAAAAAACAAAGTATGTTTAACAATTTTTTAAACCTTTGTAACACGTTTAAAATTTTGTTCCCCCCCCACACACACACACACACACTTTTTTAAACATCTGCGATGTAAGTAATTTTTATGATGAAGCATTTTTACACTTTTTTCCCAATGAAAAACACTGATTTGGGAATTCTTGCAAAAATGAAATGTTGGATTTATGAATGAAATTATTTTTGAAATTATGCGTTTTAGGAAATCTTGGTAAAAAAAAAAAAAATATTTTATTTCACATAAGTTACACCCCACTTACTTAATTTCATGAAATTTTGAGAAATTAAATCCTATGTCCAAATTTTTTTTTATTAGTTAAAAGTAGGATTCCTTGGAGAATGTAAATCATGTAATTTTTTTTTTTTTCCAAAAAAAAAATTTTCCTCGTTTTTCTGAAAATCTGTTCTGAATGGTAAACTAAATAATGTAATAAAACTATGACATTAATTAGAAAACTTTTTAATTGCTTTTATAAATGAGTTATATTTAAGACATTGTCTTGAGAAAAAATTTTTCAATGAATAATGAATTTTTACAAGGATCTTTTTTATTTTTTTTTTAAATTATAATAATTTATCATAATTTAAAAATCTTCCACACTGTATTTGTTTTAGGTGATATTGTGATTAAGTAGAAATTTTGTTTATGAATCAAATATTGAAAAGCTTAATATGTCGTTTTGCACCAATATTTTTTTAAATAATTTGATTTTTTTTTTTTTTCTTTTTTTAAAGAGTTGTCCTCTTTTTTAAAGAGACATTCGCTTGTCTCCCTTTCCTTATTCATTGCTGACATTTCAACAGGTTTTGAACATCGTCTCTTCAGTTTTAAACCTTTAAAATTTTAAGTAAGGTTTACTTTTTGAAAAATTTCTATTTAGTGAAATATTTTTATTTTATGTATTTATTTTAGTGTGGGTCATAAATTATTGAGTTACTTCTATCATGGTATTTCATTGCAGTTATTAAATTTTAAAATTAATTTTAAGAAAATATAGTATATTAAAATTTTATTATTTTTTCATGAAGCATCTTCAAATGTAACTAAGTCAATAAATATTAGAAAATTGCTGAAAATGTTAATTTGTAAAAATTACTAGGTAGTTACCCCCCCCCCACAATGCGTTCACTTAGAGTTCAGAAATTTATATCAATTCTGGTCATCCATACTAACTGTCAACACCTCAGAGCTTATTGATAACATCAATAAAGACATGAGAAAAACGGGACCTGTTTTTAAATGTTTGTATATTATTTTTTTATGCTACAAGTAATGTTTGTTTCAAATCAGATTAATTTAACTTTAAATTTGTTAATTTTAATCAAATAACATGTCATAAATATGTATTTTCTTTTTGGAAGATTCTTAAAATTGATAATTAAATTTTTATTTTAAAACTAATTAAAATGTAAGAAATGGCTGCCAATAAATAGATTGAGCAAATATTTGACATTCCATTTTATATAATTTATATTTCAAATACACTAGAGAATTTTGCTTACTGGAAATAGTCAATTTAATCCTTTAGCTTTCAGTTAAAGCTAAAATGAAATCTTCAATCATGCATTTTCATTTTTAGAATTTCATTTTAAACCAATGGTACCAAAAATTTATACTGAATTAGTGGTGGTACCAACCATAAACCTTAAGTAAAATAGTCAAATTTATGATGGTAATTCTAAATATTAAATTTTGACTAATTTTCTTTTCATCTGAATTCTTTTCATCTGTCTTCTTTTTCTTTTTCTTTTCTTCTTTTTCTTTTCTTCTTTTTCTTTTCTTCTTTTTCTTTTCTTCTTTTTCTTTTCTTCTTTTTCTTTTCTTCTTTTTCTTTTCTTCTTTTTCTTTTCTTCTTTTTTCTTTTCTTCTTTTTCTTTTCTTCTTTTTCTTTTCTTCTTTTTCTTTTCTTCTTTTTTCTTTTCTTCTTTTTTCTTTTCTTCTTTTTTCTTTTCTTCTTTTTTCTTTTCTTCTTTTTTCTTTTCTTCTTTTTTCTTTTCTTCTTTTTTCTTTTCTTCTTTTTTCTTTTCTTCTTTTTTCTTTTCTTCTTTTTTCTTTTCTTCTTTTTTCTTTTCTTCTTTTTTCTTTTCTTCTTTTTTCTTTTCTTCTTTTTTCTTTTCTTCTTTTTTCTTTTCTTCTTTTTTCTTTTCTTCTTTTTCTTTTCTTCTTTTTCTTTTGTAGATGTGGTTCTACAAAAGAATGCTGAGAATAAAATGGATTGAACAAAGTTTTAGAGAAAATGGAAACAAAAAAGACACTTAAACTTAACACCAGGAAGAGATAGTTGAACTTTCTAAGGCACACAATGAGAAAAGAAGGTTTGGAAAATTTGATACTCACAGGATAGATAAAAGGCAATAGTTTAAATAGGAGAACAATGCATAACCTACTTTGCAAGCTTGAGTAAGTGGATGGTGGAGCAGGGTTTAAGTGAGATGACAAAGGATAAAAAAAAAAAAAGCTATAAAGGACAAGGAAATTGTGGAGAACCGTGATCGTTTACATCCTGAGGGGACACACCACCAAAAGAAGAATACAAAGGTAGAAACCAGCTCAACAAAAAGGGGAATATATATATGGTGGGAGAAAACGGAAAAGAAGGAAGATTACGAACCTGGGTGGGGAGGTAAATAGCAGGAATTGTGGAAAGCAGACGGGATGGGAGGCGAGGTTATCCCTTTCCAGTTCAACAAAATACAGGTATTCGATATAAGAAAGGAAGAGAGAGAAAAAAAAAAGCAAGTTCATGTCTAGTCATACAACCCTTCAACTATTTCCTCAAGATGAGTCAACAGTTGGCGAATAACATGTATTTTACATTCATCAACAGACATACAGGTGTTACCATAGCAACAGTTATTCATATATTGAACCGTTAAAACTTTATGGATTCAAGAAAATACTTATTTCTTGATAAAATGTTTGTGTGTGTCTATCTATATATATATATATATATATATATATATATATATATAACATTTATTTATTTAAATATTATAACATAAATATGTTATAAAATCGCTACAAAAATAGTCATTTTGTTTCAACACTTCTGGTTTAAAGAATAATAATTGTTGGTTATTGGAATTTATTCCGTATATACCAATCCCACACTTGTGTGTGTGTATGTATGTATATATATATATATATATATATATATATATATATATATATATATATATATATGTGTGTGTGATACAGAATAATTTTAAATGTTGAATATTCAAGTAATCTTATTATAGAAGAATAATATACATTAATAATGACTATAGTATATCTTTGTCAAAAAAGCATTTAAAATCTTTTCTACTTAAATAACGTCTTAGTTTTCTTGTGGTTTTTTTTTTTGCTTTTTTTTTTCGATAACTGGGGGACTGGTTTTACAAAAAGAATTAATGAATTAAATTCTCCAAGGACTTCTGCTTATAATTAATATAAACATTAAACTGTGCAAAAATGAATTTCTAGAAACTTCATAAGATTTAATTGATAGGTGGGTAACAAATGTGAAAAAAAAAAAAAAGATTTTACCAAGATTTTCTTAAGAAAAAAAGTTTCTAAAAAAATTTCATTTGTCCTGAAAGCTTCATTAAAATTTGACAATTATTTGATTTTTGCCAGAATTTTTAAAATCTGGGTTTTTCACTGTAAAAAATAAAATAAAATTTCCTATATTAATTTATGGCCACCCACTGACGCAAGAAAAAAAAGATCTCTAACCATGGAGCAAGACGAGTTGGTCACACAGCAAGCACTTGCATTTACCAGCTATGTTATGACACAGAATGCCACCCCAATGACCTTCTGACCTTGATTCAGAACTGTGACGGTTGGCATGATAGACTCCTGAATGTCCAAGCTAGCTTGAACGATTAAATAAATTTGGTCACTTATTATGAATCATATCATTTCACCCCAAGCAAGGCAATATATCCACTAAGTATAGAAGTATACTATATATAAAAGTGAACAAGTCAAGAAAATTATATGGCTGTGGTAGAAATACCCCCCCACACACACACACACACTTTTGAAAGGACACTCAACTCTAGGACAGGTTTGCTTTGCAGGATGTCTTGAGAGCCTTCAAAAAAAAAATGCAAAAACTCCATCAAATTTCAAGCCTCATCATATAATGAACCTCAACTTTTAATATAGATCCGGGCAGTCAAAGCTCTTTATATAAAATTTTTTTAATTTACTTTTTTTTAATTTACTTTTTTTTATATTTACTTTTTTTTATATTTACTTTTTTTATATTTACTTTTTTTTATATTTACTTTTTTTATATTTACTTTTTTTATATTTACTTTTTTTTAATTTACTTTTTTTTATATTTACTTTTTTTTATATTTACTTTTTTTATATTTACTTTTTTTTATATTTACTTTTTTTATATTTACTTTTTTTTATATTTACTTTTTTTATATTTACTTTTTTTTATATTTACTTTTTTTTATATTTACTTTTTTATATTTACTTTTTTTATATTTACTTTTTTTTATATTTACTTTTTTTATATTTACTTTTTTTTATATTTACTTTTTTTTATATTTACTTTTTTTATATTTACTTTTTTTTATATTTACTTTTTTTATATTTACTTTTTTTTATAATTACCTTTTTTATATTTACTCTATTTATATTTACTCTATTTATATTTACTCTATTTATATTTACTTTTTTTATAAGTCTGATGTTCAATTTTTTTTTTTTTTTTTTTTTTTCATTTCATATGATTAAACATTTTGGATTGTAAGAGAGACCTGGTATAATGCATGTCCTTTGAGTAGTGTGTTGTTGGGCTAACTTTCAAACAGCAGAGATACCTGTATTTACTATGGGGGTTAGCAATGGCTTATTCATGAACTTACTCACATGTCTTCATTTAGGTTTTACAGTAATCTCTTTTGGAAAGGCATGAAGCCAAAGTTCCCTGCACTCTAAGTCCCAGTAAGAAAAGAGTGAACAAGTTTCTTTCAACTAGTTCCATGTTTAAAACATTTTTTTTCTTCTTGAAAAGAATGTTCTATTTTGAGATGATGGCGAACAGTATATATATTCTATGCATGTATTGATGCATATCTTTGAGAATAATCAATTCTTTGTGCAAAGATTTATTTATTTGGGGCCTAAGCAGGCAAAAGCGAGGAGATTCTTTCCAGTCTGTCTGGCACCAACCGAAAATTGGCTTTAGCACAATTAATTCCAGCTCTTTACTGGAATCTTTTCTCTGCATGGGTTAAAATCTGAGATCAGCTTTTCCCATACATTCTGTCCCCTCCCCACCGGCCTTCACAAGGCATTCACTGATAAAAACCCAAAGTTTTACCTTCCAGTGAAAGAGAGCAAGGAGAATAGGCAGTTAAGTCAGGAGTGGTGGGTAAGGGCAGCGTGGCTGCCGGCTAGTCCTTCTAGAGAGGAAGTGTGAAGACTAGAGAGGCAGTTGTTGCTTTGTTAGTAAGAGCCATTTTTTTTTTTGCAGACATTGGGCTGACTGACCATGGAAATCATCCTGGAGCTGGCAGATTTTGTTTCCAAAGTGAGCAGGGTGGATTCGTTAAGAGAAATTTGTTGATTAGAGTCTATAATAAAAAGAGTATGTGATAGCATGGGTCCATTATAAATTATTATTATTATTAAATCTTTTGTCGTCACATACTATTTTATAATCGAACGTTCTATTTAATACCAAGCAATTCAAATTCCTGACCCCACCCACACAAACTTTCAACTTCCTGTTAAGCAGTAGCAATTATAAAGAAAGAATTCTGCTTTTTAAATCATTTTAAAAAAAACAAAACAATCTGTTAATTGCTTACTAGCAAGAGAAACTGAGGGAACCAACAAATAACCTACCCTGGCAAGCTTGAATGACTGGATGGTGGAACAGGATTTGGGGGAGCCAAAAAACAAAATTTATTAAGAGTCACAAAAGACAAGAAATTGTGGCTGGCCATAATCACCAATGTGAATTGGCGATATATGAAGAACCCTAACCCTGGCCCATGTGTACACACTCTGGTGCCCCACATTAAACCTGACTTGTTGCTGTGGGGAGATAGGTAAATACCACCAATACTTAGCTAGAATATGTATTTGGCTCAAGGATTCAACTTGTTGTTTAAAATTAGGCTACCCACATGTTGATCCAATTAAAGGAAAACCTGTAAAAATAAAGGGTGGGGAGAGAAAGAAAGAAGAAAGTTACTTTTTATAGTTAAAATGAAAGTTAACGTATCAGGAATATATTGTTGATTTTTTTTTTTTTTTTTAAAGAAAAAACCCATCAGGCAGTGTCCTATGCCAGCCACTGGCAAATGGCAGCCCTTGGGCCACATGTGGCCTCACTGGCTTTCTGAATAGCACACCTAATTTTATGAAGCAAATAACATTTAATAAATTGTTTGTTGCCTTTCATCCTCACTTGTTCACTCACATTGTCTCATATATAGCCATATACATAAACGATAATTAACCTTGTGTTAGTTACCTTGTTTTTATGAAAATAGATAATCCTCTAGCATCTGCCTCCCATACCAATTGAGCTACAACTGTGCCACGCACCCTTGCTGAGTCAGGAGAGTAGTAGCAGAGAGCAAAAGAAACACATTACCAACTTGAATTATGAGTACTTTAAAAATTTGGGGGCAACAAAACACACCATGTGACCAGGGTTAAGTATAAATGTTTCTTGAAACATTTTCCACTATTTCTCACGAAGGAAGATCATACACGTAAAATTCTTTTGCTTCAGAAACAGTAAACATCAAGGATTATTATATATTTTTCTTGAGAGAATAAATATACTTTTACAAATACTTTTGTATATACTTAATCAGAAATAAATCACACGCAGTAGCATGTGTTAATCACTCTGTCATCGACGATAATATTATGCCAAGACTTAAGTTGGTTTTTTTGGGGGTTTTTTTTTAATTATAGATAGAATCTTTTGTCCAGAGAAAAAAAAAATTTGACTTTTTCTCATTTCTGAGGCAGTATAGTCTTGTCGGGAAAATGGTTGCAGTATCTTTTTAATAAAAAAATTCAGTCGGTTACGTGCCATACATGATACATGCTTAGGCGATCATATATCGTTCGATATATGACTGAAGAGGCAAATTTCTTTTTTCCAGCAGTAGGTTGCCAATTCTTTCTGCTGTAACCCAGTTGCCTTCTAAGGCTATAGAACCTGATCTGTCCTGCTATTTATTCATAGCTGGGGGTGGGGAAGAGGATTAATATCTTTCCCAAGGGTATTAGCACATAAGTGAATGTAATGGATTCGACTGGGATTCGAACTTTGCTCTCCAATTCCTCAATCTGAGCTGCTATCCCATTACTCCACCTTTTTTTATCAGTGCAGCCTGTCTTATAATTTACTGTACCTCATACAGCCAACTGCTTGGAAAAAGTTGCCCGTGCTGGTTCCATATATAGATAAAAAAAAAATTTTTTTAAGTTTTTTTTTCTTTTTTTATATATTTTTTTTTTTTATTTATTTTGATTTTTTATTTTTTTTTTTTTTTTTTTTTTATTTGATTTAAAAAAAAAATTTTTTTGATTTTTTTTTTTTTTTTTTTTTTTTTTTTCTGAGACCTTCAAAAATCTCTAAGTGACAATATGTTGTCACTTAGTGATATTTGTAAAGTTAAAAGCTTTTCGTTTATAGACCGAATTGATTTCAAGCATTAGTACAAAAAGGGCGGAGAGAGGAAATAGATTTTAAAAAAGGGAAAAGTAAGTTTGAAGAAAGAGTGAAATTAAAAGCATATCAGGAAAGAAAAAAATCTGACATACATTCAAAATGCAGGGAAAATCGGTGCAAAGATTTGAATACATCTATGTACTGTGTTCCATCAGGACATCGACAGTAATGGCTCTCCACAACTTCCTGTCTATTATATTTCTTAGTAAATTTTGTCTTTTCACTATCTCTCCTAATTCCTCTTCTGCAATCCATTTACACAAGCTCATTCTTCATCCCCTTGTATGTGCCATGTCCCTTCAGAATGTTGGTGATCATAGCTCTCCACAATTTCCTGCTCTTTGTAGCTCTTAAGTTTTCACTATCTTTCCTAATCCCTTTTCTGTCAAGCATTTACACAAGCTTGTTATGTAGGTTATACACTTTTCCCCTCTGTCACTTATACACTCCCCCCCCTCTGTCGCTCTTGCCTTCAATAGGTCCTGTAAGTGTCAAATTTTCTAATTAATCAAAAATAATTACATAAACGAACACAAAATCCTTAAAAAACAAATATAACAACATTCAAAAGAACTTGGGGTGCGAATAATATACAATAAATACAAACTTTGACAAATTTAATGACAACATAAAACAACTAATTTGGAAATTAGAAATATTTAAATAAAAAATTTGATAGACAGAACTTGTCTATTATTAAACCAAAGATGTCTGAAAATATAAAAAATCAACCTTGAACCAATGAAAAGTGTGTGTGTATGTGTGTAGATATAAAAGAAATATGAGAATTATAAAAAGTCAATTACTGACGAGTGGGTGGAGTGATTGCTGAAGAGTCTGTCTATGAAACTCTAGTGTCAGGGTGCTGAAGATAACACCAATAAGCTAAGTGACAAACTTTATATTTGTATAAATCATATATACATATATATATAAAATTCGCTTGACGAGGAAATGGAACTGTCTCTGGTTTAATAACAAAATTAAATTCGAAAGGTTTAGCTTCCATTTCTGAAACATGGTTATCACTGTGTAGCGAAAAAAACATTTTAAATCAATTAATTTATAATATTAATGCTCTGTAAATTTACATTGAGCATTATTGTGTAAAAATAAAAAATATCTATAAGGACACCGGATTTTATATCTTACTCTTCTTTCTTTTTTTATATATATATATATATTGAATTTGACAGTCTGACAATTTATTTAAAGACATATGTTTAACGTTCTTTTTATAGATACAAGTATTTAAGCAAATGCTCTGTTTAAACAGAGCATTTGCTTAAATACTTGTATCTATAAAAAGAACGTTAAACATATCATAAATGTTATATATATATATATATATATATATATATATATATATATATATATATATATATAATAATTTTGGGTGTAACAGCAAAATTGTTAGATTAGTTTTTGAATCGTTGTATCTTAGAAATGATTAAAGATATCTTACTGGAATTCTCGAAGTTTTTATAACACTATTGGACTCTACTAGGAACAATAAAAATATATAATTACTCTCCATGCTTAACATAAGAATCGTGATGAAATCGATCCTAAACAAAAATGACATGCTCGTCAGTAATTATTCATACCTAAGAATCGGAAGCTAATAAAGGATTGAAATATATATATTTCAGGATCATTTTCCAACTTATTTAATATGATCTTCGGCCTCTCTAATTTAACTTATGTCCTGGTGTAACAAGATCCCTCACATGTTTCATGTACAATTTCATTTTCAAGTCTTTTTTTCACTGCTTTTTCAACTGTCATAGCTGAAATTCCTCTCTTGTATGTCAAACTGTTTACGGATTGAGTTGTATCTTTTGTAATTGATCTCTTTAGCTCTAAGTCAAAATGATGATCCCTCTTGTTGTGACTTCCTGATCCAGTTTTCATCTCTACTGTTCCTTCTTTTTTAAACTTATTCACTGTTCTCTTGATGGACCTTGAATGGACTTTCAAAATTGAAGCCAGCGTATGTTATATTAGTACGATTATTGAAGTTCTGAAGGATTTTTTTTTTCTTTTCACCATTGCTCAGTTGAGAAGACAGTGGGTCTGACATAAAATGATTTTAACCTGTTTTCTTTCTAGGTGAATAACTCAAAGGATTTTTCAGTGATTCTTATGAAAAATGGTGTCAAGATGGCTAAACGTCTTATCTGAAAATTTGGAAAAAAACTCAATTAGTTTAGTGCTTTTTTTTTCTCCTTTAGATATTAAACATTTTGTGGTATGGACAATAATTGCAGGCTGTTACATGATTTGGACAATTTTGCTGATACACCTGGTCTGTGTGTGTTTGCATACATATATATATATATATATATATAATGCTCTACTTTGTATTGATCACTGTTTTTTGGGTTTTTTTTAAATAAAGAAATGAATACTAAAGAACTCTGGATTATAAATCTGACTGTTCTTTCCTATTATTTGAAAATATATATATATATATTCGACTCACCGTCAAATTTGATGTATGAATGTCAAGCATCTCGGCTCCGAGGAACCGACAGTTTGACACCAGCACATGAGATTTGATTATAGCGGTGAAGGTTTTGTGCAGAACCAACCACACTTTTTGAAGGGGCGAATACAGATACCTAGTGCACTTCGTGCCACAAGGTCCCCAAACAACCCTCCACAGGTTTTTTTTTTTTTTTTTTTTTTTTTTAATTCAAAGTTGTCCTCCTCCTAAACCAGTTGTCATCCAAGGCTATAGAACCCAGTCTGTCTTGCTATTTACCCATAGCTGGAGGGAGAAGAGGACACACACACACACACAAATATATGATTGAATGAAAAGAAAGAAAATCTCAAAAGGGATAAAACAAGAAAAATAAGGATACATTATTTGGAATTGAACAATTTAAAGGAGAGAGAGAGTGTTAAAACAAAAGAGTAAAAGAAAGAAACGTTGCTATTTTTTGTACTGACCAATATTTTCTTATTGATGCAACATGGGATACCAGTTAGCTGATTTTTTTTTTTTTTCAATGCTTCAGGGCTATGAGTCAGTCTGCACTGATTGGTAGCCAACAGTGAAAGATGTACACAAACAGGCCAACAAAACCAATAGAGGCAGCATACTCAAATATATATATAGAAAAAATATTTGTTCGTATACAATCACATATTAGCATAAAAATGATAGAATGTAGGTAAAATTTTACCTGTACAGGTATATACCTGAAACAGGCTGCTGCAGACCTAAAAATTATCTCTCTCTCTGTCTCACTCACTCACACAAAAGACAATGTTTAAACATCAAAAGCATAAGGAAAATTAATTCCTTTTAATAATGTGGAAATAACCACACTTTGCCCGATGAAGGTCACAAGACCGGAAAGGTGTGTAGCAAAAGTGTGGAAAATAAAGTAGAATATATATTTTTAAAAAATCCTCATTATAACCAAAAACATTTGTGGTATCTCTCTTCTCTTTAAAATACTCTTCTTGCGTTGGAACTAATATAACCTCTTCCTTTTATTTATTTATTTATGTATATATATATATATATATATATACACACACACACACAAACAACAACAAACAAATTGGCTAAAAATATTGGAAGCATTATTAATAAAAAAAGAAAATGCCAACACTCAATAATATCAACTATGAACACAGTCACAATGTGGTGACCATGCTTGGAAAATAAGATTCCTATAACTCTATTTATATAAATAAAAAAATAAAAATCCATATACTGAGTTTAAAGTAAGAAAAAAAAATCATTCATGATAATGACTAAAATAGCACTTTGACATGCAAAACATTCAGATAATTTCTATACATTTTATGTCCAGAAAAGAAAAAAAATTATAAGAACACCAAATAAAATTAAACAAAAAGCTTGATTGCAGTATCTTGTTAGTCATTTTTAATGAAACTAACTTTTATATATATATATATATATATATATATATATATATATATATACATACATACATACACACACACACACACAATTACCCACTGATTACTTTTTGATCATTAATAACAGCTTGTTCCTTTTTTTTCCTCTCTCTTTACTGTGGAATTTAAATGCCCCTCTCCCTCCAAGATCAGCAATAGAAGTCAAAGCCAACTGCAGGTTGAGACATTTCTGCTTGACCCTTCCATTAAGTGGTTATTTAGTACCTGTCCATTATCACCCACACCTGTGGTTGCAAAATACTTTTTGGCCTATATCATTAAGCAGTAATGATATAGTCATTATTTATTTATATATATATATATATATATATATATAGGCAGCACTGCATACTAGGTAGTCAAATGCATACTAATTATAAACAAGATGAAAATATGCTAAAAAAAATTAGTAAATACTAATATATCTACAATAGATCATAGAAAAAAAATTAGGTTAATCATATACTACACTAAATCTAGTATATCCAACTAAATTATTTGCAATGATTCTTCCCCCCCTTCCCATTAGCGTTTTGCAAAAAAACCAACATAGTTTACAAATTCAAGTGCCCTTTGGGAGATTGTATCTTCAATGGATTAAATAATATTTATGTTGGTCACGCTACAAACTCTCATGATGCTTGACACTACATTTGAATGATAACTCTAACATTTTTAGGCATTTAAAACAACATGCCTGGCCGTGTACACAATTCCGGAAAATCCTCATTGAAAAAACAACTATACTTAAACATGAAAACAGTTGAAACCTAACCTGAACAAAATAAACTACGAAATCTCCACAAATATTCTTAAATGCCTATAATTGGTAACAGAAGCCATTGGTTTATACAAATGGCTTCACATACTTAATACTTCTCGTTTTCACTCTCATGCGGTCATGTGTGACGTCACAAGCTGCGATGTGATTTTCGCTTCCACGTCTTGTATACACGAGTTAGTTGTTGCTTTGAAATTTTTCATGCAACAAAAACAGACTATCATTATTGTTTCGTCTGTGTATTGTTTGATATATTGAAATGTAATTGTCATCTTTGATAATGGCTTAAGACGAAAGCTTAGACTGGATTTAAACATATATCAATATGTTGATTTCCTTTCGTCTTTCAATGATAATGTTATTAAGCTTATCAGACAATATGACAAGAACTTACTTAAAATAAATAGACAAAACTTGTCTATATTATTTAATGAAACATGCATCAAAAAAAAAAAAATATATATATATATACACACACACACACACACACACACATATATATATATATATATATATATATATATATATATATATATAGCCTATGGGGTGTGTGTCACCAAGAAATGTACACTCTTCCAGTAAATCTTTGAAAATACGCACCCTTTTCTCACTGAAAACCCCTTTTTAAATCTTCCCTCTGTTAGATTTTAATGCCCTCTCCACCTTCGGACCTCCCTGTCTCCCTCGTCTGTTACCCCTCTATATAGATCACGGGTCCCCCCACACTATCACACATACTCTCACCAATTTTTCCCGGAGTCGTTGTTCCGTTTTCATTTTGAATCTGTAGGTCTGATCAATTGGATCGTTCTTACGATTCCAATGGAATAAATTATGACCATGGAATATTAGTGTTTAAGTCTTTTTATTATATCCTTACTCTGTCCTGGACATCGAGTTCTACCTGGATCATATCCTCTTGGAATTTTTATACATATATGTATGTGTATATATAATTGCATATGTATGTGTATATTCACCACTAATATTGTCATATATATATATATATATATATAATGAATAATATATAATTCCTCCTATTAATTTTCTTTTCCTTCCTTGTTTTTCTCTTTTTCCAATTACTAATCACATTTTTTTATCAAATTTCTTTAAGACCTATTATCTCCCTTCTTCTAATGCCAATTGACCCTGGTAAAAAATGACTGAACAAATGATCATTCTTCACTGTCTACTGCCTGCTGATCACTTTTTGATCATTAATAACAGCCTCTGCCCCCTTTTTATTTTATTTTATTTCTTTTTTTCCTACTGTGGAATTTAAGCACCCGTCTCCTTCCGAGTCAGTACTAGAAATCAAAGCCAAATGCTGGTTGAGACATTCATGTCTGGCCCTTCCATTAAGTGGCTATTATGTACCTGGCCATTATCAGCCACACCTGTGGTTGCAAAATGCTTTTTTGGCCTATATCATTAAGCAGTAATGTTATCCAACACTGCCCAGGTAAAATAGCTTCCAAAATCATCATTAACAGTTGAAACTTAATCTACAGGTCTATATATTCTATTCTCCATTGTTTGTTTGTCTGCCCATATCAATGTTTATCAACCTGAAGTTTTTACATGTTAACTTTGCTTCCATAAATTGATTCAGCAATCACAACTTACCTTATGACCCATGAGTATATTAATGGTCCATATATGTCACAGGGTTCCAGACTAGCTTTTTTTTTCACCATTATTCCAGAACTATCCCTTTCCCAAAAAAAAAAAAAAAAAAATTTCAAAATTCTTTTTAACTTTATCATAGCTTTGGGTAGCAAGATAAAAACTTTATCATAGCTTTGGGTAGCAAGATAAAAACTTTATCATAGCTTTGGGTAGCAAGATAAAAACTTTATCATAGCTTTGGGTAGCAAGATAAAAACTTTATCATAGCTTTGGGTAGCAAGATAAAAACTTTATCATAGCTTTGGGTAGCAAGATAAAAACTTTATCATAGCTTTGGGTAGCAAGATAAAAACTTTATCATAGCTTTGGGTAGCAAGATAAAAAAACACCATTAAAATGTTTAAGAAATAAATTACAGAGCTAAAATATTAAAGTTTAAAAAAGCGAATTAATGCAAAAAGTTATTTTTCATAAAAATCACAACTTTTATTTACGCATTTTGCTCAAATAATCTTGGCTGTTTTATATTGAAAGTTTTTTTTAATTTTCATGTTTAGAGTAACTTTTATCAGATTTTAAAAATTGTATTAATTGCATTCATTTTCTATGTAAAGAATATTAGCATATTCCAACTATTCACAATCAAAGAAGTGTTTAAAGTCTTTACCTAAAATTTTTATTTTTCCTGCCTCACATCATGATTTTCTGGGTTTATTAGTTTTAAATTCTCCCTTCTACATGCTCTGTCCATTGGTATTCAATTGTAGAATCTGTCCAAGGTATTTATCTAGTGTCTCAAGTCAACTCTTCACCTGTAGAATCTGTCGATGCTGTTCATCTGTTGCCTTGAGTCATCTGTGAGGAAATTGTCCAGCATTCACTGGCACATAGGAGGATTGATATTACATAGCAGTTCAACACTCTTTTCATTGTTTCTGTTGCCTCAAGTCTTCTCTTCATCTGTGAGGAAATTGTCCAGTATTCACTGCCATATAGGAGGACTGATATTACATAGCAGTTCAGCACTCTTTTCATTGTTTCTTTTGCCACTAGTCTTCTCTTCATCTGTGAGGAAAATGTTCATCATTCATAGCCATATAGAAAGATTGATATTACATGGCAGTTCATCCTTCTTGGTTGATAACAAAATTTTCCTTTTTGCATTTGCTTAGCTTCCAAAAGGCATCTTTCACTATTCCAGTGCACCTTTGGATTTCTCTGCCACATTTTCTCTCATCTGTTAAAACGCTTACCAAATTGCTAAATATCTGCACTTGCTTGATATTAGCATCTCCAATTTATAGCTCATTTGGATCTTAGCACTCGTGCTACCAACCTTACATTCTTTCTTCATAAAACAGATGGTTAGCAGGAAGAAAGGCTTGTCTATACTTGTTCAAATTTGTATATCAATCTTGCGAAAGTTTTATTTAAATGTCATCATTTATAAACTTCAATAGATGACAGGTTTACGCATAGTTCACCGAAATACAATGTATTACGACTGTTAGAATGATGAAAATAACTTTTAACCTTTTTTTCTTTTCTTTTTTTTGTAATCATTTCACCCCAGTCAGGGCAATTAAGGACAATAAAATATGAGGTTACTGAGTGTTAGAGAATATGAGAAAAAAAACTATTAAGGCAAGAGAACAAAAGAACAGAAATTAAGTTGATCAAGATAACAATTGATATTGCATTTTAATTTTTGAAGGTCAAAAATGAGTGCTTGGCAGTTCAGTTTAGAATTGAACTAGCTTAACTACTCACCTACAGTGCACAATGAGTGCAGGTGGTAATAAAATGGTGCTTGATGTACAATAATGGACTTAAAATTTATACTAATAAATAAAAATTTTGTAGCTAAAATCTATCTATATCTATAATTCTCAAAATGTGTATGTGCGTTTATGATTGGAAGTTTTTTATGCGTTTCCACAGTTTTCATCCGATTTCGATGAAATTTTTTTTTTTGTTTGATAGATAATTCTTCAGTGCTGGTTTTGATTCCAAATTGTTGGTGGCAATGGCTCTCCACTACTTTCTGTCCATTATAACTCTCAGCAACAGTTTGCTATTTACTATCTCTTCTTGGATATATATCTTTCATAAAAACTTTAATAAAAATAAATAGTTGAAATTATTACAATAATATTGTCTATATCTATAATTCTCAAAATGTGTGTGTGTGTGTGTGTTTGGGTGCTGTTTATGCATTTCTACAGTTTTCATCCAAATGCTTCTGTGTGCAAGACTGAAAATGATGATGATCAAAGGACTCAATGGCTGAGAAGAAATGCCTCTTCAACTGCTGCTGTGCATGAGGCTGAAACAAGATTGAGGATGCAAAAACGGCCCTTTTCAGGGCCATCCCCATTCAAATTGTTACCCCCCCCATTTGGGGAGGTGCCAATTGTTGTTACTAAAATTGAATTTCGGGTGGGCTGACTTCAAACTTAAACTGCTCCAATTGAATGGCAAAAATTCCCAGTAATGAAAGACCCGGTTGAAGATGGGTTATACTGCTAGTATATATATATATATATAGTTGGTGAATAATTATCAGGCATTTTTGTAGGCGAGTTATTTCTTAATAAAAATTACTGTTTCGTTTACTTTTTTTAATAAAAATATTTTATTTTTGGGTTATAAAAATGCATGTCAATCATACTCGTTTAAAAATGTTATTGTTGAATTATTTCTTTTTTCATAATATTGTTTAAAAACGCCTGATAATTATGCATTAACCCTACATACATACATACACACACACACACACACACACACACACACACACACACACACACATATATATGTGTGTGTGTGTTATGTAAGTTTTGTTGAAAACGACTTATAATGTGTGGTGGTTGGAAAATAAAATATTCCTATAACTCTAGATGCATACATAAAACATTGCATATATTCAGTTAAAATTAAAATAAAACTGATCCATGATAATGGCCAAAATATAGTCAAAAGCATTTGGAAAATATTCAGATAATTTTTTTTAAATTTCTGTCTTGAAAAGAAAAAAAATTTATACAAACACATGAGAAATTGTATAAAAAAACTTAACCACCACACCTTGTCAGTCATTTTCAATGAAATATATATATATACATCCTAAACTTTAAAACTTAATAAAAATTTTAAGCTCGCCACATCAGCCTTTTCTTCCTTAAATCTGAACATTACCCTCAACTCTGAACATCTGAGATGTTCAGTTTAGAGTTGTAATATATATATATATATATATACATACATGCATACATATATATAAATATATATATATATATATATATATATATAATTATTTATGTTGAAAATATTTTGACTGTTTCCCAAGTTTACCAGTTTCAAAAAAAAAAAACTATTTGAAAGAAAATTTTGGTATTTTTCTTACTCAATTTTCTAAATCTACCAAAAAATGAATCGGCGAACTTGAAAGGATCACAATGAAAACTAATCGATATGATATGTCTAAATTATTTAACCAAACCTGTTTGAATGAAAATATGCTGCCTAAATACACACACACACACACACACACATACATACATATATATATATATATATATATATATATATATGTATTTTCTTTTTGAATCTGTAGGTCTGATGAATTGGATCGTTCTTACGATTCCAATGGAATAAATTATGACCATGGAATATTAGTGTTTAAGTCTTTTTATTATATCCTTACTCTGTCCTGGACATCGAGTTCTACCTGGATCATATCCTCTTGGAATTATTTTTATATGTATGTGTATATTCACCACTAATATTGTCTATATATATATATATAGTGTGTGTGTAATATTTATGTTGATTGTCTCCACACTTGACGGAAATGCTGTTGATATTATCACTCGGACAATTTCTCTCACATTAGGCCTCTCTTCCTTATGTTGTAATTACTCGTGAACAGAACTCCTTGTTCCCCACTTGCATTTAATCTCTATGCTGTGATTCATTTTCTTTGCCGGCCATTTGACATATGGCTTGTTTCAGATTTCACAGCTCCCTTGTCCGTGTGTCTTGGTTGATCTCTCGTTGGTACAGAAAGAAAAAAAATAAGAAATCTACTCCTCTTCGGGGAAAGAGTTAAATTCTTTCTCGTTCTTATTCATTTGCAGAGGATTGACAGGTACAACTGCAGGGTTAGATTGACAATTTCATTTTCTTTTTAGTCCTTTTCGTTTATTTTCTCAGACCATCAAAAATATTGGAGGTGGGGTGTTGTTCTTTCTTTTTGTTTTTTTGCTATTTCTTTTATTTGTTTTTTGTCATGAATTGTTTTGTTTCTTGTGTGTTGTTTTTTGTTTCTTGTGTGTTGTTTTTTGTTTCTTGTGTGTTGTTTTTTGTTTCTTGTGTGTTGTTTTTTGTTTCTTGTGTGTTGTTTTTTGTTTCTTGTGTGTTGTTTTTTGTTTCTTGTGTGTTGTTTTTTGTTTCTTGTGTGTTGTTTTTTGTTTCTTGTGTGTTGTTTTTTGTTTCTTGTGTGTTGTTTTTTGTTTCTTGTGTGTTGTTTTTTGTTTCTTGTGTGTTGTTTTTTGTTTCTTGTGTGTTGTTTTTTGTTTCTTGTGTGTTGTTTTTTGTTTCTTGTGTGTTGTTTTTTGTTTCTTGTGTGTTGTTTTTTGTTTCTTGTGTGTTGTTTTTTGTTTCTTGTGTGTTGTTTCTTGTGTGTTGTTTTTTGTTTTTCTAGTGTGTTTCTTGTGTTATCTCTTAGCAAGACACAATTTCCAAGGTGATTATTTCATAAATGCTGATGCTGTCAAAATAAAGAAATGCAATGAATACATTAAGCAAAAAAATTTTTGAATTATTTTGTATTTTATTTATTGGGAGATTTAAAATCCAGATTTTAAGTACATTTTGTATAGTAAAATCCTGATCACTAACAATCTCTTTCTTCCTGATTTCAAATGCATTCCTATCGTAAAACATTAGCCATGCATTTACATTATATCCTCAATACCTGAGTGCTGATAATTTTTATGTTTTTAAAAAAAAAAAATTAAAAAAAAAAAGAAATTTTAGGATTGGCCTGTGTGAAATTTTCACTATTTTATTTCTAATCCTATTTGTAAGCCGAAGTTACTTTTGTAGTCTTTGTTTAGTGCTTGTTTAAACTGCCCACACTGAAGAGGAGGCCAGTCATAATGTGTGTCCTAAATAGTTTCCGTCAATTGGTTAGAGTTATTGTTAGCTCCTGTTTGGGGCGAGGATAGTGAGAGTGTTTCGGAATGAAGTCATTAGCCCACTTAATCTGTAAGTATCAGCAACATTACAGCTGACATTTTGACCCAGGCTGCTTATTATTGAGCTGGGTAGATTTGGGGTTGTCTGGGACAATTATTTTTTTTTCTTTCTCTTATCCACTCATTTCTCACCTAGCCAATTATTTTTATTTTGCCCATTTATATCAGTTGCTTTTTTTTTTTTCACTTTTCACAAGCCTTGTATTTCTCCAATTGCTGTTCCCTGTTTCTCTTCTTTGGCCTCCTTGCGCTCTCCCTCTTTGGTCTCTCCTCTTCGGGCCCCCTTGTGCTCTCCCTTCTTGCTCTCTCCCTCTTTGGCCTCCTTGCTCTCTCCCTCCGCTGTCTCTCCCTTTTTTAGCTAAGATTTTCAGAATGATTGAAGTCATTTAAATTTCATGGCTGCATGTTCTTATTCTAACTTGTGCATAGTTCCAGGAAAACTGAAAAACAAAATGGCCTACTTGAAATGAAAATCGCGATTTTGAAATGGAAGTATTTTATCTAACAGATTTGCCAGCTGCCATTTTATTTGTTATTATGTTTGCTTTTGGTAACTCACCTGTCCAACAGATATCAAAGGATAGTTAGTAATGTTTTAACATCCCTTTACCTACGGGTAATTTGCAGTTTGATCCCCGCACACCAATTTTTCTGAAAATTTCTATTTCGGTGTAAATTTACTTGCTTATTTCGAAAATAACACTAAAAATTTGCGGAAATCTACCGTTTTGAAGTTATTGACATTAAAGTTCGAACTCATTTGCGTTGTGGCTACAGCACAGCAGTGATTTCTGGCATTGCTGTGCTGTAGCCACAAATTTACATACATTTGCCTTGACTATTCATGTGCAGAAGCTTCACTTGTCTTGATTATTGTGCACAAAATGTGCAAACTTTGCATGAAATTTAAAAAGAGCATGATTATTTACAAAATTTTAAAAACTGCTGGAACATGGAATTAATAACAAGAACAATTTTAAGGTTCAATTTTTTTTTTTTTTTTAAATTTGTGGTTTTAAAAAGCATGATTATTTACAAAAATAAAAATAACCCTAACCCTGCCAAAGGACTCGATAATAAACAATTTTAAGTATTATTATTTAAGCATGATTATTTACAAAATGACAATTGTGGAAAGGGGATCTTTTAAAATTTGTTTTATTCTTTAAACAATAATTCATTATTATTACAGCTTCACTATAAAAAAAAAAAACGACACTAATCATTGCTTTTCTAAATAACTTCAACAAATTAAAAAAAAATACCAATAAAAGCTTCACTTTCAAAAGTGTCTAAAGATTTCTTTTGGTTTTGCGAAATAATTGAGACGAGTAAGAAGAGGAAGATCAGTAAAAAGGCAGTTAACTAAGTAAGCTTCCGCACATGACTACTCAAGGCAAACGTATGTAAACAATGCCAGTAATGGCAGACAGACCTGACGCAAATGAGTCCGAACTTTTAGTGTCGATAACTCCAAAATGGTAGATTTCTGCTAACTTTTACTGTTATTTTTTTTTAAATAAGAATGTAAATTTACAGTGAAATGGAAATTTTCCGGAAGCTTTAATTACAATTGGTGTGCAAGGCTTAAACTGCAAATTACCGTTTACCTACAGTCTCCCTACAGTTTACCTGATTTATGAACCAAGTTTTATGAAATGAGCTTTGTTTAATAAAAAAAGTTTTTTTTGTTTTTGTTTTTTTTAAATGGTGTTAGTTGGGGGAGGGGTTGCAAACATTTTGTCTTTTTGTTTCATCCTTATCACACATAGTGATGGAAATAGAAGCAGTTTGTCATTTCAGAAAATCCAAATTTTATGAATTAGTCTCTTTTTTTCAAAAATGTTATTTAATAATTTCACTAAAGTGACCAAACAATAATGTACCTTTTTGTCTCCTATAAGACTTTGTAGTGCTACTTTTCTGTAGGTTTTGCCACTTTCACTTAATTCTTAGTCTTGTAGCATTGTTTGCCAGGTTTGTCCCAGAAAGTCATCAAGTTCGCTTAAGGGATGAAGTATGAGGTACAAAACCTTATCAAACTGGAGCAACTTATAGACTAGATGGATATTCCTGTCAGTAAAATTATTCATTTTCATTTTATTTTCTTGTTTTAATAACATTTATATATTGTTATACATTCTCACTTTCAAGTATTAATAAAGCAAAAAACAGAAATATATGCTGAAAATGAAATAAAAAAAGCAAAATTCCCTAAAACCTGAAATGGAATTAAGGAAAATTTGAAATGGAAAACTGGTTCTTCTTTAGATGCTACATATAAATTAAATAGCCTGTATTCCAAAATCCAAAAAAAATCTGAAAATGGAAGCACTCCTAGTCCCAAGAATTTTGGATAAGGGATTATCAACCTGTACTATAATTTAAACAATCCAGACCATGTGTGTATATATATATATATATATATATATATATATATATAAATTCTTTTTCAATCATGACCCTCCACAATTTCATGCCATTTTTTGCTTTAAATAAAATTAAAAAATAATGTAGCCTTTTGTCTCCTATAAGACTTTGTGGTGCTACTTTCTGTAGGTTTTGCCACTTTCACTTAATTCTTAGTTAGGATTGTAGCATTCTTTGCCAGGGTTGTCCCAGAAACTCATCAAGTTAGATTAATTCCCTAAAAACCTGAAATGGAATTAATAAAAATTTGAAATGGAAACAGTCTCTTTAATTAAACAGTCCCTTTAATTAAACAGTTACTGTTATAATTTAAGGAAGGTTACTGAATCAAACAAAGGTTGGTAATGAACGATAATACTTAGGACACGAACAACACACATAAGATTTGCCAGTGGTATGTAGAAGTAATCGTCAACTGCTAGGAGTGAGTCAATTCCACAATGATTCTCCAACTGCAGACCAACATACAGTATTTACTACTGTATTTATATGAATAGGGACACATCCATTATCGTCCATAAGTATGCTACAACAGTTACATAAATATTTACATTTAATACATAATTTAATAGGTTTAATAGTTAAATTTTGGTGGATTTAACTGTTGTTCATATTTAGTATTGTAGAATTCTTTACAAGGGTTGTTCCAGAAACTCAAGTTAGATTAAGGGCTGAAAACCTGAAATAGAACTAAGAAAAATTTGAAATGGAAATAGTCCCTTTAATTAAACAGTTACTGTTGCAACCAAGGGAATTTTACTGAATAGAATAATCACAAAAAGGTTGATAATGAATGTTAATACTTAAGATAAGATTTGCCAACAGCATGTAGAAGTAGTAGTCAACTGCTAGGAGTGAGTCCACAATGAATCTCCAACTGCAGACCAACATACAGTATTTACTACTGTATTTATATGAATGGGGACATACCCATTATTGTCTGTAAGTATGTCATAGCAGTTACGAGAGATGATGAACCAATTCAGCATTGATTAAAGCCTCTAGGAGTTTACCAAATGAGGCAGAAATCTAATAGGCCGATGGGTTCACCAGAGTTCTTAAAAACTGGAGCAACAGACGATGACTTCCAGCAAGCAGGAAACATTTATGATACAGTTTAGAGGGAACAGGAGCCAGTTCAGGAGCACACTTCTTAATGACTATTACAGGGATGCCATCGGGTCCAATTTCAGAAAGCCAAATCTCACAGAATAATACTTTTTTTCAAATATGTTATTTAATAATTTCAATAAAGTAACCAAACAATAATGTAGCTTTTTGCCTCTAGAAGACTTTCTGCTGCTACTTTTCTGTAGGATTTGCCACTTTCACTTAATTCTTATTTAGAATTGTAGCATTCTTTGCCAGGGTTGTCCCAGAAACTCATCAAGTTCGATTAAGGGCTGAAGTAGGAGGTATGGAATCCTATCAAGCTGGAGCAACTTGTTCAATAGGTAGATATTCCAGCTAGTAACATTTTTTTCACTTTCCTTTAATTTTTTTTTTTACACTTTCTCAGTAAGTATTATAATGAAGCAAAAACAGAAACCTATACTGAAAGGGGGGTTTGGAGGGATTCCCAAATATCTGAAATGAAATTAAGGAAAATTTGAAATGGAAAACTGGTTCCTCTCCCTCCCTCATATATATATATATATATATATATATATATATATATATTTTCTTGCTTGACGAGGAAGTGAGACCAAACACCTTAATTCAACTTAATTTCAAAAATTATATTAAGGGTCTCGGCTCTCGCTTTTGAAACATGAGAACTCTTATGTAGCAAAGGAATCATATTTTTTTTAAAAATATTATAATATAAGCTCTGCTTCTGTATGGAGCACTGTCTTTTTAAAAATAAAAGCAAAAATACTAAGGAACTCCGGATTATTTACCTAACGTGTTCTTTCCTATTTTTCTGCACACACACACACACATATATATATATATACATATATATATATATATATTAGTAAGATTTGGAAGTTGGTGAAATCAAGAAATATTTATTTTTAATATCACAAACGTGATTTTCTTCATGATGGTATTTTCTGATAGCAATTTAAATGTTTGTAATTGGTCCAACTAGTTCACTAAAGGCTGAAGAATGCGGTACAAAAGCTTAGTAAGCTGGAGCAACTTATCCAATGGCTTGATATTTTAGCTAGTAAATTTTTTTATTTTCATTTCATTTTCTTGTTTTAATAACATTTATATATTGTTACACTTTCTCACAAAGTATTATAATAAAGCAAAAACAGAAATCTGTACCGAAAACTAAAACCTGAACGTGCCATGTTTTTAATGGATGTCAGTTATCAGTTATCTCCTGTTAATTCCCCTCTCTAAGCTCTCCACTGTCTTAACCAGGTATTGAACTCACACTCAAAGCTAGAACTGGAACACTGGAACTAGAACAGTCTATCCCAGTGAGTGAAATAAAGGGTTCAGTTTGACATTCCAACCACCTGAAGAAGACCGGAGTGTACAACGGCCGAAACGCTGTAATAAATATTGCGACAAAGACGAGGACAATGAATAATGTAAATAGTGTACATAATACCTTATCTCAGAAATATACAGAAACCAACCTCAAGTTTATAAGATTCAAAGTGATCAATAATTTTACAAATCTTCAGTCAGATAACAGATAGAAATTCATGAAAAGAGAAAAGAATGAAAAAAAATGAACAGGAAAAAAGTGTTCGAATAAGTGCTCAATAATTTAAAAATTTACAGTCAGACAACTGACCTCAGAGCTGGAATCCAATCTCAAAATATCAGATGTTTTGTCTCTCTGCCTTGTGTGTGTGTGTGTGTGTGTGTGTGTGTGTGTATGTATGTATGTATATATATATATATATATATGTGTGTACATTGAGGTCAACATCCTATATTGACAGTCTGTTTCATGCTTAAACACAATTTTCAGGTTTCAAACAAACACATACTTACATACATAATATATACACACGCACACATATATATTATGAAATGGACTAAGTCCGACAATTATTTTAATATACTTATTGTTATATGTTATTTATATAGACACAAATATTTCAGTAAATGCTCTGTTTATAATAAACAATATTAACAACATTTACCGGCCTGAATATCTGAGAAATTTCATAGAAAATATGTGTCCTCCGACAGGAATCGAACCTGTATCCTATACGGAACCGTTATATAATAAATATATTAAAATAATTGTCAGACTTAGTCCATTTCATGATATATGATGTCATTTGTTTGTCAAGATACACTTTGAGCAGATGTGAGCATTTGAGAGAAATCATGGGAAATTTGTAGTTTAAAAACTGTAAATTGATTTTGCTAACCAGATGCTTCCTCTGCTGCTAAATGGTATAGCACATTTAGCTATATGACAGTTCTGTGGAGAATACAGGTTTTATTCCTGTCGGAAGAAACATATTTTCTATGAAATTTCTAAGGCATTTATACTGGTAAATGTTAATATATTTTATTATAAACTGAGCATTTACTTAAATATATGTATCTATAAAAAAAAAAAAAAAAGTGTGTGTATATATATATATATATATATATATATATATATATATTCATATTATATTTGTTTCCTAGCTTATTTTGTTGATAATTTTTAAAATGTTTAAATTAATGTCAAACGTTAACTGCCAAATATATCAATCTGTGTTTTTTCAAATTAATCACAATATGCCTATATATGTTAATTTATTCTTCCTTTTTTCTTTCCCCACTTGCTTTTTTGTATCTTCTCTTTTTTTCTCTTTGTCTTGTTTCCTGTGAGATGACTTATTAAATAGGTCAATGTTTGGTTCTTACCCACCTCCCTTACTCTTAAGTATTTTAATAAAAATAGATTTAAAATTATTCCTATCTCTCCCTTCCCTCTCTAATTTCAACCATATCTTTCATACCCCTCTCTCTCTCTCTATCACCTTACATCAACTTAAAACTACCCCTCAAAAGTGTATAAAAATAATGTGTAAATTTAAAACTTTTTTTTTTTTTTAACCCTTGTAAATGTGAACAGATGAACCAGGGTAAAAAAAAAAAAAACACCTACCTGGAGAAATAAAATATAATCAATGGACCCTTAAAGTTGTCTGTTTTCTAATTAAACATACATACATTATATATATATATATATATATATATATATATATATATATATATAATGCACATACGGGATTAAACAGTCCATTTATTGCTTTAAAAAACTTGCTTTATAGGTACTAAAATAATATTAGATATAGACTTTGAAAGATTTTAGTACGAGTGATATGTATTTGTTGCTTTATTCTGATTGCTTTTTGTGGCTTAATAGTAAAGCCATTTTGGCTTGAAAGCAATTTCCCAAATTTAAAATTGAAAGCCTGAATAAAGAAAATATGTCTCCTAATCTCAACTTATAGACAATAACTTCACTGTTTGAAAATGGTGACATTTATCCAATTTATAAAAAAATGGAGATATTTATTCAAAATTCAAAATAATGGACATATACTACTAATTTAGGGGCACCTCAAGGCAGTGTAATGGTTAGCAAGCTTGTCTTGCTAGAACAATTATGATAGGTAGTGAGTTTGATCGTTACTGGATGCCCCCTACTTTTAGCCTTGTGCTACATCTAACCTACACTTGGAAAATCACCATATACTACAATTTTAAAGATTTAATCCTAAAAACTGCAAATCTTTAAGCCTCTCTCAAATCGAAAGTAACTGACTTTTATCTATGTCCCAATTCCAAACAATAAAATTGTTTTGTTTCTATGAAAATTATTTGGTCTAAAGCCTATAACTTCGTATTTTATTATCAAGGTGTGATGTTTTAGTCATATGACCTTCGTGTTAATGAACTGGAGGTCAACCCAGCAAAATATCATAATTGGCCCATTTGAAGGAAACTTTTGTCCTATTCATATAAAAATATGCTATCTGGAATATCCAGTACATACAGAGTTCATTTTAGCCAAAAATTTGGATTACATGTCAGATTTGCTTTTTTGCTGAATTTCTTGAGAGATATTTTATCAGTTCACCTCAAGCAAGCCAGTAGAGTCATTAAAGACACAAGGGGCCCCCACTGGAAGTGAAAGAGAAGGAAAAGACTTCAGAAGGAAATGGAAGCACAATAATGGTATAAATTCCAGAGTTTAGGCCGACCTTAGAAGTACAGAACCAGAAACTGAATCCTAAACAAGAAACCGGGAATAAGCCTCTACTCCTGTTCAGAAGATGGGAGTGTGAAGTGGACATTATAAAAATATAAAGAATATAAGACAATATTGTAGGTATTTAGGCCCAATATTTTGAAAATTCAGACCCCCTCCCCAAAAAAAACTCCCCTCCATTTTCTTTCTAACTGATGCGGAGATACATGCTAGATTTTTGTTCAATCTAACTAAATTCAAAAATTTATTGTTTGGCTCCATATTCTTTTCGGTCTGTGTCCCGTCATGATATAGGCAATAATGGCTCTCCACAACTTCCTATCTCATGTAGCTTTTAACAGTTTTTCTCCTTTGACTAAGCCTCCCCATTTGGCCATCCATTTACACAACCCCGTGAGGTAAGTGCTATGCGTCTTTCTCCTATCTCATTTGTCCTTAATTTGCCCTGTGAGGGTTAAGTTTTCTAAGCCTTCCTTTCTCATTATGTGTCCAAAGAATTTCAGCTGTCTTTTCCTGATTCTAACTAAGTGTCCTTCCTGTTGCCATCTTCTTTGTTGCTCTATTTATGGTATTTTCAGTTTCCTTCTGTAGAACCATATTTCATCTGCCTCTAGTTGCCTCCCCCCATTCTAGCTTACTTTAATCGGAAATGGACTCGGTTTTAATCGGAAATGGACTTGAATATGTTTAGAATTTAAATCTATGGTGCTTGAAACCATTGTCATGTAATTTGAAAAATATTTTAAAACCCTTTTTTTTTTTTTGTTTGTTTTATGGCTTATTTTGTCAGTAGGTCATGATGACGCCTTTATTTATAAAAAAAGAAAAAAAAATGTCCTATAGGTTGTTGAAAAAAATTTAACTAAGTACTTTTTGTTTCTTTTCCAGGTTGGAATTATCAAGAAAACCTTGGAGAAAGGTTTAGAGCTTAAAGTATTTGACCTGAAAGATCCCACTGCATTGATTGATGGTGGAGATGTCTTATTCACTGGTAAGGGATTCATTTAGAATATTGTCTTCTTTCTCACTTTGTCTTCTTTCTCACTTTGTCTTCTTTCTCACTTTGTCTTCTTTCTCACTTTGTCTTCTTTCTCACTTTGTCTTCTTTCTCACTTTGTCTTCTTTCTCACTTTTACATTTGAATGGTAGATTTTTTTGGCAATGTTTAACCTTCATACCTGTGAAAAAAAATGCTTTGTCAAAAGGATGGTTTTACTCTTGGTACCACTATTATATGGACTATCTTCACTCATTGGCAAATCCATGTTTTTGTTTTGTTTTTTTTTCACTGCAAGAAAGACTCTAAAATTTCCTATACTAATCTTTTTCAGCCTACTGACAGAAAGGAAAAACACAGATTTTTAACCCAAATTTTGAACATTCTAAAAAGGATTAAAAAAAAAATTGAATAATCAAAAACTTCTTTTGTCGTTCCTCTTAATAATAACAAAGATTTTGATGCTAAAACTATTTTTAAGTTTGCGGTATTTTTTTCATCATGGTATGCTAATTTTTTAGTGAATTAGTGGAAGTACCTATCCCTAATATATATATATAATCACACACATGTTGGATGTTGAAAAGTTCTAGGCTTACCCTCTAGTATCTTGGTTATTTGATCAGATTTTTCGTCACTTCACTTTACTTGGCACAGCCCATATCTAAAGTCTTATCTATTAAATTGCAATGACTCTTCATCTTGTATGACATGACATGATGAAGGTTCCAAAAATACTCCATCACACTCAAACAGTGTTCATTCACAAAAGCTGCTTATCATCTGTCAACTTGGACACATTTTCTCTCAAAAGCCTCTTAACAAGGAGGAGTTGTTTTTAAGCTTGTTTTATGAGTGGTACATTATTATTATTTTCAGATGCCAAATAAAATAATATACAAGGTAGACACAGATTAATTTTCTATATTTATTATTGCTCAGTACATTTTAGATTGAGTTGGGTTTCTTGCATATTTTTTCTTGATTTACTTTTCCTTGTTTTCTGATTTTTTTTTTGTTTCAGTTTTTTGTTGTTTCTTTTCTCTTCAGTTTTTGTTTCTCTTTTTACTTGTTTTTTGTTTCTCTGTTTTCTTTTTTCTTTTTTCTTTCTTTTTTCTTTCTTTTTTCTTTCTTTTTTCTTTCTTTTTTCTTTCTTTTTTCTTTCTTTTTTCTTTCTCTTTTCTTTCTCTTTTCTTTCTCTTTTCTTTCTCTTTTCTTTCTCTTTTCTTTCTCTTTTCTTTTTTCTTTTCTTTTTTCTTTTCTTTTTTCTTTTCTTTTTTCTTTTCTTTTTTCTTTTCTTTTTTCTTTTCTTTTTCTTTTCTTTTCTTTTTTCTTTTTTCTTTTCTTTTTTCTTTTCTTTTTTCTTTTTCTTTTCTTTTTTCTTTTTCTTTTCTCTTTTCTTTTTCTTTTTTCTCTTTTCTTTTTCTTTTTTCTCTTTTCTTTTTCTTTTTTCTCTTTTCTTTTTCTTTTCTTTCATTTTCTTTTTCTTTTCTTTCATTTTCTTTTCTTTTTTCCTTTTCTTTTCTTTTTTCTTTTCTTTCATTTTCTTTTTCTTTTCTTTCATTTTCTTTTCTTTTTTTTCATTTTCTTTTCTTTTTTTTCATTTTCTTTTCTTTTTTCTTTTCTTTTTTTTTCTTTTCTTTTTTTTCTTTTCTTTTCTTTTTTTCTCTTTTCTTTTTTTTCCTTTTCTTTTCTTTTCTTTTTTTTTTCTTTTCTTTTTTCTTTTCTTTTTTTTTCTTTTTTCTTTTTTTTTTCTTTTTTCTTTTCTTTTTTTTTCTTTTTTCTTTTCTTTTTTTTTCTTTTTTCTTTTCTTTTTTTTTCTTTTTTCTTTTCTTTTTTTTTTTTCTTTTCTTTTCTTTTCTTTTCTTTTCTTTTCTTTTTTCTTTTCTTTTCTTTTCTTTTCTTTTTTTCTTTTCTTTTCTTTTCTTTTCTTTTTTTCTTTTCTTTTCTTTTCTTTTCTTTTTTCTTTTCTTTTTCCTTCCTGTTTTTTTGTCATTTCTCTTTTTTCTTCTATTTTTTTTTTTTTTCTTCTTTCAGGGACATATTGCTTTATGCTTATACCACTAAATATATCTGTGGTTTAAAATACATGGTAAAACTGAAAAATCTTGTAGCTTAGTGTTACTTTTAAGTATCGTGTTTGTTTTTTTGTTGCTTTTTTTCTTACTGTTTTTTTCCCTTTCAGTAGGTCACACACACACATATATATAATATAATCTCCACCAAAAAATATATCTATGGTTTAAAATGCATTCTAAAAATGAAAAAAAATCTTTCTTGTAGCTTATTTTAGTTTTAATTTCAAACTAATATATTAAATTTAATATTCTCAATTAGCAAAATACTTTTCTGTATTTCAACTCAAATTTAAATTGTATGGAATATTTTTTTTAAATTGCTGAAATCAGCCAAATTGACAAATGTGTCAACAGGACAATTCTCACCATTAGAAAATGTTCAAAAAATAAAATGTTTTTCTTAAATTTTATCTGCGAAATTTTAACTGATTTAAAGTCTAATTAATCTGAATTAAAACAAACATTTTAGTTTAAAATATCACTGAAAAACATTTTTTTAACATGGTATTTGGGCCTTTTTGTGAGGTGTTGACAAATTTATTGATACCTTAGTGTTTGGCATTTTAAGTAAAGGATACGTAACTGTAAAAATTACCTGACAAATAGAATGTGAATGCCTTTATTATATAAGGAAACTTTTTAACCATCCAGTAAAGGTTCAGCAATATATTCTGTCATCTAATAATTTATTTTGTCCCTAATTTATCTTATCCTGTCTATAATATATCTTATCTAAGGCCTTAGTTTTATTGCATTTATTGTTTTTTATGATTCAAAGCAGATTTTATATAACTGTAAGTCTTGTTTACAAAAAAAAAAAATTGATTTAATTTCTCCAAGGACTTGTCCTTATAACTAATATAAACATTAAGTGCTTCAAAAGAATTTCTTGAAATTTCGTAAAATTAAATGAGATGAGAGATAAAAAAAAAAAAACCCTGTAATTCCCCATGTATAAAATGCCTTCATCCATAATACACACCCTTAAAATTGTGCTGAAAGTGTGAGAAAAGATTTTGATTATAAAATTTTGTTTTTAAGTTTGGGGTATTTTTTTCATCATGGATCATCATTTTTTAGAAAATCTTTGGAGGTACCTATTATTATTATTATTATTATTATTATTATTTATAAAATGGTGCTGCGACTTGTATACCAGTCTACTAGGGCAGCTAGCTAATCCATGCTGTTACAGTTTCCTGCTCAGTTACATTTTATGTTTGTTCAACACCCACAGAGCCCACATGTAGTTTATACTGCAACTATGCTGAGCAGACCTTAGTTACAGTTTCTGGGAGAGAGTACGTTATCTAGCATGATCAACAGTTGGAACAAGGCCAGCATGCTCAAACTCTCGGTCACGATGATTTGAGACTTTGTGCTAGCACAACTACCGACGGCTTCCCAAGGGTTTCATCTACCAAATTTCACTCACGAAGCTTGGGTTAAACAGTGGTATGGTTTTCAGGCACTTTCCAAAGGTGTCACACACTGAGATCACGTCCTCCAGATTGATAGCATCAAGAAGTCACCTTCTTGACAAATTGACCCTGGTGAGATTCAAACCTAGGCCTCATGGTCAGAAAGCAAATATTCTAACCACTCGGCGACGTGCCCAATATATATATATTACTTTATATTTAAGTAATATATATATATATATATATATATGTATTACTTTATATTTAAGTAATATATATATATATTACTTTATATTTAAGTAATATATATTACTTTATATTTAAGTAATATATATATATATATATATATATTACTTTATATTTAAGTAATATATATATATATATATATTACTTTATATTTAAGTAATATATATATATATATATATTACTTTATATTTAAGTAATATATATATATATATTACTTTATATTTAAGTAATATATATATATATATATATATTACTTTATATTTAAGTAATATATATATATATATATATATTACTTTATATTTAAGTAATATATATATATATATTACTTTATATTTAAGTAATTTATATTTAAGTAATATATATATATATATATATATTACTTTATATTTAAGTAATTTATATTTAAGTAATATATATATATATATATTACTTTATATTTAAGTAATTTATATTTAAGTAATATATATATATATATATATATTTAAGTAATATATATATATATATATTTAAGTAATATATATATATATATATTTAAGTAATATATATATATATTTAAGTAATATATATATATATTTAAGTAATATATATATATATATATATATATATTTAAGTAATATATATATATATATATTTAAGTAATATATATATATATATATTTAAGTAATATATATATATATATATTTAAGTAATATATATATATATATATTTAAGTAATATATATATATATATATTTAAGTAATATATATATATATATATTTAAGTAATATATATATATATATATTTAAGTAATATATATATATATATATATATTTAAGTAATATATATATATATATATATATATTTAAGTAATATATATATATATATATATATATTTAAGTAATATATATATATATATATATATTTAAGTAATATATATATATATATATATATATTTAAGTAATATATATATATATATATATATATTTAAGTAATATATATATATATATATATATTTAAGTAATATATATATATATATATATATTTAAGTAATATATATATATATATATATATTTAAGTAATATATATATATATATATTTAAGTAATATATATATATATATATTTAAGTAATATATATATATATATATTTAAGTAATATATATATATATATATTTAAGTAATATATATATATATATATTTAAGTAATATATATATATATATATTTAAGTAATATATATATATATATATATATTTAAGTAATATATATATATATATATATATATTTAAGTAATATATATATATATATATATATATTTAAGTAATATATATATATATATATATATTTAAGTAATATATATATATATATATATATTTAAGTAATATATATATATATATATATATTTAAGTAATATATATATATATATATATATTTAAGTAATATATATATATATATATTTAAGTAATATATATATATATATATTTAAGTAATATATATATATATATATTTAAGTAATATATATATATATATATTTAAGTAATATATATATATATATATTTAAGTAATATATATATATATATATTTAAGTAATATATATATATATATATTTAAGTAATATATATATATATATATATTTAAGTAATATATATATATATATATATTTAAGTAATATATATATATATATATATTTAAGTAATATATATATATATATATATTTAAGTAATATATATATATATATATATATATATATATATTTAAGTAATATATATATATATATATATATAAGTAATATATATATATATATATATATATATATATATATATATATATTAAGTAATATATATATATATATATATATATATATATATATATATATATATATATTAAGTAATATATATATATATATATTGTCTATATTTTTGGGATGAGGGGTTTTCACTATGGATTTCGTTAATCGGACTGACTTCCTCATCTTGGTTGCTTTCCTCACAACGTTTCGGCCGTCTGATCCTCCGGCCTTCCTCAGGTGCATCTCGAACTCGGGAACCGTCGGTCTGGAATTTCGAACCCAACCCTTTATTGTTACGGGGGTGCCATGTTCTCGTTCCATTAAGGCCATCGCTGCTGCTACTGCTGCTTGACGCCATCGTTGCTGCTGCTGTTGCTTCTATTATCGTTGTCACCGCTCTTGTTTGTCGCTGCCACTGCCTTTGCTCGGAATCGAACTCAGAACATCGGGAGAACTTGCAATCACTGTTCCAACGAAAATCAGTGACTAGAGGGGAGACGGAAAAGTCGGGTATAGCCTACCATGTATGGAAGGAAAAGGGTGACCATCGCCCTCTCTGGGATGAAGTTAAAATAATAAACAGTGAGCCCCACTGGAAAGTGAGAAAACTCAAAGAAACAGCTCACATGCTAGGACATAACAACCTCCTGAGCAGACCAAGTATAGAACTGAACACGATTTGGGCACCCCTAATCGTAAGAGAGAACCTAGAATAACAACTTAGGTTTAAATATACAAAAAATTCATACACGATCGTCCCAGTGACACATGGCCGAGGCGACTAGGACGTTGGAACAGTGATTGCAAGTTCTCCCGATGTTCTGAGTTCGATCCCGAGCAAAGGCAGTGGCAGCGACAAACAAGAGCGGTGACAACGATAATAGAAGCAACAGCAGCAGCAACGATGGCGTCAAGCAGTAGTAGCAGCAGCGATGGCCTTAATGGAACGAGAACATGGCACCCCCGTAACAATAAAGGGTTGGGTTCGAAATTCCAGACCGACGGTTCCCGAGTTCGAGATGCACCTGAGGAAGGCCGGAGGATCAGACGGCCGAAACGTTGTGAGGAAAGCAACCAAGATGAGGAAGTCAGTCCGATTAACGAAATCCATATATATATATATTTATATTTAAGTAATATATATATATATATATATATATATATATATATATATTTATATTTAAGTAATATATATATATATATATTTATATTTAAGTAATATATATATATATATATTTATATTTAAGTAATATATATATATATATATTTATATTTAAGTAATATATATATATATATATTTATATTTAAGTAATATATATATATATATATTTATATTTAAGTAATATATATATATATTTAAGTTATATATATATATATATATATTTAAGTAATATATATATATATTTAAGTTATATATATATATATATATTTAAGTTATATATATATATATTTAAGTTATATATATATATATATTTAAGTAATATATATATATATATATATATTTATATTTAAGTAATATATATATATATATATATATATATATATATATATATATTTATATTTAAGTAATATATATATATATATTTATATTTAAGTAATATATATATATATATATATATATTTAAGTAATATATATATATATATATTTATATTTAAGTAATATATATATATATTTATATTTAAGTAATATATATATATATATATTTATATTTAATATATATATATATTTATATTTAAGTAATATATATATATATTTATATTTAAGTAATATATATATATATATTTATATTTAAGTAATATATATATATATATATATATATTTATATTTAAGTAATATATATATATTTATATTTAAGTAATATATATATATATATATATATTTATATTTAAGTAATATATATATATATATATATATTTATATTTAAGTAATATATATATATATATATTTATATTTAAGTAATATATATATATATATTTATATTTAAGTAATATATATATATATATATATATATTTATATTTAAGTAATATATATATATATATATATATATTTATATTTAAGTAATATATATATATATATTTATATTTAAGTAATATATATATATATATATATATATATTTATTAAGTAATATATATATATATATATATATATTTATATTTAAGTAATATATATATATATATATATTTATATTTAAGTAATATATATATATATATATTTATATTTAAGTAATATATATATATATATTTATATTTAAGTAATATATATATATATATTTATATTTAAGTAATATATATATATATTTATATTTAAGTAATATATATATATATATTTATATTTAAGTAATATATATATATATATTTATATTTAAGTAATATATATATATATATTTATATTTAAGTAATATATATATATATATTTTTATATTTAAGTAATATATATATATATATATATATTACTTTATATTTAAGTAATATATATATATATATATATATATATATATATATATTACTTTATATTTAAGTAAAATATATATATATATAGCACATAGGAACCACTATTTCTGGCTATACTGACAGGACAGCACTCATCCTATCAGGTGTCTATTTGCTACTGCTAATAACAAATGGAAGCATGCCTTCAAAGAAGCTAAGTTTCATCATCCTCTGCTGATAAAGTTGAATGATTTACCTGTAAATTCTCTTCAAACTCTACACTTGACTTCCCACTTAGACCTGATTCTCTGTTGAGTGATGTGCATATAACCCCTTCCATGGTTTCTGTTATCATCTTTGATTCCCACAAAGCATGTGGAGCCAATGACATCCCTGTAATAGTCATTAAGAAGTGTGCTCCCAAACTAGCTCCCGTTTTCTCTAAACTGTATGATAAATGTCTCCCTGACTCCTGCTTTCCTGCTGTTGTTCCAGTTTTTAAGATCTCTGGTGAACCATCTGACCTATCCAACTATTGCCCTATAAGATTTCTGCCTCTTTCTGGGAAACTCCTAGAGACCTTAATCACTGCTGAATTGGTTCATCATCTCTCATCACAGGGCCTTTTCTCATAATTTTCTCATCACAGGACCTTTTCTCATTACTCATAATAAAGGCAAGCAAGTCCTCGAAGGAGCTAAGTCCCTGTTTGCTGAGGGAATGAAGCACTGCATAGCCTCTAAAAACTTTGGCTCTCATGACCACGAGCATCACTGTAATAGGGTACTAAATAAGTGCAAGGTTTCTATTCGCCCGCTCTTTAATCGGTCTGTGTTATCATTCAGCTGATAAAGCTGAATATTTTGTTATGTCAATTCTCCTCAAACTCTACTCTTGACATCCTGGGTACGACGTTAAACTGCATCCAACAGCAAGGCCTCTGATCAGGAGGTTTTGAGGAAGCATGGAACCACCTCTTAATTGCTGGTGTTCCCAGGTCCACCCTGACCCGGGGTGGTAGCACCTGTTGGGGTCCCAGCTATGGGCAAATAGTGAACTTCCAGGTCTTTTCCAAACTTCCAGGTCTTTTCCAGCACATTTCTTTTTGAAAAAAATAATATTACCAGCTATACGTTTTTTGAAAAAACAATATTACCAGCTATACTTTTCATTACCAGCTATACGTTTTTTGAAAAAACAATATTACCAGCTATACTTTTCATTACCAGCTATACGTTTTTTGAAAAAACAATATTACCAGCTATACTTTTCATTACCAGCTATACGTTTTTTGAAAAAACAATATTACCAGCTATACTTTTTTGAAAAACAATATTACCAACTATACTTTTTGGAAAAAAAAAAAGAGAAAAAGAAAAAACCTTTTCAGCATTAAATGGCCCAACGAAGGTCGATATGCTGGTTAAACAAACTATCTACCTATCTACTCTGGAGTATCCCTGCCTGACTTCCCACTTAGAACTGACTCTCTGTTGAGTGATATGCATATAACACCTTCCATGGTTTCTGCTATCATCTCTAACCTTGATCCCCACAAAGCATGTGGATCCGATGCCATCCCTGTAATAGTCATTAAGAAGTGTGCTCCCGAACGGGCTCCTGTTTTCTCTAAACTGTATGATAAAATGACTTGCTGCCTCCTGCTTTCCTTTCTTCTGGAAGTCATCGTCTCTTGTTCCAGTTTTTAAGAACTCTGGTGAACCCATCCAACTATCGGCCTTTTCTCTCGCCTTCTTCAGGTGCTTGTCAGTTCTGTTAAGCTTCCTGCTTTATTTAGGATTTAGGACTTTGCATCATTTATAAATATCACTTCCCCTTTTACTGTATATGGAATCCCCCTCAAAATATAGGGTTTTATATATTAGTTAGATATATTTGAAATTGTAGTAGCCTGTCAAGATTGTTTTAGGTGTTGCCATAGAAGGATATGACAACACAACCGAGAAATTCAAATTCAACTTGCTAATTAATATTTCAAACTCCTATTTGTTTGTTTTTTTTTTTTTGTTGTTTTTTTAAATTTAAACTTGAATTTCTATCCAAATGTGAAAATTAAAGAAAAATATGAGTAGGTCATATCAAACTGAAAAGGTATGTCAAGTTTTTAGATATTTGGACATCCAAGAAAATGTTTTACTTTTGACCGTCAAGGGAGATGGCCGGCTTACTTTATTATCAGAGTGTAATGTGCCATTAAAAAAATTAGTTTTTAATTAAAAAATAAAAATTTTGTGGGGGTACAGGATCCAAGAATATATAAAAACTAATCGAAACTACTTTTCTCCTCTTTCTGTCATTCATTTCCATCACCCTCCCCTGTCACTCTCACACAGTTCCTCCACATCCCCCCAGCACTGTCTCCCCTCCTTCTCCTGCACTCATTATTGTCTGTCGCTCTCCTCTTCTCCAGCAACCGTCACGGTCTGTCCCCACCTTCTTCCGTACCCCGTCACTGTCTGCCGCACCCGTCACTGTCTGTTGCCCCACCTTTTACTGTAACCCATCAATACCAAGCTTCCTGTCATAAGTATGAGAGATACCCAGTGAGATTCAACTTCACTACAACAGGAATCATTTTTGAGATTAGCTTGGTAACCATTACTCTATAGCAAGATTCAAAGTGGGAAGTTGTGCAAACATGACCAGTAGTACATGGCCTAGAAACTAAAACAAAGGGTTAGTGGTGACCTTAGGCCTCTACTTGGATCCCTACAAGCACACATAAAAAAATAAAAAAATGTCTGTGTTACATTTTGTTTTCAGGGATCATTAAATGAAAGCCACTATTTTGTTACTTGCTTAACTGTAGCTACCTTTCTAAATTGCAGATTTCACTTTGTCAAACTATTGCTTTTAATAAAATAGTCGATTTGGTTTTTAAGCTTTTAATAAAATAGTCGATTTGGTTTTTAAGCTTTTAATAAAATAGTCGATTTGGTTTTTAAGCTTTTAATAAAATAGTCGATTTGGTTTTTAAGCTTTTAATAAAATAGTCGATTTGGTTTTTAAGCTTTTAATAAAATAGTCGGTTGTTGTAAACTCTATAAAAATAAGTCAGTTTTCAGCTTCTTGCTTTCCGGTTTCCACTAATCTTCAAAAATTTAAATGCATCGTCACCTGCCTATTTTTTATCCTAGTTGTTTAATGTCTTTTCTCTTTTGATTGTTTTCTTGATTCCTTTCTTTTTGTGTAACCTCTTGTCTTAGTGGTTTTATTGCCTTACTTGGGGTGAAATAAAAAGAAAAATTGTGAAAACTAATAAAATGTTAGTAAAATCTGGAAATTAATAGAATTTTAGTCAGGTTTGAAAACTGCTTATGTCATTAATAAATGTGTCGGTCAGTTATGTGCCATGTGGGATACACAGGCGATCATGTATCTCTTGATACATGACCGATGAGGCATATTTTTTCCTGCAGTAGGCATACCGTCAAGAATTGGGGAGGAGGGAAGCAACATAGGTACTATGTACTTCTCAATGCCTTAAGCATGGTTTCAAACGAGTTTATTATAAAATACATCTTTTCATTCTCTCTTTTGTCCTCCCCACTTAATCTTATTTTTATGTTTACTGTTAACTTTAAGGATTAAATGATACATCCCACAACTCTATCTCTCTTTCTCTATCTCTCTTTCTCTATCTCTCTTTCTCTATCTCTCTTTCTCTATCTCTCTTTCTCTATCTCTCTTTCTCTATCTCTCTTTCTCTATCTCTCTTTCTCTATCTCTCTTTCTCTATCTCTCTTTCTCTGTCTCTCTTTCTCTGTCTCTCTTTCTCTGTCTCTCTTTCTCTGTCTCTCTTTCTCTGTCTCTCTTTCTCTGTCTCTCTTTCTCTGTCTCTCTTTCTCTGTCTCTCTCTCTCTTTCTCTCTCTCTCTCTTTCTCTCTCTCTCTCTTTCTCTCTCTCTCTCTTTCTCTCTCTCTCTCTTTCTCTCTCTCTCTCTCTTTCTCTCTCTACCTCTCTCTCTATCTCTACCTCTCTCTCTATCTCTACCTCTCTCTCTATCTCTACCTCTCTTTCTATCTCTACCTCTCTTTCTATCTCTACCTCTCTTTCTATCTCTACCTCTCTTTCTATCTCTACCTCTCTATCTCTCTTCTCTCTATCTCTCTTCTCTCTATCTCTCTTCTCTCTATCTCTCTTCTCTCTATCTCTCTTCTCTCTATCTCTCTATCTCTCTTCTCTCTATCTCTCTATCTCTCTTCTCTCTATCTCTCTTCTCTCTCTATCTCTCTTCTCTCTCTATCTCTCTCTCTCTCTTTCTATCTCTCTCTATCTCTTTCTATCTCTCTATCTCTTTCTATCTCTCTATCTCTTTCTATCTCTCTATCTCTTTCTATCTCTCTATCTCTTTCTATCTCTCTATCTCTTTCTATCTCTCTCTCTCTTTCTATCTCTCTCTCTCTCTCTTTCTATCTCTCTCTCTCTCTTTCTATCTCTCTCTCTCTTTCTATCTCTCTCTCTCTCTTCTCTCTTTCTCTCTCTTCTCTCTTTCTCTCTCTTCTCTCTCTTCTCTCTCTTTCTCTCTCTTTCTCTCTTCTCTCTCTTTCTCTCTCTTTCTCTCTCTTCTCTCTCTTTCTCTCTCTTCTCTCCTCTCTCTCTTCTCTCCTCTCTCTCTTCTCTCCTCTCTCTCTTCTCTCCTCTCTCTCTTCTCTCCTCTCTCTCTCATTTTTATCTACCTAGTCTCCTGTTAGCTGCGGGATGTGTCACCTAATGTTTAAAGCTATCTTTCATCTAGTAACAATGCTATGAAAAAAATTGATTATTAGCCAGCCCACTCATTCCTACAAGCCACTGACCCCAGTCTGTTTTGTGACACACCTCAAATATTATAATAGTGATATTATCCTGGAATTTGATGCCTGCTGATCTAAGAACGCTTTTCCAGAATTCTAACTTTGTCCTTGAACTTGTCTCATTTGCTTGAGGTCATGTTTTCTTCCTCTCCAATGAAAGGATACACTCTTTGTGTTACCCTAAAATAAAATCATTGTTTTATTATTTGAAAAGTATGTCAGATCTTTAATGAACTCTTTATTATTCATTAAAAAAGTAGTTTCTGTAATATTAGGTGAAACCATAATTAATTTCTGATTTCGGTAATCAAATATGAATGACAAATATATCATCCTAACATCTAAACATACATGGCAATTAAAAATAACTTTGATGTACACATGCATACCTTAGTTTTTGCAAGGACATGGCAGCATACAGAGTAGATTAAAGTAAAACTGCCATTCTTCTCCTTGACAAAGCCAGACTGCATACAAGAATAACAGGAAAGATTTGGAAGTCTGTTGGTCTGTTCGATTCCACCTGCCACATTCACCAGACTTTATTACCTTTCTTGATTCCTGCAAAACAATTTGATGGGGGAAACTTTGTCTAATGAAAACCAAATTCAAAAAAAATTTCTCAGAAGCTTTTTCACATCAATACCTGTAGAATTTTATTCAAAAGGTATTGAATTGCAAATAATAGTGAAATATATAATTGATTAAAATGTATGTGACCTTCATTTTTATTTTTTTTATTTTTTCAGTCTTATTTTTTATTTCTATTTTTTTTTTTTTTTTTTTTTTTTTGAAGAATTGTCAAACAAATGAGGAATTTATATATATATATATATATATATAATATAGTTTTATGGTGTGCTATATTTATGGGATAAAGTGCTCAATATCAGAGATAGAACGTATGTAAATATAAAAGTGAACATTGAAGTCGGTCAGATGATTGCGTCCAGCATGAAACAGCCTATCACCTCTGAGTGTTGACTTCAATGTTCACTTTTGTTATATATATATATATATATATACACACTAGCTGCCCATCAGTTGGCATTTAAGTATTTAAGTTAGCTCCTGTGAAGAGCTCTTAATTGAGCCTTTATCACAATAGGTAGGGAGGAGTAGATGCAATAGGCAACAATAAACTACAGAAGAACTCAAAATTGATTGCTGCATTTACATATTGCATTAATATTTAAGCTTACTTTTTAAAAGTTTAGTGATAATTCTTCTTCCTCTACTTAATTAAAAAAACAATTTGATGTACATAGGTCCTTACTTTCCATACAATAAATTATTTTGTTTCCTGGTTGACTTTTGCTGTATTTCACAATTAATTTCAATTATTCCTAAATTTATTTCCTAGTTATAAAAATTGTTATCATACAAAAAAAGAAAATCACTGAACACTATCGCAGTAGTGAAAACGAGGGAATCCAAAATTTCAGGATTGCGGGCTTGGAATGTCTATAATTTGCTCAAGGAGTTGGCCTGATTTAAAAATGGTATGATATGTTGGGCTACGGCCTCTAGAAGTAAAGTTGAAAAAGTGTGACACACTGACATTCATATATATATATATATATATATATATATATATATATATAATAATTTCAGATAGAACAATATGAATAGACAAAGGAAGAATATAAAATATAAATCCTTTAGCAACTTAAGTTTCACCCTTCTGATCAAGGATCATCAGGCTAGGTTATATTTTGATATTAGTCAGCATTGATTAATTACAAGTGTGTTTAAATAAATACCAATTGTGTATTTGGGTAGCAATCCCTCTTTTATACAGGTTTCATTGTATTTTTGGGAGGGTGGAACATAGTGCATAAAAAATTATCCAAATGATCTTTGGATCTGAGTACTTTCAGCTAATCTGTCAAGGATCTTTTTTTTTTCTCTCTCTCTCTTTTCTTTTTTTCTCTCTTTTCTTTTTTTCTCTCTTTTCTTTTTTTTCTCTCTTTTCTTTTTTTCTCTCTCTCTCTCTCTTTTCTTTTTTTCTCTCTCTCTCTCTCTTTTCTTTTTTCTCTCTCTTTTCTTTTTTCTCTCTCTTTTCTTTTTTCTCTCTTTTTTTTCTCTTTTTTTCTTCTTTTTTTCTTCTTTTTTTCTTCTTTTTTTCTTCTTTTTTTCTTCTTTTTTTCTTTCTTTTTTCTTTCTTTTTTCTTTCTTTTTTCTTTCTTTTTTCTTTCTTTTTTCTTTCTTTTTTCTTTCTTTTTTCTTTCTTTTTTCTTTCTTTTTTCTTTCTTTTTTCTTTCTTTTTTCTTTCTTTTTTCTTTCTTTTTTCTTTCTTTTTTCTTTCTTTCTTCTTTCTTTCTTCTTTCTTTCTTTCTTTCTTTCTTTCTTCTTTCTTTCTTCTTTCTTTCTTTCTTCTTTCTTTCTTCTTTCTTTCTTTCTTCTTTCTTTCTTTCTTCTTTCTTTCTTTCTTTCTTCTTTCTTTCTTCTTTCTTTCTTTCTTCTTTCTTTCTTTCTTTCTTTCTTCTTTCTTTCTTTCTTTCTTTCTTTCTTCTTTCTTTCTTTCTTCTTTCTTTGAATGTTTTGTTTTTAAAGCAAACAATAGAAATGTTTTAATTCCTAAACACATTGGTCAAATACACACACAGGGGAACCTCAATTTAACAGACTAATAGGGTGGAACATCTGTCAAAGCCATTTGTTCATTAATTTGAAGCACTTTTTTGTGACCTAGAAACACCCAGTATAGTACAAAAATTATTGTAAATAAATATATATATATATATATATATATATATATATATTAGTTTTAAGTTACTATATAAATTTAAATAAAGTTTTCAAGAGTTGATTCCGGGAGTGTTAATTCAAGGTTTTACTATATATATATATATATATATATATATATGACTCTCCCTTCGAATTTGACGTATGGGGATCAAGTAGATCAATTCCTAGGAACCAACAGCCCAACACCAGCACATATGATTTGATTATAGTGGTGAAGGTTTTGTGCAGATGCAGAAGAGTCCTCACTTTTTGAAGGGCTGAATACTGACACCTGGTGCACTAAGTGCCACAGGGTCCCCAAACAACCCTCTGCAGGTTTTGAATTCAGGGTTGTCCTTCTAGACCAGTTGCCATCCAAGGCTAAAGAACCCAGTCTGTCCTGCTATTTAACCATAGCTGGAGGGAGAAGAGGATGACTAATATCTTTCCCAAGGGCATTAGTATGTAAGTGAATGTAATAGATTCAACTGGAATCCTAACTCAGCTCTCCGATTCCTCAATCCAAGCCACTATCCATTACTCCACTGTGCCTTATCACATATGGTCATTTTTTTTATCATGATTCTTTGGTGTTAGTTTATTATTTTTGTGCTAAATAGAACTCTTGTGGCATGAGAGGATTGCACTCCTACACAAGACTTTAGAAAATGGAATAAAGGCATCTTGGTTAAAATAAGATTTTTGTGTACTCTAAAGTTAACATGAAATCCAACAAATATAGAAACTTAGGAATCCATCCAATTTCATTAATACCATATGTTTTATCTAAAATCCTTAAATATTCAAAGGAAATAATTTTCTTCTAGTTTTGTGGAAAAATGGTGGATAGGATTTTTGGCAAAGTTTAGCAAACCTGCAAAAATAAAAAACAATGGTGTTTCAAGAGGTTAATTTTTCTTTTAACACAGCTATTACTAAAGATGAAAGTTTTTTTTTTTTTTTTTTTTTTTTTTTTTAAAGCATTTCACCCCAAGCAAGGCGGGAAGCCACTAGCATGCAAGGGGTTACAGAGGATTTGGAGCGAGAGCAGATAGGAGTGATAGAGGAAAGGATGTGGAGAAGGATAGTGGATAGGTCAAGGCAACTGGAGATGTTGATTGACATTACATTTGAATAGTTGGAGATTATAGCTAACAGGAAAAGGGAAGGGAGTTCCACAGGCAAGAGGTGCGAGATATGAAGCTATTGGAGTAGAAGAGACGGCTACATTAAACGGTTTCAACAGTGAATTGGTGAGAGTGGGATTCCAGCCTCGTGGGACGCTTGAATTCATGAAGTCTGGGAACCAGCAAAAGCAGCTCATCGGAGCAATTACCATGAAAGTATTTGTAAAAAAGACAGAGAGAGGCGACGACGTATCTGTGAGAGAGCGACTGCAGACGAGATGTCAGATCAGGGCCATTTACATTGCATATCCGTCTTTGGATCTTATCAAGAACCCCAAGGTAAACAGATGGGGCTCCAGACCATATATGGCAGCAATACTCCATGCAAGGGTGAATGGTTGATTTGTAGATTTGAAGGATCGATTCCAGGGAGAAAAATTTCCTGCCGTGGCACAGGGAGCCAATTTTCCTTGCGGTGGACGAAGCAATTGACTCAATGTATTTGTTCCATCTCGAGTCAGCAGACAATGCGAGACCGAGCAGCCACAGAGAGGTGCTCTCGAGAAGTTGAGCATCAGACATTCTAATGGGGGCAGGGAAGGATCTCTGTGGTGATTAATAGATTAATACCCTAACAAAGAATTGTTCACTACCATCTTCCAATTCTCTTATATTTTGCGATTGTTTTTTTTTTTGTTTTATTTATTAGAAAATATATTCAGTTTAAATACAAGTCATTTATTTGAACCAGCATTTATCTCATGATTTACAAGGCAGGTATGGGGATGGGGTCCATGGTTTATTTGCCCCCTACATTTTCCCTAAATCTAATCAGTCATCTAAACAACAGAATTTATTTTGAAGGGGTTCATGATAGGGAAATTCCAACTTGGTTTGGTCAAGAACTTTTCAACACCCTATCATTAAAAGAAAAGAAAAGTAAACTTAATAAAGATTTTAAAAAACCCCCAAAAAACATTCATTTAATGGAATGTAAAAACTACATAAAATTATTAGTAGTAGTTCAGTACCTGTCGCTGAACCAGCATTTATGATCCTAGTTTGGTACATGTCACTTCGCTGATGGCAAGATGATCAAATTTCAAATCTAAATTGTTTGTCCATTTTAAAATAGTACATTTATTAGAAAATATATTCAGTTTAAATACAAAATACACATTTATTTGAACCGGCATTTATGATCCTAGTTTGGTACATGTCACTTCGCTGATGGCAAGATGATCAAATTTCAAATCTAAATTGTTTGTCCATTTTAAAATAGTACATTTATTAGAAAATATATTCAGTTTAAATACAAAAGTCATTTATTTGAACCGGCATTTATGATCCTAGTTTGGTACATGTCACTTCGCTGATGGCAAGATGATCAAATTTCAAATCTAAATTGTTTGTCCCTTTTTAAAATAGTACATTTATTAGAAAATATATTCAGTTTAAATACAAAAGTCATTTATTTGAACCGGCATTTATGATCCTAGTTTGGTACATGTCACTTCGCTGATGGCAAGATGATCAAATTTCAAATCTAAATTGTTTGTCCCTTTTTAAAATAGTACATTTATTAGAAAATATATTCAGTTTAAATACAAAAGTCATTTATTTGAACCGGCATTTATGATCCTAGTTTGGTACATGTCACTTCGCTGATGGCAAGATGATCAAATTTCAAATCTAAATTGTTTGTCCCTTTTTAAAATAGTACATTTATTAGAAAATATATTCAGTTTAAATAGAAAAGTCATTTATTTGAACCGGCATTTATGATCCTAGTTTGGTACATGTCACTTCGCTGATGGCAAGATTTTCAAATTTCAGATCTAAATTGTTTGTCCATTTTAAAATAGTACATTTATTAGAAAATATATTCAGTTTAAATCCCAAAGTCATTTATTTGAACCGGCATTTATGATCCTAGTTTGGTACATGTCACTTCGCTGATGGCAAGATGATCTAAATTGTTTGTCCCTCTTTAAAATAGTACATTTATTAAAAAATATATTCAGTTTAAATACAAAAGTCATTTATTTGAACCGGCATTTATGATCCTAGTTTGGTACATGTCACTTCGCTGATGGCAAGATGATCAAATTTCAAATCTAAATTGTTTGTCCCTTTTTAAAATAGTACATTTATTAGAAAATATATTCAGTTTAAATACAAAAGTCATTTATTTGAACCGACATTTATGATCCTAGTTTGGTACATGTCACTTCGCTGATGGCAAGATGATCAAATTTCAAATCTAAATTGTTTGTCCCTTTTTAAAATAGTACATTTATTAGAAAATATATTCAGTTTAAATACAAAAGTCATTTATTTGAACCGGCATTTATGATCCTAGTTTGGTACATGTATCTTCGCTGATGGCAAGATGATCAAATTTCTGATCTAAATTGTTTGTCCATTTTAAAATAGTACATTTATTAGAAAATATATTCAGTTTAAATACAAAATACACATTTATTTGAACCGGCATTTATGATCCTAGTTTGGTACATGTCACTTCGCTGATGGCAAGATGATCAAATTTCAAATCTAAATTGTTTGTCCATTTTGAAATAGTACATTTATTAGAAAATATATTCAGTTTAAATACAAAAGTCATTTATTTGAACCAGCATTTATGATCCTAATTTCGTACATGTATCTTCGCTGATGGCACGATGATCAAATTTCAAATCTAAATTGTTTGTCCATTTTGAAATACTACATTTATTAGAAAATATATTCAGTTTAAATACAAAAGTCATTTATTTGAACCAGCATTTATGATCCTAATTTGGTACATGTATCTTCGCTGATGGCAAGATGATCAAATTTCAAATCTAAATTGTTTGTCCATTTTGAAATAGTACATTTATTAGAAAATATATTCAGTTTAAATACAAAAGTCATTTATTTGAACCAGCATTTATGATCCTAATTTGGTACATGTATCTTCGCTGATGGCAAGATGATCAAATTTCAAATCTAAATTGTTTGTCCCTTTTTAAAATAGTACATTTATTAGAAAATATATTCAGTTTAAATTCAAAAGTCATTTATTTGAACCAGCATTTATGATCCTAATTTGGTACATGTATCTTCGCTGATGGCAAGATGATCAAATTTCAAATCTAAATTGTTTGTCCATTTTAAAATAGTACATTTATTAGAAAATATATTCAGTTTAAATCCAAAAGTCATTTATTTGAACTGGCATTTACGATACTAATTTAGTACATGTCATTTCACTAATGGCAAGATAATCAAATTTCAAATCTAAATTGTTTGTCTATTTAAAATACAACATTTATTCGAAAATATACTCAGTTTAAATACAGGTGTCATAAAAATGGTTTCAAAGAACCATATATTTTAGCTTATACACTTTTCCTATTAACCAGTGTTTTTTGCCAGACAGGAAAATTAGACCTCATAACATATTTCAATTTCTTTCAAATTGAGTGTATGCGCATTTATGTGTGCGTGTATATTTTAATTCAATGACAAACCTAAAAATATTTCTACAAAATTTAGAATAAAAAAGCTTAAAAAATTCTATTTATTATTGAATGCTGAATAGTTCTCCAAAAGCTAAAAAAAAGAAAAATCTTATAATTTAAGCTTTCTATATTTTTTTTATTTTTATTTTTATTTTTTTCCAATTTTTGCTTTTCTTGCTCAGCCTAGGGTAGGTAATGTCTAGACTCTGTAGTAGGGGAATGTATTATTCTTATGTCTTATTTGAAGCATAGTCACACCTACACAATATATGATGGACAGAGAATCGGCTCTTTTTATAATATAGATTTTTTTTTATTTATTTTTTTTTTTTTTTTTCCAGGAAAAGAAATTTTTGTCGGAATTGGTCAAAATACTAATGAAGCTGGTGCCATTGCAGTAGCCAACCTCTTTGAAGATTACTCAGTCATTTCACTCTCGCTGCCAGGGAGCCTGCATCTGAAGAACTTAATTTCTATGGCTGGCAAAGGCGTCATTGTCATAGGTAATAGCTCAGAATCCAGGCACCTCTTCCAGGTACGTAATCCATATTATTTTTTAAACAGTCCAATAATGGACCGATAATGACATTTTTGCCTAACAAAGTCCATACACTGCAAGTAGAATAGTATAATCTTGGTATCAAATATAGTATAATTACTTTTTACTTTGTTTGAATTTCTGGGATTAGCAGGTATCATTAATTACATGCAGACTATCGTCCTCATCTTATCTTATCACAATGTTTAGACTATTGTGCTTTCTAGCTTTCATCAGCTGTATCTTGATCTGAGTAACCTACAGCTTCTATGAGCTAATGTTTTCTTTTTTCTCCATATAAAAATCTATAATTATATATATATAATATATATATATATATATATATATATATATATATATATATATATAAATAATCATTTATTTAAATATTATAACATAAATATGTTATAAAATCACTACAAAAATAGCCATCTTGTTTCAACACTTCTGGTGTCTTATCAAGTGAGGATGTTGAATAGACATTCAACATCATCACTTGATAAGACACCAGGAGTGTTGAAACAAAATGGCTATTTTTGTATTGATTTTATAACATATTTATGTTATAATATTTAAATAAATGATTATATCTGCTCTACTCTGTATTGAGCACTCTTTAAAGAATAATAATTGTTGGTTATTGGAATTTATTCCGTATATACCAATCCCACACTTGGGTGTGTGTGTATATATATATATATATATATATATATATGCATATGTTATATTACTAATAATAAAACTAAAATAATTGATTATATATGTTATAATACTACTAATAAAACTAAAGTAATTATTTTCTTCCCATAATTCATTGTTTCTCGTTCATTTTCAGAACTCTTTCAAACAATTTTTCTTTTCTCTCTCTTATTTCAGCAAATAAAGGAAAAAACCAGTTGCCAATATTACAAGATAGAATTTGACAGTGATGTACCTGCTAATATGGTCTATGTGAATGGGCGTTTAATCCATCGTACTCGAGATGAAATTGGAGCTGGCAACTGCAGTGTAAGTTATTTAGAATTTTTTTAAATTGGTTGTATTTTTTGTTCTTAATGATTTCACCCCAAGCAAGGCAATAAAGCCACTAAAATGCAAGGTGTTACTGAGTGAAGTAATGAGAGAAAGAAAAACCTTATTAAGGGGAGAGAACAATGAAAGAACAGGACTTAAGAAAATAGAAGATAACGATTGACATTTAAAATCTTGAAGATCGAAGTTGACTGGGAAGCAAGAAGTCTTTATGGTAATATTTGCTGCTTCCTTATAAAGAAACATTCAGCATTCATCCTGATCATTGTCCTCATCTTTGTCGCCATATTTGTCACAACGTTTCGGCCGTTGTACACTCTGGCCTTCTTCAGGTGGTTGGAATTTCGAACCGAACCCTTTATTTCGATCACTGGGGTAGACTGTTCTAGTTCCACGAGCCATGTCCTCAAGGACACGTGGCACAGTGGATAAAGGCGTTGGTTAGATCCAGTGACAGACCCAAAGAGTGTGAGTTCAATACCCGGTTCAGGCAGTGGAGAACTTTCAGAGGGAAAATTACCAGGAGATAACTGATAACTGACATCCATCAAACATGGCTCGTGGAACTAGAACAGTCTACCCCAGTGATCAAAATAAAGGGTTCGGTTCGAAATTCCAACCACCTGAAGAAGGCCGGAGCGTACAACGGCCGAAACGTTGTGACAAATATGGCGACAAAGATGAGGACAATAGTCCGACTAATGTAAATACTGTACATAATACCTCATCTCAGAAATATAGACACTCATTCATCCTGATGTTTTTTGAAATTCATATCTCTGATGAAGCCTTAATGAAAATGAAGCATGTTAGAATTATTAACTTCCTATTTTTTCCTTATCTTATACTATCATTTATTTATTTGTGTATATATATATATATATATATATATATATATATTTATATTAACTTTGAACATGGACATAATATCTTGACCATGTTTTAAAAGAAAAACAAAAAATGAAAACATTTTATAAAACATACATACAACAAACTATTTCTAATTCTAACAGTTGAAATATAATCCTTGAAAATGGCTAAATGTATAGCCAAAAGCGCCCGGATAAAAAGAACATTCAGACAGTTTTTATATAATTTATCCTCTGAAAAGAAAAAAAATTATTAGATCGCATGAGAAATTGTATAAAAAAACTAAATAAAAGCACTTTGTCTGTTGTATCCAACAGCAAGGCCTCTGATCAGGAGGTTTTGAGGAGCGTGGAACCACCTCTTAATTGCTGGTGTTCCCAGGTCCACCCTGATCCGGGGTGGTAGCACCTGTTAGGGTCCCAGCTATGGGCAAATAGTGAACCCAGACTATACCACATCCTAGAAATGATAATAAACTGCGTCCGCGTCCATGGGTATGGCGGTAAACTACGTCCAACAGAAAGGCCGTTTTGGAAAAAATAAGTTTGTCGGCTATATGTTTTTGGAAAAATCGTATTACCAGCTATACGTTTTCGAAGGAATAATGTTGCCAGCAGTGCATTTTTGAAAACGAAATGTTGCCAGCAATATATTTTTGCTAAAAGGAAAAATATATATTACCAGCTATACATTTTTTGAAAATAAAAAATATTACAAGCGATACATATTTGAAAGGAAATTATTACCAGATGTGGAATTATTGAAGGAAATTATTACTAGATGTGGAATTTTTGAAGGAAATTATTACTAGATGTGGAATTTTTGAAGGAAATTATTACTAGATGTGGAATTTTTGAAGGAAATTATTACTAGATGTGGAATTTTTGAAGGAAATTATTACTAGATGTGGAATTTTTGAAGGAAATTATTACTAGATGTGGAATTTTTGAAGGAAATTATTACTAGATGTTGAATTTTTGAAGGAAATTATTACTAGATGTGGAATTTTTGAAGGAAATTATTACTAGATGTGGAATTTTTGAAGGAAATTATTACTAGATGTGGAATTTTTGAAGGAAATTATTACTAGATGTGGAATTTTTGAAGGAAATTATTACTAGATATGGAATTTTTGAAGGAAAAATATTACCAAAAATAGATTGAAAAAATATTACCAACAATAAAAATTTTGTCGGCATTAAATAACCCATTGAGATTGATATGCCGTAAAACCAAACCAAACATGTGATATTCATATAAAAAAAAAATTAAAAAAATAATTATGGTTAATTCCACCTCCCCACTTCCAACCATCCAAACAACTTTTGAGATACCTGTGAGTTGTTAATTAAGAATAAATTAAACCTTTTCTAAAGATTCGGCTATAACTGTCCTGAAAAATTTAAACCATCCCAAAGTCAAAATTTTTTTTTTTTAAATTATTTATAGCTATTTACACTATTTGTATTCACACTGTTGTCCTCATCTTTGTTGTTTTTATCACATTTCCATAGACAAGGGCTGTGAATGAGAACAGTCTACCCTTATAGATTAAATAAAAGGTTCAGTTCAGAATTCCGTATAGGTTACCTAGACTAATATACACCTGAGGAAGTCCGGCGGGTACTGTGGCCGAAACATTGTGATAACAAAGATGTGGACAATAGTCTGGATGTAAATAATGATAACTCCTCATCTCGGAAATTATTTGTCGTTCTTAATAGCATAATAAAAAATACATAAAATGTTTAAGAAATTAAATAAAATTGATAAAACTAAGATGTTAAATTTTTAAAGATGAATTACTAGCGTGTGGTGGGGGTGCACTCTTAAATTTGACTGTAAATCTTTTTTTTTATGTTTCAACAATTTACAGTCAAAACAGATTTTGAAGTCAAGTCATTATCGACAAATTTTCATTAACAATTACCTGTTTCATAATGACTAAATTATTCATATTTGTTTATTAATTTTTAAAATTCTCTCTTGTATTTTCAATTTAGTTTACAATTACCAGGAAACAAAAGATTTTTGTCATTGGTTCATTCAAGATTAACCAAAAATTGAGAGAAATATAATTATCTTGCTTTGTTTCTTAACATGTAGCCATGTTGGTTAAAAAAAAAAAAAAAATGTAGAATTGGCCTTTGATTCCAAGCAGAAGATTACAACCTAACAGACACTGCCAGTTCTAATATAAAAAAACAGTTTTGTCTTTCATTAAAAGTGCATATATATATATATATATATATATATATATACATACATACATACATACATATATATATATATATATATATATATATATATATATATACACATACACACAAACACACATATATACACACACACACACATGTGTGTGTATATATATATATATATATATATATATATATAAGGTAACCAAAAAAGTTCTGTCCGTTTTTTGATTAGTCATTGAATGAAGTTGAAATATATACGAAATGTGTGTAGCGATTATTTTCAAATTTGGACAGCCGGAAGTAGGAACATTAGACATTATAAAAAACATGCGCACCATGCTCGGCCATCAGTTATAAGCCGGACAGCTGTGAGAAGGATGGAAGTGTCTAGAGATCTCGTTCGGGGCTGTTTGCTTTACGACTTCAAAGTGGGCTTATCAGCAGCTGCATCAAGTCGCCGCATATGTCAAGCTTTTGGGGATAGTGCTATGGATGAACGTACTGCAAGGCATTGGTTTCGAAAATTCAAGTTGGGAGATTTGTCTCTCCATGATGAGTCTCGCAGTGGACGACCACAGGTCTTGAATGATGGAGTCCTGAAGGCGACCATTGAAGAGGACAGTAGTCTAACGTGTGGTGAGCTTGCAAGACAGTTCAACGTTTCCGATAAAACAGTTAGACTTCACCTGCACTGCCTAGGTAAGACGTACAAACTGAGCAAGTGGGTTCCACAAACGCTGTTGGAGGTCCACAAGGGACAACGAGTGGCAGCCTGCGTATCGCTGCTTTCTCACCACCGTACTGCATCCTTATTGAATCGAGTGCTTAGCAGTGATGAAAAGTGGGTTCTGTACAAAACTCCCAAGTATTCCAGACATTGGTTGTCTCCTCAGGATGCTGTCCCTCACACCACAAGACCACCTATGCACCCACGCAAAATTATGCTTTGTGTCTGGTGGACAGGTCGTCAAGTGGTTCATTATGAACTGCTACCAACAGGCCAAACGGTCACTGGAGACCTATACTCGCAGCAATTGAAACGTGTGCAATAGGCATTGCGCCAGAAGGAGCCAGCACTGGTGAATCGCAAAGGTGTGCTTTTCCTCCATGACAATGCCAGGCCGCATGTCGCACGAGTGGTCAGGAATACCATACAGCAACTTGGGTGGGAGACTTTGTGCAATCCACCTTATTCACCTGACCTTGCACCATCCGATTACCACCTCTTCCACTCCCTGGATAATCATCTTCGTGGGAAATCCTTCACCAATGAAGCAGACTTGCGCAAAGCCCTCCCGGAGTTCTTTGAGTCACCACCCCCACCCCGAGTTCTACCGCAAGGGCATTGAACAGCTGGAGACACGTTGGCAGAAGGTGGTGGATGCCCATGGCGATTACTTCGAAGACTAAATATAAGTTACACATACTGTGAAGCGTTTTCTTTTTTTCCTTTAAAAACGGACAGAACATTTTGGTTACCTTGTGTGTGTGTGTATATATATATATATATATATATATATAAAAAAAACAACTGAAAAAAAATTGGGTGTTTTTTTTGCGAAAGTATTTATTTATATGTTTTTATATATATTTAATATTTCAGACCACCTCAGTTCTTCCTCAGAAATTAATTGAATTACTGTATTTGGGAGTTTGTTTACAGCGTTTGTCACCCAATTTTTTTTCAGTTGTTTTATCCATATTATATACATATCAAGAAAGTATATGTGGCTTCTCATTATGCAATATATATATATATATATATATATATATATATATATATATATATACACACACATATATATACACACACACACACATATATATATATATATATATACACACACATATATATACACACACACACACACATATATATATATACACACACATATATATATATATATATATACACACACACATATATATATATACACACACACACACACACACACACACACAAGCATGCTGTGTATATATATATATATATATATATGATAACCAGTTTACCGCAGATAGAAACAGCATCCTACTCTTCTACATAGTCATGAACCAAGAGAGACGTCATTACCCAAACGTATATCATGTATGGTACTTAACTGACTTTATCTCTCTCCTCTCCCTCTAAGCTACAAGATGAACAACAGCACATACTGGGTTCTATAGCCTTGGTTGGCAACCAGTTTACGTCAGAAAGAAATGGAAACCTACTCTTCTGTATAGTTGGTCGTGAATCGAGAGAGACTTGATTGTCTGTGCGTGTATCACGTATGGCACTTAACTGACTTTCTCTCTCCCCCTTCTCACGATAGGTTGAATAACAGGACATGCTGGGTCCTATAGCCTTCGTTGGCCAACAGTTTAATGCAAAAACAAACAGTAGCCCATTCCTCTTCCTAGTTTAAACTCATATGAACAGCTATATAAACTGTGTGTATAATTTCTCTATTTTTGTCTTCTTTTTACCCCTTCAGATCCTCGATGAGAAGATCATGTATACCAGACATGAAGTGGACCTCCACGAGAACGACAAGTTGAACCGGACCCTCAGTAGCATGTGCCTGCTTGTTGGTAGAATGAAATTCCAGAGACAGCTTATATCAGATATCACTGAAGACGACATCAACAATTACTCGACGTTAACAAGGAAACCCAAGTCTGACTATTATTACAAATAGTCACCGTTTTTTTTCTTACTGCCCTTTGTTCTGCCGCCACATAACTGTAATCAATTCTTTATTCATCAAATCCTCTGCTTGCGCTCATTTTTAATTGTCCCCCCCCCTCCTTATATCTGAAGCTTTTCAATCTCATGCAAGCTGTTGATATGAAGGCATACTGCTAAAAAATCCATCTGCTACAGGACCATATAATTTAGTGTAAGAAAAAAAAATGTTATATCAAGTTCAAAGCTTATTTAAGAATGAACGTTCCTTTAGCTAGGTGCTAATGAAATTTATAGGTAAAGGAAAATATATTTTAAAGGAATTCTAAAAAAATTCACTGAATTATTGAAAAAGATTGTTTTAATAGTCTGACAATACAAACTTTTTTATACTGAAATTTGTTAGTTGTTTAGTTATATTAATAAATCAAGGAATAAAACTAAAGAGCATTTATTTTTAAGTTAAAATTCTTTAAAAGAAATCCTTGACATGTCTCCTTGATTTTGTAATATTAAATAAGTTTTTTTTTTTTTTTTTATTATTATTAATACAGTAACACATATTTAAAATATATACATACAGAAACAAAAATAAAGGTTTAATTCAGTATTTGAAATTTAAGGAAAAATAAACTTAATTTTTTTTAAATTGGTTTCTGTGCTTTGTTGGTTTTATATTTTTCGATATTTTTTTCTTAAATTTTGCTGTATTCTTTTTTGCTTTTTTTTTTTAATTTTTTTTTTTTGCTTCACTTTTTATCTTTCATATTAATCTGAAACAAAGTCCTTTCCAGATTTCTCTAAGATTCTCTACATATTTAACAAAAAAAACAAAACAATTTATACACAAACATTACACACAAAAAAAACAAAAAAGAAAATTTTATTAATTTGTAAGTCTTAATTAAAAAAAAAAAGTAATAACATTTTATAAATATTAGTTTTAATAAACAATATAAAAATAAATAAAAATTACATACAAAAATTTAAACCCATTTTAAAATTCAATTCTAATTTCTTTGAAAAGATTTTCTTTTCTAAAGATTATATTACAAGTAAAAAAACAATTAGTTTATACATTTGTATTAAAAAGGCTCTAAAAAGAAATTAATCTCATAAAATTGTTTTAATAAATTGATATTCTGTCATTTTTTTTTTATTTTTCAAATCAAACATTCTAAACTGTTGTATTTTTAACGATTTTCAGATTTTTATTCAATTTCTGTAATAACAAAGATAATTGTTTTAAATGTAAAATACAAATACTTTCTACTTAATACGTTTTCAACATGTAAAAAAATTAATTTCTATATATAATTTATATTATAATTATATTAATTTCAATATAAATCAAATTCTATAACAGCAATAATTAAAATTATCTTATTTTAAATATAAGATAGAAATACTTAAGACATTTTCAATATTTAAAAAAAGAAAATCCAAACATTTTTTTTATTTTTTAAATTTTCAAAGAAAAATACAAGTTTACTTTTGCCTTGACAGCATTATTTTACTGCTGTATATTTAGTGAGTCTAAAGGATCTTCTTTTTAAATTTTATATGAAAGAACTGACCAGAAAATTCAGTTTTTTTTTTGTTTTTTAATTTATAATTAGTTACTCATTATGGTTTATTTAAATTTTCTCGTACAGAAAATTTTATAAATTAATTAAGCATTTGTCAATCTTGAAAAACAATACACTTTTGATCTTATTGTTTTAAATTTGCAAAGAAAAAAAAAAGCAAGCTTACTTTTGCGGCTACAGCATTCTCTTTTACCGCTACATATATTTTATGAGCCTGAAGAATTTTTAAAAAATTTTCTGAATTTGCTATACACACAGTTCGCATAATGAGCAGCCCTTTGTTAGGAGCTAATATCTTTATATTTTTTTATTATTTATTCTTTTTCCTTGGCGTATTCTTTTTCATTAAGGTCCTCTTTCAGCTTGCAATCTCACGTGGCTTTTTCGACAAATTTAAGAATAAATAACAAAAAAAATATTATTCGGCAAAGGGGGGGTTCTTTCAAGTACATTTTAATTAATTTTTTTTTAAATGCTTAAATCGATTAAAACTGATGTCTTTTTGAGAATTTCAAAATACCAGTTCAAAGAATGATTTTAAAATCATAGTTTTGCCTGCCGTCTGGTTCACACTCCTCCCCAGTTTTTTTGCACAGGAGTAGAGGTTTCTCCCTTGTTTCCTGTTTAGGATTGGGTTTCCAGTTCCTTCTTAACCTACTGCAACTCTATACTTCTCCACCTAAACTCTGAAATTTTAATTCACTAATTAAATCTTGACATTTTCAAGTTGAGTGTTAACTGTTATCCTTCCTGCATCGACCCAAGAACTTCACTTCTTGCCCTTTCTTATGCTCATACAACACCACACAGTAACCCTCTACCTTGAGTGGCTCTTGGTATTGGGTAAACATTAGTTAAAAAAAAAAAATTGTCAGTCTTGAAAGACTATGGAGTTATGATCTGGATAAAAATTATTTGTTTTAGCCACAGTGTCCATTGTGGTTTGATAAGCCTATTAAAAAATGGCAGTCTCTCCTACAGTTTAATTTTTTTTTTACCATTATTTGGTCAAAGTATCAACAATATTTATGACTTCTTTCTTTAATTTGGATATGTCATCATTGCAAAGACTGATAAGAACAAAATATAATATCTAAAATTATTCTTTATTCACTTCTGGACTTTGTCAATTAATAACAGTATGTAGGTGTGTGGCTTTGAGGGCTTTTTCCAAACGTGGATGTTTTTGTGAGAACTTTTCCTTCTTGGGTGGGACACTTTTATATCTTCTTGTTGTCTCCACATATGAGTGAACATCTTAATCACAGCTCAGTCAACCACCTATTTAAATGTCAGTGGCATCCACTGGCATCCTTTGAAGTGTGAATTTATACCTGCTAGCTATAGGGTTTCCTTCCAGGCCAACCCTCTCATGCACCTGTCTTCTCTAATGCTCTGGTGTGACACAGAGTGCAAAGTTTGCTTTGATATCTCTTAGAGAAAGTCCAGTACATAATGGAATTGTTACAGATCAACTTTTCTTAGAACAAAGTTTCTTTTATTGGCATTAGATTCAATTCTGGCCATCATCTGGTATTTTCTGGTGTGAATCACAGACTACAAATAAATACAGGGTGTCTACCAAAAACTGACATCATTTAAAATGTGAATATCTGAGTAACTCCATGTCCCAGACAAACAAAATTAAATAGGCTTCATGTTGAACAATAAAAGATTTATTTATCAAAATATAAACAAGATATTTGAATGGATGTAGATTCTGTAACTGGCTTCACAAAGGTTCAATATGCACACCACCTGTGGCACGACACACGTCAAGTCAGTAGTCCAGCTCCAGCCAAACACGTTGTAGCATGTCTTGTGTAACATTCTCCAGCACCTCAGTGATTCTCTGCTTAAGTTCCTGTAGGCTTGTAGGAAGAGTTGGGATATAGACCTGTCCTTTCACATATCCTCATAGAAAATTTCACAACTGTTCAATATGCATACCACCTGTGACATGGCAAGTAAGTAGTCCAGCTCCTGCCAAACACGTTGTAACATGTCTTGTATAACATTCTCCAGCACCTCAGTGATTCTCTGCTTACATTCTCTAGGCTTGTAGGAAAAGATGGGGGGGGGGGTATAGACCTGTCATTCACATATGCCCATAGAAAAAAATCAACAGGTGGCAAGTCAGGTGAGCATGATGGCTATTTCAACAGCACATTGTCATTATCACTGGCACACCTGATCTATCTTCCTGGTAGATTCTCATTGAGATAAGTCCACACAGTTAACTTAGTTTTTACACATTTTGATCAAATGTGTTATTAGACTATAAAATGATGTCAGTTTTTGTGGGGACAACCAGTATATTCTTATTACTACTCAGACACCTGGATATTTTCTTGATATAATTGATCTTTTCAGTAGAATGTTTTAATTGGTTAATTCTTCAGTCTTCACCAGGTGTAATTCTACAAAAGAGATGTTCTTCTTTTATTCTCAAAAAAAAAAAAAAAAAATTCTAAATAGCCACAGAGAAGTAGTCACTTATATACCAAGCAAACCAAACCATTACAGCAACACTCGGTTCACCATACCACCATTTACTTGCCGTGAAACTAAAACTAAATCAGAATTGTACCTGATGAGTGCTGAAGAATGGATTGGCTGAAATTTTATAACAAGATCAGGTACCACCCCTCCAAAAAAAAAAAAAATTGGGTTAATGTCTGAACAGTAATTGGAAGGAAAATGATTCTAGTCAAGGTTAGAGATAATTAATAAATTTATATCTGTGTCTTAAAATGTTAAATGATCAGAACTAATAAAGGCGTATCAATGATGCACCTTGCATTTGTGTTGCCTTAGGCAGTTGTAAAATTTGCTGCCTCTTGAAACAACATTCCAAAACTGGATGACATCTACAAAATATAAAGATTAAAATTAGTCATTTATTTTGTTTTGATTGCAAACAAAATAAATTAAAAAAAAAAAAAAAATTTTTATTTTTATTTTTTTTTTTAAATAAAAGCAACACCAGAAAAAAATAAGGTGGAAAGATATTTAAAAATAATTAGTAGATAAATATTTTTGTAATTTTCATTTATTAAATTATAAAGCTAATGCATGAAAATTTCGGTTTTCCTATTTTAACATTCTGATGAAACTTAATTCTTACGTTAATGATTAAGCTCATGGCGAATTCTACAACAATAAAATATCTGTAGGAATTTCCCTATAACATTGTTAAATATTTGAACTTTACAACAAACTATTACAATAAAAATCATAAATATGAATGCTGGTCGTTATTTTAAGAAGTGGGTACAAATGAAAAGATTTGAAATTTGACAACTTTTTCTATTTCACTGAAACAGCCGTTAAACGCTTCTAGCTTCCATTCTTTCATTCATTTTCTCACTGAAATCAAGTAGCGTCTTTCCCACTCTTTCTATGCAATCGTAATGGAACGGTTCATAATTTATGAGATATTGGCAGTGCGAACTGACAAGGACAAGCACAATAATGGGATTTTTTTTTATTTAGAATAAACCGTTTTTACATTAACAATAGAAGCAATATGAAAACAAAATAAAAAATCTAACAGTAACCAATTCAAGTGTAACCCTCAAAGTAAATCTATTACTCAACCACAAAATGAATTTTTAGGGGAAAAAATAGTACAACTAATTTTGCATGCTACTTTATCATACTAAATTCAACTAAAAAATGCTAAATGTTGTAAGTACAAACAACACGATCATAGGATACCACATTAAATCATTTTAAATGCATATCCCCAGGTACCTTTATGAGATCGCTGGAAAATAAGCATAGCAGGATAAAGACTAAAGAAAGAGTAAAGACGATCGATTTTCTATCAATTTTGCTGATCAAAAAAAATTGAAGATTTTTAATGAAAATTTTGGACGTGCTAAAAATTAAAAAAATGTAAAAAAAATAATCAAAAAATACTTTGATCTTTCCTCTTGGTAATAATATAAACACTTAGACGATAAAAAAAATATTTTCATCAAGTTTAAGGCCGTTATTATCCTGCTATGCTCATTCTCCAGCGGTGGCAAGTTTTTTTTTAAGGCTTAAGTTAAAAACTTGCCACCTGGAGTGAACTGTTCCTCCTGCTTTCCTCCAGATCCGTTAATGAGATATGTTGATAATGGGTCAAATTAATGATGATAAATACAACAAATTAGACGTTCAGTCAAATTTAAAGGACTTTTTTTTCTTTTTAATTACGTTAAAAATGATACCCTTAAAACTTGTTTAGTGATAACTGAATAGTTATCTCCCCTTACATTTAAACGCGCTCAAATCCAGTATTTTTCAGCGCGCCCAGGTCGCTACCAAATGTGACACAGGGTCGAAGTTTAGAGTGGGGTTTTACTGGTAATACCGTAGAAAAAATTGCCCATGCCCCCTCGGCACTTCACCTTTTATGGACGCCTCAGGCGCCGGGCAATAAACTCGACCACCTTTCACTGTGGTTTTCCATTGTGTGCTTGTCAGACTCTCTGACACCGGGCAGAGAGTAACCTAGACTAGCCTATGTCGAAGGATAGTCTCGTCTGGGGATTGTAAACGGCTACTCGACCCCGTGTATACGAGGTCTACGGAGAATTTTTGCCCGTGCCTACAAACTCGGTTCACCCCACGTTAATTCGGCCTTGTGCCACATCTGACCGCGTGGGGCGGTTAGTGAATATCTTCAAAGGTGAAACGCGCTCAAAATAAATAAAATTATCGTTAAAATTAAAAAGAATTTAAGTTCCTTAAAAAACAAATTACTAGACTTGTGCAAGCAAAGCTTAACTTGACATCCCACCCAACTTAATAATTAAATTAATTATTCAGCATGAAGTAGTAATTTACTCGTAGACTATTATTATAATTCTAGTGAGTTTGAGCTTTATTACGCGTTCTCCTACCCTCGTCATTGTGCCCCTGTGCCTTACTAAGCTTAGCTTGGTAAATATCACTATTTACTAAATTTAGTTTAGTCCGCTATCAAGTTACAAATAAATGATCTTGCAATTTGGGAAAAACGATCTGAGCCAGCAAGATTTGAAATTTGATCGAGTTACCTCCCTTTAGAATTAGCAACTTTTTGCTTTTATTGTGAAACGAATTTTTGTTTAACTGTTAGTAAAGTTGTATCAGTTTAGGAAAACGATATTTTTTTGTTTGTTTCAGTGGATATCGGTATCAAATTGTAAATTCTTCTGCATCCTTTTTTGTTATATATATATATATATATATATATATATATATTATGAATTCTTCTGGTTAAATTTTTAAAAACTTTTAAAACTAAAAGCTATGATTAATCTTTAACCGGAACAAAATCAAAGCTTAATTCCGTTTATATAGTTATAAGCAAACTATGTGGCACAAGGCTGAAAGTATGGAGCACCCAATGAGGATGGCACTCACTACTTACTCCGTCATGTCCATAAAAGGTTAGAAGCCTACTAAATTTGGTAAAAGAAAAATATTAATTTCTAAGTTCTTTTCTTTATTTGTCTTCAATTTTTTTTTTACCAAACACTTCACTTAGTAAAGATGAGACAACAGTCCGAACAATATAAATTTTGAATTTGTTTTTCTCTAAAAGAAACACGTTTTACGACATAAAGTTCGTTTGATTTGAATTTATTCAGAAGTTAGAATGCAGCTTTTGATTCGAGTTAAACGTGTAGCGAATTATTTCCGTTATTGATAGGAAAGAATTTCTAAATCGTCGCTAAATCTCATGAGGTTTTTTTTACTATTTATAACTTAGGAGATACAGTGTAACCCGGATATAAGAGAGTTGTCGGGAGCGGAGAAGTCTCTTATATCAGGGTTTGGTCTACAGTGTAACCCTGATATAAGAGAGATTTTCTCTGGTCCCAAATTAGAGCCATACTTACCTAAACAAAATAGACCAAACCCGGATATAAGAGACTTCTCCGGTCCCGACAACTGTCTTATATCCGGGTTACACTGTATATACATTAACACGGGCTCTAATTTGGGACCAGATTAAAAAAACTCTCTTATATCCGGGTTTCTCTTATATCCGGGTTACACTATATAAATTTTAATTTCTAAAATTCTTTTCCAAATTTACCTTTTTTACCCTGTGACAAATATGAAACACTAAGAGGAGATAACTCTTACTCACCTTGCTGACCACTACACCATGAGACATTCTTAATGATTTTAAATATGTAAATATAATGTAAAGCACATTTAACTTAAAATTGGTTTCTTTGATTGAAAAATTCCTTTTCAGAGGCACATTTTCTTTAGTAGGACTTCTCTCTCCCTATGCTAGTTTTTATTAATTTCATTGTTTTTTTTCATTTTCATTTTTATTTTAAGGTAGCTCTACTCAAATGAGTACCCACTAAATATAACACTTATAGTAATAAGAAATATATATATATATATATATATATATATATATATATATATATATATATATAATAATGAGCAAGGTACTACCTACCTAGGTTTCACTACATTGGATCATCAGCATGAACTGGCTAAGGAGGAATTAACAAGGAACAAATTTATTGATAAAATCACGGTTAAAACCTAAAATTAGCATAGGCCTAAAAAGACATAAAACCTGTGACTAAAAAAAACAACCTTTATTCTAATAACCAGGTTTTCTTATGCCTGTATCTTAAGGATTTCTGGCCTCTGGTTTAATAAAATGTTTGGTTTGTTGAAGGTAGCTATTGTTAACTTCTCCTCCATACATAATATACAGAACTTGTTGCTGACTTTATACTTACATTTTTCACTCACCGAGTTTAAATAGATTTACAGTATGTATGTATGTATATATACAGTTTAACCCAGATATAAGACAGTTGTCGGGACCGGAGAAGAAGTCTCTTATATCCGGGTTTGGTCTATTATATATACATTAACACAGGCTCTAATTTGGGACCAGAGAAAATCCCTCTTATATCTGGGTTTCTCTTATATCCGGGTTACACTGTATGTATATATATATATATATATATATATATATATATTACATGAATCATTCATACAAAAAGCAGATAGTGAAGTTAATGATATGGCAAGAATCACTCTCGCAAACAATTTTTAATAAAATACCTTAACCTCGAACCTGTAAATGATTGTATGCACAATCGAAAGCTTGTAGTAAAAAAAGACCTTATAAAACTGGAATTTATAAACAGGGACCATAACATTCATCAACGGGTTCGATGTTAATGTATTTTATTATAAAAATTGTTTGCGAGAGTGATTCTTGCCATATCATTAACTTCACTATCTGCTTTTTGTATGAATGATTCATGTAATGTAAATTGAACTGCACCACATACTTGATATATATATATATATATATATATATATATATATATATATATATATATATATAATGTGTGTGTTTACTTATTTCTACTCAGCTCCACAGAATCTGAAATCCACTCTATAGGAGACAAGTATTTATTTATTTATTTTCATATATCATATGTGCATATATTATATAAAAATATTTCAATTTGTCTATATTTCTGAAATGAGGCATTGTAACTATTTAACACTATTATTTGAACTGTTGTCCTCATCTTTACTTTACTTAGTAATGATGAGGACAACGGCCCAAACAATGTTTTTAGTGTAAATATTAGAATTTGCTTTTCTCTAAAAGATGTTAATTTATAACATAAGCTTGTTTGACTTTAGTCAGAAGTTAGATCAAAAGTTGCATTGATATCTAAGTTAAATGTGCAGCAAATTATTTCAGTTTTTGATAGGAAGGTGTAAAAGAAATAGTCATTAATCTAATGAGGGTTGTTTTGGGTTTTTTTTTTTTTTTTTACTGTTCATAATTTAGGAGATATTATATATAGCTGACTTCTCCAAATACTTAACGGGGGTGGGGGGCAGAGAGGGATATAATTTTTACTTATTTAATGTTTTTAAATCATTTCACCCCAAGAAAGGCAACCGTGCCACTAGGACACAGGGGTTTACAAGGAGTGAAAGAGAAAACTTTAGTAAGAAGTAAGGAAACAGACAATAAAGTTAGACAGAAAATGGCGGCTGAAGTTGTATTTAAATTTTTTAACATTGTAGTTATCAGGGAAGCAAGAATTCTGGAGTTCCACAGATGAGAAGTGTGAGAAAAGAAACTATTAAAATAGAAATGGCGGTTGAATCTAGTTTCTTCAATAGTAACACTGTGAGACCAAGTTGCCAATGTAATAGCTCACTTAAATTCATGCAGTCAAGGCACTCAGCTCATCAGAGCAGTTACCATGAAAATATTCAGAAAAAACAGAGAAGCTATGTACATCAATGAGAAGGTGACTGAATCAAAGATGCCAGGTCAGGATCGACCACATTACACACCATTTGAATTTTGACATGAATCTCAAGATATATATATATATATATATATTTGAATTGGACATAGTCCGACAATTTATTTAAAGTCATTTATATATATTATGTTTAACGTTCTTTTTTATAGATACAAGTATTTAAGCAAATGCTCTGTTTTATAATAAACAGTATCAAATGTATTTAATACTGTTTATTATAAAACAGAGCATTTACTTAAATACTTGTAACGTTCTTTTTATAGATACAAGTATTTAAGCAAATGCTCTGTTTTATAATAAAACTCGGACATTCAGGCCGGTAAATGTTATTTAATACTGTTTATTATAAAACAGAGCATTTGCTTAAATACTTGTATCTATAAAAAAGAACGTTAAACATAATATATATAAATGTCTTTATATATATATATATATGTAAAGTGGGCACTAAGGTCAACGCCTTGGAAGCACAGTGGAGTAATGGATAGCGGCTTGGATTGTGGAATCGAAGAGCCGAATTCAAATTCCAGTTGAATCCATTGCATTCACTTACATGCTAATGCCCTTGGGATAGGTATGGATCCTCTTCTTCTCTCTCCAGCTATGGGTAAAACAGCAGGACAGACTGGGTTCTATAGCCTTGGGTGGCAACCGGTGTAGGAGAAAGTAACTCTGAATTCAAAACTGTGTGTAGCCCTGGCGTAGCACATACTATACACCTAAAGAAAGTATTATCTGCCATAGTTCAATGATCCCGACTGTGGTCAAATAATGATGACGAAGGTCAACACTAAGCAGTGACAGTCTGTTTCATGCATGCCCACAAACTTCAGGCCATGTGTGTTGGATCTACTATTTATGCTGGTCAGTGGTGCATTATGGGGAGTAAAGTTTGTTATGTTATCTTTACAGTTATTAGGTAGGTGGTAATCTTTCAAATTATTCTGAGGGCTATTGGGTTGAAATAATTTTGGATCTGGATTATTTGTTATTTGGAAAAGATGTTCATTAAAATTAATTGACATAAAATGTTTGTTGTTTCCAATGTATATAATATTATTTTTAATACTATTAATAATAAATATATATATATATATATATATATATATATATATATATTTTCCTTAGCATTTAGTACAACTCTGCAGTATGTATGAAACTCAATTTTCAGCAACTGATTGAAAACATGACTGGTGTAAAAATTTAAATATTAATATTAATAACCTACTGTTAAGACTGGAGCATTATGCACACGCATACTCCTTTTTTTTTTCTTTTTTAATCAATTCATAAAGCATGGCCGCTAAAACACAATTGGCTACTGGCATTGAAAGAGAATGAAAATTATTAAGAAGGAAGTGGAAACCCAATCCTAAACAGGAAACAAGGGATAAACCTTTACTCCTGTTTAAAAGATTGGTATGACCTGAAGATTGTGTTCAAGCATGAAACTGAATGTTGCTGCTCAATGTTGACCTCAGTGTCCACTAATATATAAAAAAAATGCAGCTTAATTAATATCGTAAAATAGTCATTCAAAGAATAAATCAAAAACGTTAATGTAATTAATGGCGAATTCACTTCGCTAACAGATTAAATAAGGCATTAACTCACTGACCACTCGATGAACGACACAATCCTTGTTTTTATTAATTGTACAATGGATTAGATGTTCGATCCATATTATTCCCAAGTACTTTCGGTGAAATTGAGAAAAAAAATAACATCTATGTCTGAAGATGGTGAATGTTTTCACCGAAAGTACTTGCAAACAATATGGATCAAAATCTAATCCATTGTACAATTAATAAAAACAAGGATCGTGTCATTCAGTGAGTGGTCAGTAAGTTAATGCCTTCTTAATCTGTTAGTGATGTGAATTCGCTATTAATTACATTAACTTTATTGATTTATTCTTTGAATGCCTATTTTACAAGACATATATGTGTAAGCAAATATGTGGATGTAGATCCGACGGTATGATGAAAAATATGGAAAAGACAAAGCAATCATAATTTCGATTTCGACTCTGTGAATATTTTAAAATATATCCATAATAAAAACCTTAGACGGATTTATGAGGCAGGCATAATATCCACTTCACGTACGGTAAATACTAGACCCGGCTTCTTTAACATCTCCCCATTCCTGGCAAGATTAATGCTTGACAAACGTACTGATAAGCTCTAGATTCAAATAGAATTCCTCTTTTCCACTTAAGATAAAGTCTCTTTCTTGGGAATGCGTTTTCGCAGCATCGCCCACGCGACGCCAACGTGACCGAATCCAAAAAAAGGGAACGCTGACTTTAGAATTTCAGTTTCTGTTTCTGACTTGTCTTGTGTCTATCGTCTCTTCATGTTGACTTAAATATAAATGTTTCCAATAACCATGTCCTGAAGATGGTCTACTAGACCGAAACGTCTGACATCGACAGTAAAGCAAAATTAAAACAGTAAACTTGCATATTCGGATTTTGCTTTGTCTTTTCCATATTTTTCATCATATATATATATATATATATATATATATATATATATATATATATATATATATATATATAGATAGATAGATATATAGATATATATGCCTTTCAGAAATAGTAACAAAAACAATTCTGTTAAGTGTAAAAGTAAAGTTCTTAAATTTTTCAGATTTATTTGATAATGTGAATACTTAGAATTTTTTTTTTGTGTGCTTGCTATTGCATCATTATTTATTTATTTACAATAACAACCTAATAATTATTAGAAATGATATCATCATCATAAGTCCACTGAAGATCATAGGGGCACCACACATACTGCAGTGGTGGTACATCTTGAGTAAGATATACTGACAGAGTGTAGCCTTTTGTAGGCTGGTTTAAATTCAGTTTTCCTTTTCCTATACTGGTTGCTAACCAAGGTTATAGGGCCCAGTCTGTCCTGCTATTTAACTCATAGCTGGGGAGAAAGATGGATTGCTGCCCTTCCCAAGGGTATTTACATGTATCAGAAATGATATTTTAAAATTTATTTTTTATAAATATGGCTGTATTTTCACTTCATTAGCTCTAGGTGACATTTTCAGTTCGCCAGTAGCTCGGAAATGGCCTTTCTTTCATGTTTCGTTACAAATTCAAAGTATTATTTTTGTTAAAATCTAGAGCTATGTGAGAAGGAAAATCATTAATTTGTATCTTGTTAAAAATAAGGAATAAATAAGGAGGAATGTAAAAAAAAATAATAATTTAGGAAGAAGTGAATGAAAAAAGAATTTAGGAATAAGGGAATGAAAAAATAATTTATGAATAAGGGAATGAAAAAATAATTGAGAAATAAAGAGAATGAAAAAAATATTTAGGAATAAGGGAATGGAAAAAATTTAGGAATGGAAATAAAATAATTTAAGAAGAAGGGAATGAAAAAATAATTTAGGAATAAAGAGAATGAAAAAAATATTTAGGAATAAGGGAATGGAAAAAATTTAGGAATGGAAATAAAATAATTTAAGAAGAAGGGAATGAAAAAATAATTTAGGAATAAAGAGAATGAAAAAAATATTTAGGAATAAGGGAATGGAAAAAATTTAGGAATGGAAATAAAATAATTTAAGAAGAAGGGAATGAAAAAATAATTTAGGAATAAAGAGAATGAAAAAAATATTTAGGAATAAGGGAATGGAAAAAATTTAGGAATGGAAATAAAATAATTTAAGAAGAAGGGAATGAAAAAATAATTTAGGAATAAAGAGAATGAAAAAAATATTTAGGAATAAGGGAATGGAAAAAATTTAGGAATGGAAATAAAATAATTTAAGAAGAAGGGAATGAAAAAATAATTTAGGAATAAGGGAATAAAAAATAATTTAGGAATAAGGGAATAAAAAAACTAATTTAGGAATAAAGAAATTAAAAAAAGTATTTAGGAATAAAAGGAATGGAGAAAAATATTTATGAATGGAAAAAATATTTCGGAATAAAGGAATGAAAAAAAATATTTAGGAATGAAAATAAATAATGAAATCAGACAGATTATATACCCAAAACATATAGAAAATAAAAATTTTAAATTTTAAATTCTCATTGTTTCTTCTTCATGTGCATGAGTAGTCAGTCATATCAATATAAATAAACTTAGTCCTAAATGATGAAATGCATCACATAAAAACTTTTTCCACTTTGTCATACATCTTTACCCAATTTTTATAAATGTCAAGTTTGAAACTGCTGATGTCATTAATAATTGCATATTACTACAAATTGGGGGAAAAAAAGGACAACATTTGTAGTATGCAATTATCGATGACATAAGCACAGTTTCAAACTTGACATTTGTAAATAAAAATAAAGTATAGATAACCCTTTAAAAAGTCAAGCATCGATTTGACACTATATTATGAACAGAACTCTTTCTAAAAAAAAAGTAAATATTTTTCAATTCAGACAAATGTTGTGGCTTGAAAAAGGTCTAATGAATCCTTATCTACAAATATTATTAAAAAAAAGTAAGCTTTTACTCTATTTTATAAATAGCCTAGTGAATTTCAGTATTGCCTTCTGTTGTGACCACAGGATCACAATCCAGTCCTACTGAACACATCTACTTCCTAAATGTGTTAGTTATTTGAATACTTAAAAAAAAACAACAAAAAATAAAACATTGATTTACTGCTTGGTTAATAGTATTTTGTAATAGGTTTTGTTCATAAAATTTGTAACTTAGTTTGATCAAATAAAGTGCCTCAGTAAACAATCCTCTAATATTGCTAGATAAGTAACAGAAGGAAATTATTCATCACTGTTGCCAAAATGTTGGCAGGTTTACGTGTGTGCAAAGGGAGATAATTCGTAAGGTTCAAATTTGCAAAGGGAGATAATTCGTAAGTTTCAAATTTACCAAGGGAGATAATTCGTTAGTTTCAAATATTCCAAAATTGGTTTCATTTTAAGTACAGCGTAACCCTGATATAAGAGACCCTGATATAAGAGAAACCCGGTTATAAGAGAGTTTTACTCTGGGCCCAAATATGAGCCTGTAAGAATGTATATATAATAGACCAAACCCGGATATAAGAGACTTCTTCTCCGGTCCCGACAACTCTCTCATATATGGGTTACACTGTATAATGTTTTAAAACAATATATGATCAATCTGACTCTTCTTCTACTGTTTTTTCAATGAACAAGCAATGAACAAAGTTACTGTGAATTTTACAGACATTTCTATCATAATTATTACAGACAGTCTATTGTATAGTGTTGTTTTACAACACGTGATCAGCAGTTGACTTCCTGTCGTCTGACTCTTTTCTTTACACTTTATTTATCTAATAACCAGCACATGCAAATAGGTAAAATTCTATTTGCCAATCCTACTACACAGTCTTTACTTTACAACCATTTGCTTGTAATTCATAGAAATATTGTGACTAAAACCAGAAAATCTTTGTATAGGTTGTGTGAGAAATACTTCTCATATATTTCCTTGAAATATCTCCTACATAATTGTGAGACATTAGTGCAATGGTGCCTTCATCTAGCTGATGTCTTACCATTATGTGGAAAATATTTCTGCCACGCTATGTAGTTACTTAACAGAGATATCCAGAAATCTACTTGGCTTTTCAAAATTAAATTTACCATTTGTTAAATATCAAGAAGAAACATTTTGTGGAATTTTCAAACGTATCACAGTACTATAAGATGGTTAAACACTTAACTAACTACTTAAAACTATATTCTTACTTATTATCTTATAATTAAACCAGTTAAAAAGGTCTGTCTCAAAATCTGAAAAAATAAAATAAATTGACTCCATTAGTACTATGGGATACTTTTGCACACTTAAACAAATAAAAATGCTTGTAATTCATAAAAATACTATGACTAAAACCAGAAATTTCTTGTTGTTTCTTGATAGAGTTATTCAGAAATCTATTTAACTAATCCTGAAAATTTGACTTATAATTTGCTAAATATTAATCATTAGCGCTCTGTAAGGTGACTATTTTCACCAAGCAAAATATTTGTCCTGCCAATGCAATTTGAATTTGAATTTCTTGGTTGTGTAGTCATATCCTACTATGGCAACATCTAAAACAATCTCAACTGAAATTGAGAAAACCTATATTTTGAGGGGATTCCATATCGACATCTCCAGTTGCCTTGATCTATCCACTTAACCTTCTCCACATCCTTTCACCTTTCATTCCTATCTGCTCTCGCTCCAAATCTTCTGTAACCCCCTTGCCTTGATCGATCCACTATCTTTCTCCACATCCTCTCCTTTACCACTCCTATCTGCTCTTCCTCCAAACCTTCTGTAACCCCTTGCGTGCTAGTGGCTTCCAGCCTTGCTTGGGGTGATAAACTTTAAAAAAAAAAAAAATATTCAGTAAAAGGTGTAGTAATATTCATAATTGATACAGAGTGCTAAATATTAAGGAAAATACGTTTGAACACCCGACAGTGCTAATGAAAGATTAATCAGTCTGAAATAATTATGTTTTTTTGCATCTTATTGCAGTGGGATTGGCAAATAGGACTTTAGCTATTTGCACAATGTTGATTATAGCAGAAATAAAGTGCAGAGTAAAGAGTCAGCCAAGAAGAACTTGACTACTGATTATGTGTCGTAAAACAATACTATACAACATTTATATTGTTTCTACCTCAATTATTACAGGCAACTTTAATTTTACACAGGATTAATACTGCATTGTCATACAAACAAAATATTAGGGTGCGTCTTCCAAGCCAGAAAATATGGTATATCATTTAGTTCTTAATTTTCTTTTCAATATTAGGGTGCGTCTTCCAAGCCAGAAAATATGGTATATCATTTAGTTCTTAAATTTCTTTTCAATATTAGGGTGCGTCTTCCAAGCCAGAAAATATGGTATATCATTTAGTTCTTAAATTTCTTTTCAATATTAGGGTGCATCTTCCAAGCCAGAAAATATGGTATATCATTTAGTTCTTAAATTTCTTTTCAATATTAGGGTGCGTCTTCCAAGCCAGAAAATATGGTATATCATTTAGTTCTTAAATTTCTTTTCAATATTAGGGTGCGTCTTCCAAGCCAGAAAATACGGTATATCATTTAGTTCTTAAATTTCTTTTCAATATTAGGGTGCGTCTTCCAAGACAGAAAATATGGTATATCATTTAGTTCTTAAATTTCTTTTCAATATTAGGGTGCATCTTCCAAGCCAGAAAATATGGTATATCATTTAGTTCTTAATTTTCTTTTCAATATTAGGGTGCGTCTTCCAAGCCAGAAAATATGGTATATCATTTAGTTCTTAAATTTCTTTTCAATATTAGGGTGCGTCTTCCAAGCCAGAAAATATGGTATATCATTTAGTTCTTAATTTTCTTTTCAATATTAGGGTGCATCTTCCAAGCCAGAAAATATGGTATATCATTTAGTTCTTAAATTTCTTTTCAATATTAGGGTGCGTCTTCCAAGCCAGAAAATATGGTATATCATTTAGTTCTTAAATTTCTTTTCAATATTAGGGTGCGTCTTCCAAGCCAGAAAATATGGTATATCATTTAGTTCTTAATTTTCTTGTTATAAATTGTCTTAAGTGTTCTTTCTGGTTTTTTATAGGATAAATATAAAAAAAAAAACAGGCCAATATTAAAAAATGAATTTGTAAGTTTCAAAAGTTCAAACATACATTTTATTTTCTGTAAACAAATAAAACAGTTTGTAATTCACAGAAGCCAGAAAATCCTTGTCGTTACTTGACAGAGATTTTCAGAAAGCATCTTGACTAATCATGAAAACTTGACTTGCCACTTTGCCAATATGAAGGAGAAACATTTTGTGGGGTATTTGAAGAACCCCACATTACTAACAAAGGGTTAAGAGTTGCATACAAAAATACTTGGGGAACATTGACCTAGAGTCTCAAAGGTTATTTCTACTACAGCAAGGTCAATCCTCATTGGGTAATCCAAAACTTGTGACTTTGCACTCGATTAAATAAAAGGATTGTCAGTGTTAGTATTTTTTTATCAGTTTTTCTTTTGTGTAATTTTTTTTTTTTTTTAAAGTGTGGTCAATTGAGTAAAACTTTTTCTCACCCACCCTTTTTTTTCAGCTAACAATCCTCTCTCTCTCTCTCTCTCTCTCGTTACATTCACTTCTATCTTAGAATTAGGTTATTACGTCACCAATGACCTCCTCTCCATATCTATGGCACATCTGAACTGATATATAGAATGTTAAATGTCAGTCAATCCTCACTCAGTCTAAATGGTTTCAATCTTACATCTTGTTTTATGTTTTCTGTCTAAATTTTCTGGGATGAGGAGTTATCATTTACAATCAGACTACTATCCTCATCTTTGTTGTTGTTATCACAACATTTCGACCATTGTACCCTCCGGCCTTCATCAGGTGTATATTCATCTGAGTAACTCACAGCGAATTCTGAACAAAACTCTTTATTTAATCCATGTGGAACAAAAATACAGATTAAAACATAGATTAAATAAAGGGTTCCGTTAAGAATTCCCTGTAGGTTACCTGGATTGACATACACCTGATGAAGGCTGGAGGGCACAACGGCTGAAATGTTGTGATAATAACAACAAAGATGAGGACACTAGTTCAATTGTATATAGTGTAAATTGTTTCATGTCCTCTCTTATGATGGACTAAACTTGCCCAAAGGATTTCTTTTGAGGAGATTTTTAAAGTAATCTAGAACATAGAGATACCACCACTGATGCCACATAATCCAGTTTTGCTCGGCAGCCATGTTTGAAGCTAGAATATTTCCAAAAGGAAAATCCCACCAAGAATGTCAGTTTGGGCGGGAGATGCAGATAGCATTTATTGAATATTTACAAATTAAATATAAAAAAATAATTATTTTCATATGTTTTCTAAAGTTTCACCTTTTCAAGCACAATCATGGATGTGCAGGTGATGTAATGGATAGTGGCTCAGAATGAGAAGTTGGAGATCCGAGTTCAAATTCCAGTTGGGCTTGTTACATTCTCTTACATGCAAATACCCTTGGGAAGGATATGAAACAATTTCGACACCCCGCAGCTATGGGTTAAATAGCAGGTATCTGGAAAAAATCATTCTTATTCTCAAAAAATTGTTAAGTCTTATAATCCAAAATACGTATTGGCTTTAAATAACCCGCAAAAGGTTGATAAGCTGTAAAAAAACAAACTAGTATCAACTGTAACGTTCATTAAATCTGAAAAAGAAAAATTAAATCCTGCAATTTTGTATTCACCCTCTATATAAATAAAAGTGATTTTTGAAGAGCATAATTGAATGTCTTTATTATTAATTTTTTCTTTTTTTTCTTTAATTTCTCCTTATTGTTTGTTTACACCTTGTAGTAGTAAGAGATATAATAGTTTTAAGAATCTTTCATTTTTTTCAGTGCAGCATCATAATTATTAAATTTTAAATTTTTAAGAACAGACAGTTGAAATTTCTGGTGCATATAATTAGGAAAGAGGGCTTGGAAAATCTGATACTCACGGGACAGATTGAGCACAAAAGGAACAAGAGAGAAACAATGTATAACCTACTTAATGAGTTTGAGTAAATGGATGGCGAAACAGAGTTTAGGAGAAAATAACAAAAAATAAAATTTATTAAGAGCTACAAAGGACAGGAAATTGTGGAGAGCCATGATCGCCAATGTCCTGAAGGGATATGGCACATAGAAGAAGAAGAATGAGCTTGAGTAAATGGATGGTGGAACAGGGTTTAAGAGAAATAACAAAAAGGCAAAATTTATTAAGAGCAACAAAGGGCAGGAAATTGTGGAGAGCCATGATCACTAATGTCCTGAAGTGATACGGCACATAAAGAAGTAATAGTAATAGCTATAATAGTTTTAAGTTTCTTTCACTTCTATTTATCACAATGTTTCGGCCATTGTACGTTCCGGCCTTCTTCAGGTGGTTGGAATGTCAAACTGAACCCTTTATTTTGCTCACTGGGTTAGACTGTTCTAGTTCCACATGCCATGTCTAATCGATGTCAGTTATTAGTTAACTCCCCTTTAATTCCCCTCTCCAAGTTCTCCACTGCCTTAACCAGGTATTGAACTCACACTCTTTGGGTCCTGTCACTGGTTCTAACTAATGCCTTTATCCATTGTGCCATGTGTTGGTTAAGGTGGTGAAGAACTTGGAGGGGAATTAACAGGAGATAACTGATAACTGACATCCATTAGACATGGCATGTGGAATTAGAACAGTCTACCCCAGCAAGCGAAATAAAGGGCTCAGTTTGATATTCCAACCACCTGAAGAAAGCCAGATTGTAGAACGGCCGAAACGTTGTGCTGAATATGGGAACAGAGATGAAGATGATAGTCCGAACAATGTAAATAGTATATATATATGTATCAGCTCCAAATTTCCTGAAGATTACTTGGATTGACAGTAACCTGAAGAAGATCCGAGGGCACAATGGTTGAAACTTGGTGATAATAACAACAAAGATGAGGACAACAGTCGGTGTGTAAATAGTCCTCGGCTTATTTTTATCTCTTGCTTATTGTTATTATTGTTTACTTATTGTTTAGTAAATATTTGTGTAACTGGATCATGAGTGCATAAATTTTAAATTCAACCTATTTCAACAAAAAATGATTATATTTTTAGTCCATCTTTGGTGTCACTGAAATGATGTTTTAAAGGTCAAGTGTAAATTATTTGAAAGCTAAGCAAATGATGATATCACCAAAAGGATTCAAACTTAGAGGCCAATGGCTTTTGATGTCATTGCTTGATCTGAAAAGGTCAGTGGTAAAATTGTTATGGACTCCTCTTCTGCTGATTAAAGAAGAAATTCCATTACAAAGTTGTATATAATATACATTAATGCAGGCTTGGTTAAAAATCACAGAAAAACGTTTCTTTTTTTAAATTAACTTTTCTTTTTTATATGCAAAAGAACACAAATAGATGCAATCAATGTAAATATTGCCCAAGTATTTTAGATTTTGTGCTTTCAAGTTGTTTAAGGACATTATCAAGATCGAGGAGTTAAGAAGAAAATGACGAGCGTTGATTTTTATTTTTAAATTTTAATTTTTAAATTTTTAAAATTATTAATTTTTAAAATTTTAATTTTAGTCTTAATGTGGTGTAAATTTCAGTTTAATTTTAACTCAGTTTTTAATTTTTAAAATTTTTAATTTTTACAATTTTAATTTTAGTCCTTGGTGTAAATTTGTTCATTTTGATTTAATTTTAACTCCGCTTTTTTAATTTTTTAAATTTTAAATTTTTTAAATTTTAATTAATTTTAATTTAAAAATTTGTTAATTTAATTTGAATTTTTTTTAAATTTTAATTTTCGTTTAATTTTTAACTTAAAATCTTTAGAACTTAATTTTAATTTTAGTTTTAATTTGGTGCAAATTTGTTCATTTTAGTTTAATTTTAACTCAGTTTTTTAATTTTTTAAATTTAAAATTTTAATTTTTTTAAATCTTAACTTTTAATTTTAATCAATTTTAATTTTTTAAATCTAATTTAATTAATTTTAATTTAAAAATTTTAATTTTGATTTTTAAATTAATTTTAACTTTTAATTTTAATTTCTAAAATTTAAGTACTCGGTACTACTGATGTTCTTTATTCTTAATTTGTAGTAGTGTAGCAATATGAGTCAGCTGAGGTCTTGTTAAATTGAAAAACAGCAGGACCTGTCACACAACTTGATACAGAACATTTACTTTCGACCGATGGTTATCTGTAAGTGAAGGCAACTTCAAAGTATAGAGCAAGAGGCTCAGACTGTGAGAAAATCAGTGAAAGAAGATTAATTGCTTTTTTAGATGCAGATGACAAGACAGAGAAAATTGTTGTCTATAAAACTGCACGTCCTGTGCAAAAGCATTTCACTAGAAAAATCTGCACCTTATCAACGCACCTGGTGTCTGGTGTCAGCTGCAATGCAACAGTAGTACACAGCTATCATTGACAGTTTCAAACTTGACATTTGTAAATAAAAACAAAGTACAGATAACTCTTTAAAAAGTTAGGATTTGGTTTGACACTGTATTTATATTATTCACATGATCCCACCACCTTTGAAAATGATAAAAAAATCAGTATTTTTTTTTATTCTGGCAAATGTTAGGGCTTGAGGAAATTCTAAAGAATGTTACTCTACAAAAATTGTTCACTAGAAAATTCTTTCCTATTTATGTGATCAGATAATTTTATTTAAGTAACACCATCTTTTTAAAGAGACTCTCTGAATAAAGTTCTCATCAGATTACATCCCACACCCATTTTTCTCCATTTTTTATCATTCACTAAATGTTTCAATGAAGTATAATTCGTTTTTATTTTTTTTTTTTTATTATTTTTTTTTTTAAGCGTATCACCCCAAGCAAGGCTGGAGGCCACTATCACGCAAGGGGTTAAAGAAGGGTTGGAGGAAGAGCAGATAGGAGTGGTAAAGGACAGGATGTGGAGAAAGAGAAAGACAGTGGGTCGATCAAGGCAAGGGGGTTACAGAAGATTTGGAGCGAGAGCAGATAGGAATGAAAAATGAAAGGATGCGGAGAAGGGAAGTGTATAGATCAAGGCAACTGGAGATGTCGATTGACGCTACACTTCAACCGTTGGAGATTGTAATTGTCAGGGAAACAGTAATAGGGAAGGGAGTTCCATAGGCAAGATGTGCGAGGCATGAAGCTATTGAAGTAGAAGAGACGTCTACATCTAACAGTATCGACCCACACATTTTTTTACTTTACGAATATGTAGGCAAATGCAAAAGCAACAAGAGAAACAAAAAGAAGGAACACAAAACGGTTTTGTAACAACAACGTGATTTATATTTGTCTAATGATGTACAAGCATAGGGGTTACTAGTTTTGTTGGTCTTATGTCCCTTTCGCTGAATTAAAGTTTTTACTAACGAAATATTTTTATCCGAGCTCACAAAAGTTGAATGAACTTGTTGCTCAAAATGTTCGCTGTTAGAGAGTTGAAAAGAATTATAAAGCTGAGAAAATGCGGAATAAACTTTTAGCTTCAGAAGGGGTGAATGTTCCGTAATGTTTGTAATTAAGTTTCCCTTGCTTGTCATTAAGTTTGTAATGTAGTTTGAAAAATTTCATACATATGTGTATGTGTGAATATGTTTTCATAGCATCTGACCGCAAGTGTTTGAGACGCAATTTCTTTTTTATAACTATGTTTTATAGCAAGAGAAATCAAGAAAGAGAAAGAGAACAAACTCGTGTCTGGTATTTATAATCAATTTAATCACGTGGTAGGCTCGAAAAGGCATTGACAGATTTTGGCGGAATTATTTTTTTGTCAGGTCAAGAACTAGGTCTATGTTATTTATACATGATTTAAATATTAAGTGACCAATCACAAGCTGAGGTTTTCTGAAAAAATGTATTAAGCTGAATAAGCTCTGTGATCTGCTTTTTGTACAGAAATCGACATTAATATTCGGATATGATTTAAATATTAAGTGACCAATCAGAAGCTGAGGTTTTCTGACAAAATGTATTAAGCTGAATAAGCTCTGTGATCTGCTTTTTGTACAGAAATCGACATTAACATTCGGATATGATTTAAATATTAAGTGACCAATCAGAAGCTGAGGTTTTCTGACAAAATGTATTAAGCTGAATAAGCTCTGTGATCTGCTTTTTGTACAGAAATCGACATTAATATTCAGATATGATTTAAATATTAAGTGACCAATCAGAAGCTGAGGTTTTCTGAAAAAATGTATTAAGCTGAATAAGCTCTGTGATCTGCTTTTTGTACAGAAATCGACATTAATATTCAGATATGATTTAAATATTAAGTGACCAATCAGAAGCTGAGGTTTTCTGAAAAAATGTATTAAGCTGAATAAGCTCTGTGATCTGCTTTTTGTACAGAAATCGACATTAATATTCAGATATGATTTAAATATTAAGTGACCAATCAGAAGCTGAGGTTTTCTGAAAATATGTATGAAGCTGGGTAAGCTCTGGGATCCACTTTTTGCACAGATTTGTACAAAATTCAACATTGATAAGCATGTGGTAGCAGGATGCTAAATATTCAGAAACAATTCTTGTTTGATGTTGACATTGTCTAAAGTGTACATTTTAATTTTTTTTCAAGCATCCCGATATAGTAACTATTAAGAGACAACACTACGATGAAAAAAAAACCTTCAATTTAAAACATCATTTTTTTGAGGGGGGGGTTGATTACTGTTCACCAGGCACACTTAGGAATCAGTAGTGATTTATAAGCAACTTCTTTTTTTTTATTAAAACCCTAACAAGTGAATTAAATGAAAAAATTAACAAAATCCTTAACTGTAACAATTAAATTAATTTCCTTAAAAAAGAAATGCAGAAATTAATAAAAATCCTAATTGTAACAATTAAATTAATTTCCTTAAAAAAGAAATGCAGAAATTAATAAAAATCCTAATTGTAACAATTAAATTAATTTCCTTAAAAAAGAAATGCAGAAATTAATAAAAATCCTAATTGTAACAATTAAATTAATTTCCTTAAAAAAGAAATGCAGAAATTAATAAAAATCCTAATTGTAACAATTAAATTAAATTACTTAAAAAAAAACAATTGACGAAATTAATAAAAACCTTAATCATAAATTTCTTAAAGCACAAATGACAAAAATAATATCATGCTTAAATAAAAAGCCCTACACAGAAAATGTAATTCAATTGTTTTGTTTAAAAACTAAAAGTTACTTAGTAAGCAGGTTACTAATTCGAACTCGGCTCTCCGATTCCTCAAGCTGCTATCCATTACTCCACCATGACATGCCTCTTCTGGATATCTCAGTTATCTCCCTTTAACTCAACTCTCTAAGTTTTTGTTCACCACTGCAGTAGCCAGGTATTGAACTCACAACTCTTTGGGTCAAGTTACTGGATCCAACCAACACTTGAGGACACATTGTGAAATAAAGGATGATGGTGTGGACCTTCAAGGGTTAGAGACTCTGCTGAAAGTAAAAAAGTGGCAAAGAGTGGGCCATGAATGTAGAGGCCACTGAAATTGAAGAATGTGGAAAGAGGCTGAACAGGGGCTTGGTCAATGCTCTTATAACCTCAGGGACTGATGCTATTTATTGAACCCTGCTGATTATTTCCGTTGCTGCTGCTGAATTGAGCAAACTAAGGAAGCCCTCACATGCCACAGTCACCAGCAAGTGAGATTTTTTTTAATAATTTATTTACCACCAAAGCATAAAAAGATTTTGAAAAATAAAATCACTCAGTTATCTGAGAGACTTTAGAGTTTAAAGACCTCCAAAGATTTGCTAAAAAATGAGAATACCATGATGAAAAGATGCTTCAAACTTAATAAAGACAAAGTTTTGTTGTCAAAATCTTTGTTATTATTGAAAGGAAAGACCAAAGGATTTTTTATTATTATATTTTCTAATCCTTTTTAGAACTTTCAAAACTTTGGTTAAAAATATTGTTTTTCTTGCATCAACTGGGAAAATTGAGCATTTTTTTGCAGTGAAAAGCATACTGATTTGAAAATTATTGCAAAAATCAGATAATTATGAGATTTTAAATAAATATTCAGGGCTTACTCACCAATAAATTAAATTATTTAAGAAATGTTTCTTTTTTAGAAAATCTTGGTAAAAATATATTTTTTTACAATTATTACCCTTATTACTCACTGCCATTTAATACTTTTATTATTACCCTCTGCCATTTATTACTCTTATTATTATCCTCTGCCATTTATTACTTTCTGCCATTTATTACTCTTATTATTACTCTCTGCCATTGATTACCCTTATTATTACCCTCCGATATTTATTACTCTTATTATTACCCTCTGCTATTTATTACCCTTATTATTTCCCTCTACCATTTATTACCCTTATTATTGCCCTCAGCCATTTATTACTCTTATTATTACCCTCTACCATTTATTACTCTTATTATTATCCTCTGCTATTTATTACCCTTATTATTACCCTCTACCATTTATTACCCTTATTATTAACCTCTGCCAGTTATTACCCTTATTATTACCCTCTGCCATTTATTTAATTTTATGAAAGTCTGAGAAATTAATTTTTGTAGGGCTTAATGTTTATATTAGTTTTAAGGACAAGTTGTTGGAGAATTTCAATCATCAAATTTCTTTAGTCAAACAGGACCCCCAGTTACAGAAAATCTGTACTGAATTGTAAAATAAAAAATGCAATAAAACTAAGATATCATTTAATCAAAAAAGCTTTTAATTGCTCTTGTGAATAAGATATATTATGGGCAGTATTATCTTAAGAAAAAAAGATTTTTTTAAATTAATTTTTACAAGAATTGTTTCATTTATTTAAAATTTTAATTATAATAATTTATAATGTTTTAAATCTTTTAAAATTCTGTATTAATTTGTAGTGGTTAAGTGATATTGTTATTATGTAAAAACTATATTTACTAATCATAAATAGAAAAGCTTACTACAATTCATTGAACCCTGGCATTTTAAAAAGAATTTCCTCCATAAATATCCCAACTGAAGATACAGAGAATGGAATAATGAAACAAAGTTCAAACTCCAGCTGAGAGTGTTTGCATTTGTTTTTCTAGAAAGCCATTGGGGAAGGCATGAATCCATTTCTCCCTCTAGCTAGAGATATATATATCAAAGATGTATCCCTTTAACTTTGTAAAGGCAGTTCAAGTTGTGCACCCTAGCTTCATAAAAATTAACTTTACTAAAACTTCAGCAGTATCTTCTGGCATGCTTATAGTCTGATTCTCATAAATATTTTTTTTATTTTCTTTTTTTTTTACCTTGTAGAGTATAGCCGATGTCTTCCTTGTGAATGCCAAAACCCTTCTGGTCATTAGGCCAACCAGACTTCTTAAACAGCCACAAATTGACTCCAGTTTCAATCTAAAATTGAAAACTATATAGGACTTACTTTTCTCATTAGTTAAAAATCACAAAATATATCTCTTTAAACCATGCCTGCTCACAAATATTATCTTTGAAGGTTTTCAGGCCATAAGACTTGAACCTTATTTTTGAAAACCAAATTTTATACATTATTTACATTATTCATCATTGTTGCCATATTTATTACAATGTTTGGCCGTTGTACGCTCATGCCTTCTTCAGGTGGTTGGAATGTTGAACTGAACTCTTTATTTCATTCACTGGGGTAGACTATTCTAGTTCCACATGTTTAATGCATGTCAGTTATCAGTTATCTCCTGTTAATTTCCCTCTGGAAGTTCTCCACTGCATTAACCGGGTATTGAACTCACACTCTTTGGGTCATGTTACTGGATCTAACTAATGCCTTTATCCACTGTGCCATGTGTCCTTGACGACATCTGTGTATGAATTTCTGGGTATTATAAACCCACTGTCTTCTGCAACCATTTTTTACCAGTGCTCATATTGCAATTTTTGCTGTTATCATTGCATAATTTTACCAGAGCTCATATTGCAATTTTTGTTGTTATTATCGCTTTTTCTCTGGCACTCCTTATTACTGGTTCTCGTATTGTATTCATTTCTATGCTTGGTTGGCTCAGGAGATTTTTGTGGCCTAGCATATGTGCTTATTCCTTAAGTTTACGAATTTTCCAATGATGTTCTTTGTCTATGATCTCAACCTGATCCCACAGAGGGCGGTGATCTCCCTTCTCTCTCCATATGTGGTCAGCCACGCCTGATTTTCCCACTTCCCCTCGTGTTACAGTTTTCTTACCCTAAGGGGGCGGCCCGTCTCCCCTTTATATTTCTTTCCGCAGCTGCATGGGAAAGCGTACACACAGTCATGTTCTCCTCTGTAGGGGGTCTTACTCAGGAGAGATATCTGCAAAGTGTCGTCAAGCTTTTGAAGGTTGTCCTGATGTTATATGGACTGCAGATCCTTTGAATTTTCTCTGATAACCCCTTCACATAAGGCAGGCAGACTGTTTTTTGAGTGTTGTTGTCCTTTTCTTGTACCCGCCTATCCCAGTTTATTGGGGCCGCTGCCATGTACCCAGGGTAGTTGTTATGTTGTAGGGTACTACTTATACTGACCAATTCTTTATCTAATGTCTCTGGGTTGCCACTTATGACTTTTGCTCAGTGTTGTAAGCAGCGGATGATCCCTTTCTTTACGCTGTATGGATGGAGGGAATTGAAAATAAGGTACTGTCCGGTGAATGTCTTGAACCCATGCTCTGTTCGAGATATTAGAACATCCAGGAATAGGAGTGTGTTGTTACTCTCCTTCTCCATTGTGAACAGTATCAAAGGTCTTATTGAGTTCACATGAGTAAAATTGGATTGTTCTGTATTTATCTTTTGTTAAATACAATTTCTATCTTAGTAGTGTGTAAGAACACTTTTCTTAGAAAGTTGTAAGTGAATTTTGAGAGAATAATATTGGTGTTTGAGTCAGCAGTTGACGCGCGAAACGTTTCTTAAGTCAAAATAGTGACATGCGTGGATTCGTGTGGCATCTCTCTGAAGCTAAGTGACTGACTGGTGAATTGGGTCGAAATGGTCTTTTTATTTGTTTTGGGAATTGAAAGTAGGCTCCAGGGAACTTGGCGCAAAAATAGGTTTTCGACAATTGTTACACATTTTGGAGTTGTCTTGACCAATAAAAATTTGAGATTTGCAATGTGAGGTATTGATTGGTTAAAACTGATTTTGATGGAAGAGTGTATTTTATCACGAGGGTGAGTAGAAAATATGGACGATTCTATCAGTACACCCCAGCCTCCTTCAGGTGATTGGATTGTCTGTCTATATCTCTGAGATGAGGTATCATTATTTGCATTATTTACGTTATTCATCCTCATCTTCATTGCTATATTCACAATGTTTCAGCTGTTGTATGCTCCGGCCTTTTTCAAGTAATTAGAATTTCGAACTGAACCCTTTATTTTGTCCACCGGGGGTAGATTGTTCTAGTTCCACATGCCATGCCTATTCCAGATGTCTCAGTTGTTTCCCTTTAACTCAACTCTCCAAGTTTTTGGCTCATCACTACTGTGACCTGGTATTGAACTCACAACAATTTGGGTTTGGTCACTGGATCTAACCAACATCTTTATCCACTGGACCATGTGTCCTTATTTTATCCTTTCTTCCCTCTCCCTTAGCAAGAGATCATCTTGATTTTGTCTAAAGGCAGACTACAGAAGCCTCTCTTTCTTTTTTGAGGAGTGGACAGGTCCAACTAATAACATCAATTTTGTTTCTTCTCTTCGTTTTATATTTTCATTTGATTTTTTAGATCATCTCCCCCCCCCACTCCCAATCACTCATAAATTTTTGTGAAAAAAAAAAAATCATGGAATTGTCATGGGGTGCATTTTTGTAGGCCCCCTGAGTGCATGTGGTATTATGGTGAATGGAGGATTGATTGATGATGGACAGGTTTGCTTTTGGTGAATGTGGTAAATTATAACGAGCGAATGGGTCACGAATCAGATTAGCTAGATATAGGATACCAGTGATGACCAGCCTCAGCTTACCCCTGTTGGGATTGTGTGAAGATGTTAAGAGATATCAGAAGGTTTGAATGATCAGAAGGCTTAAAATTGTACGTGTTCATAATCTTCCATCCACAACAATTAATAAAAGACAAAAATAATGATTCAAAACATAACAATTGAATTTATTAAGTATTTGATGTACATGCATGTAAACTGAAAGGTTAGACGGAGTTACATCTCTTTGATTAGGAAATATTTGTACCTGAGCTCATAAGGGTAGAATTAATTATTAAACTGTAGTTTAGAAGATTGAATTTGTGTTGAATGCTTGGAATTGTGTATTGGACAAGTTGGTAAGAGTTCAGAAAGTTAAGAGTTGTACTTGCGTGATTGTTGTAAAGTTCTTTTACGTCTGACTGCATTAGTCAAGATGGGAGTTCTTTAAGGGTCACATTTTGGCAGCGGAGATGAGACGCGAGAGAGAACGAAGAGAATGGGAGAGTTGAGAAGAGAGCGAGAAACACACGTGTTTGGTTTTTATAGTATGTTGTACCACGTGACAGGCTCAAACTTAGTTGGCGGCAAAACAGACCTGTCGCGTGCAGGCAATTTGATTGGTCAAAACTGACCAATTTAACGAGCTAGATTGAAGGTGATTGACCAATGAATGCTTGTTATATATTTTGTAAGTATGATGTTGATAAAAATCACAACAGGAATAGTGTATTTCCCAGCAGGGGTTAACTGGCTGTTGTAGAAGATTCCACACACCCCTCCCTTTTCAAAAAAAAAATCTCATGAGACCTGAAACTGTTTGTGAGAATTATAGCCAAATGGAGCTGAATAAACCTTTCTTGAATACTGAATCAGAAAATTTAACTTCCACTATAAATAGAAGCTGCATCAACTATTTTGAAAAGTTACATGACAATGTAAAAAAAAAAAAATTTCTTCACACACTCACTCAAATTCAGATAACCTTTCCAACAAAATACTGACAAGTTTCACTAGAAAAATATATTCCATTACAATAACAAATTTATAATATTACAAGTTCACATACAAACTTTAAACCATTGTTGAATTCATTCTTTCTTGATTTTATTAATTTTAAATTCTATTTCTTTTCTGTAAACAATCACAATTAAGGGCAGATAACTTCGTTCAATTATTAAAAATATCATTGCAAACAATTTACTGATTTGTTGTATCAGAACAGTATTTGCAATTCAAAACTGACTTACAAGAAAAAGAACAAATCAAAAACATAACTTATATGACTGGAATAACTTCAAAACCAGAAGACAGTTCCTGATATTATTCACTGTCGTAGAAGTATTTTGAACGATACCTTAATAAGTTTAATATAGTGAACTTTTCTGTCAGCAAAATTTTTAAAAAAACAACAAAAAGAGGAAAAACAAAAACTTTTCAAAAAATACTTTGAATATTTTATTTCAGCACGACCCAATTGTACATTTCTGTATCAATCCTAATATTTCCTTCTCATATCCGAAAGAAGTCTTTTGGTCATTTTTATTCAAAAAATGTTATTATTGACCCGGTGCCAGTTTGTAGAGTTTTTCTTCACGCAGATTGATCAACTATGTTAACTAAAAAGCCTTCTGATAATAATTCTTTGAATTAACACCCATAACTCTGCAACAATTAAAGCGAATTTATACATTTTTTGTTCTTTCTTTAATTACAAGAATAATACAACATTCTAAAAACAATTATTTAACGCAATATTCAGTATTTACCAATTTATAAAGAAATAGAGATGAAAATATTTTTTTAAACATTTACTAAATTATTAAAATATGTGAACCATCACAAAGGAATTCTTATTTACAAGTTTATAAAGTTTATCAACTGGCAATTAGTCGATGCGTTCCAATCCAATAAACAATCTAATTAATAAATAAATAGTGTTTATTATTATTTTCATTGTAAATTCTCAAGAACAAAACTAAAAAGGATTCACTTTCATATGTTTATGTTTAAATCTCTAATCTGTCAAAAAAATAATTGACCTGAAGAGTGACCCCAAATTTGGAGGTTGCAAAGGAAAACTACGTATTCACAACCCATTTCCAACCTGGGTCTAAAGCCGTTAAGTAGCCGCTGACCACCAATTAACAACAGTTATCCGTTGTCGAGCCGTTTAGGTGGGGTGGGGGGGGTCATTTTATAACATTGTAACTGCCTCCAGCCCCTCCACTCTTCTGGTAGGAGACTATAAAGTCGGAGATGGACGTGACACCCACGTCCAATGACACGAGTCGCGGAGCCAATCATGGTTCAGGTAAGTCACCCCGCTTTTTAAAACAATAAACATTGCCGAAGAAGACTGAGTGAAGGTAGGTAAATTTGCAGATAATACCCCACTGCACTCACCAGTGACAAATTTGGAAAATATCATTCATGCTGTAAAAAAAGTTATTATTCCAAAAATAGCATTGAAAATTGGCAGAAATCTACCGTTTAGGTAGGAGATATTGACAATTTTAATTGGATTCTCGATTACTGCGCGAAAATTTACTAGCCAAGAGAAAAACCGTCATTAGACACCGACGGCGTTATTTTCCAGGAACTGATTCTAAAAGCAGGTCTGGTAACCTTTATGAGCCATGGAAGACCTAATTTATTTGACTAGATTTGTCACATTTTTGTCAGAATAAATTATGTTCATCACAGGAAAAAAAACCCTCATTCAGTCTCCGCAGAACTTACAGCAATTGTAATTTATTTATTTGTCACTGGGGTATTAATCGAAGCCAGTAAGCTTTCGCACAGTAATCGAGGGTAACCAGGGCCCAAATAAAAATTGTCAATATCTCCTAAACGGTAGACTTCCGCCAATTTTCAATGATATTTTTGGAATAATCAGGTGATTTATTATTTTAAAAAAATATCACTGGGCATTATTTGCAAATTTACCAAATAAAAGCGGTGTCTTGGGGAAAAACGTCCTTTTTTAACACTTGGGGTTTGTTACCGTGCGTAAAAATGTTCGACCAGTCTAAGAAAAAAAGTAAGTATGTTTACAAAACCCAGTTAATTTTTTTTTACATTTACTAAATGACTTCAAAACATATCTCTAGGACAAATATTGGATTTTTAAGATATTTTTAAATTTGTTTAAATTTTTCGTCTAATTGTGGTTCCATGAGAAACCCTGTGTCAATGTTTTAAAAATGTTAGTGAAAACTTTATAACAGGAAATTAATTTTTCTTCTAATTTAATTCGAATCAGCTTTAGTTATTTATCTTCCAAATAAATTTTTCTTTAAGGATTTTTTAGGAAGTCCCTGACGCACCATCTGCTCTCTGTTCTTTATGCTACTGCCTCTACCAGGAACACGAGGTTGCATTGGAATTGTGATTTTCTTTTGGCAAAGTTTAACAAACATATCCACTAAAAAACAAACAATCCCTGTCAAATTCATAGTTTTTCTTGATAATTAGACTCTCTTGGCAATTTTAATAAAACCCAAACATATTGTTATAAAAAGAGTTTGAGAGGAAGTGAAACAAGGCTGAGTCCATATAGCTTGAGTGAAGCTTTATTCCACTAGAAATCTACTCCGGTAGCGAACCGTAAGAAGAAAATGGCCGACTACCTCGTAAAGAGAGAAAGACGAAAACAGGGGAAAATCAATCAGTCCTGGAAAGTCAGGAAAAGATTAGAGAGTTCCTTTATTTTCACCACACATATGAAACTGGATATATCAATGACTTTTTAAAACAATAAAAACTGTCGAGACAGTATAGTAATAGCCCAGAGAAAAACCGTCATTAGACATGACATTATTTTCCAGGAACTGATTTTGTAAAGGCAGGTAACCTGTATGAACCTATACTGTTCTCATCATATTTCTTTTCAGAAATATGATACTTTTTTTTTTCCTTAATCGAGTGCCATCAGCTGTACTATGGTTTCTTCGCCACATTCGAAATGAAAGAGCCATGGAAGACCTATCAAATTTATTTGACTAGATTTGCCACATTTTTGTCAGAATAAATTATGTTCATCAAAGAAAAAAACCCTCATTCAGTCTCCGCAGAACTTACAGGAATTGTATTAATTATATTTTTAGCTATTATATATATCAGCTATTAATATATAAAATTATTTTTGGATAATCCAACATACAGTTCGCTAAGCTTCTTTTTTTTTTTAATTTTAAGAATCGGTTTGTGAGAATTGGTTGGATGTCACCACTGGACAGCCATCCAGATTAAGAAAATTATTATTTTTTCTAGTTTGCTATGTAAATTCATTGTAAATTGATCCACCAACTCTTGATGAATGCAAAATAAATAATAAAAAAAACAAACCCCAAAAACACGCTTCTATTTCCAAACAGCTGTGAATTATGTATTTATTTTTCAAAACTTTTTTTTTCATATATTACTGTCGATTAAGCACTCCAGATTTACCAATTTCCAAAAAATTGAGAATTATTCATATGGTAGGAGGATTAAAAATAAAAATTTTGACTTCCGTAGGAGATGTCATCAGCTTACAATTAATTTAGACAGCAAACTGATTAACTTTTACAAAATTTTGATTTTATTTTTAACGTTTAGAACAAAAAAAAAAAAAAAATAGAGGGGGGTCGCAATGCCTGCTCTAAAATTCCGCAATTTTTGTGTCTTATTGATTTCTTGCTCATCTTTTTGTAGACACTAGTATCATAGTATCATTTAATTATAGAAATGCTAATTTTTTTCATTATGTAACTAGTACTAGCTAAGCATTTTTTCACCAGCTTGAAATAGAGATGGACAGGTTTATTAGTTGTTTTCTTTTGTATTTTAATGCGTTTGCTTTATTGAAAATCTTAATATGATTGTATTTTTTAAGTATTCTGTTTATAAGAGACTAGTGGGATCTCATTAGTTCGTAAATTGGCTTCACCGAAAGAATTCAATCGAATATTCACTTAAACAAAATCAAGTGAGAAAATTAAAGGGAGACAATTTTTATACCTCTTATAAAAGTTATTTCCCTTTAATTTATATAGATCGCGAAATCTGTCAGAGATTAAATTTAAATTTTTATTATTGATTTATTCCAAAATTTTAACACATCAGCAGATGTCAAATCATTAATGTCAACAACTGGGCACAAATAATTATTAATTAAAAAAATGTGTATATTGTCGAAAATTCCTTTTTCCACAATATAGCTATTTGTTCCATAATGCTTAACCAAAAGTACCAAAACAATAAGGTTAATTTGCAGATTAGGGCCCGCACTTAATTTTCTGAATACTTATATTTAGGTGTAAAATGTACATGCTTCATTCGAAAATGACTTGATAAATTTGATAAACTCTACCGTTTTGGAGTTGTTGACAGTAAAAGTTCGAATTCATTCGGGTCGCAGTAGCCATTACTGGCGTTGTTTGCATACATTTGCTGCGGAAAGCTATGAGTGGAATATTCACTTGTCTTGATTATTGGTACGCTTGATCTTAGAACAAGTAGACAGTGAAGCCGCGCTGATCAATTTAAATCAGCCCAAGGCCTTTGATAGGGTTGAACATCGTTATCTGGAGGCTGTCCTTTCCTAGATCCGACTATTGTATGCGACCCCCGGTGCACTGGTGGAAGTGAATGGGGTAAGATCGGAGCCTTTCGTATTGTCTCGCTCCATTCGTCAAGGTTGTCCGCTTTCGCCATTGCTTTATGTTCTTGCGTTAGAACCTTTCCTTCGGACGTTAAAGGCGAATCCGGTCCTGCTCGGAATTTCCCTGCCTGGGGCTACCACCTCAGCCAGGTATTCTGCCTATGCTGATCACGTTTCGGTTCTTGTGTCGAGCAGAGCCGAGATTGACGAAGTCAGCAAAGAGATCAATGGTTATGAGATGGTGACAGGGGCCAAGATCAACCGCGATAAGTCTGTTGGCTTGCGGTTGGGTGCGTGGAAGGGAGTTTCTCTTCCCGGACCTTTCCTCTGGACGGATGGGCCGGTCAAGATACTCGGCGTCTAGTTCGGTCCTGATCTCCAGTTGGAAATGAATTGGTCGGAGGTACAAGAGAAGCCCGAGATCGTGGTTAATGTGGTCTCGGAGGAAGCTTTCCTTGAAGGGAAGATGCAGAAGTATATGTTTCACACATCTACCCGATTCTCCTTTACCGACTCTCTGTACTTCCACTTCCGTATATCACACTAATGTCATTAGTAAGGCTCTTTCTAGTGGAGAGACAAGGTCGCTATGGTATCTCGGGAGATCTGTTGCCTTCATCCATCTGAAGGCGGTCTGGGTATGCCTAGCATTGAGATTCGTCAATATATGCTTCGCATTGCCTTCCTAGACCGAATGTGTCGTGAATCGGATGAGGAGGGTGCCTTCTGGAAGGAAGACGTCCGTAGAAACTTCCCATCCCTGAGAAGTATTCACTCGAGTGAGGAGGAGCCCGCCGTTTACCCCGAGCTCCTTCTATCGTGCATGTCGTATTGCTCTGAAACGCCTCTTATGGGCGTCGGATGGTCTCTCCAACGCCCAGGCGTTTTCTCGTAGAGCATTGTATCAACTATTAGTAGGTGGGGGCGTTCAGGATGATCTGATTGACGAGCTCGGTCTTACAAAGCAGGAGGCTCTCTCAATATGGCCCTGGGCGACTGGGTTGAAATAACGATGAGACATCACTCACCTGGCTGGTGATTCGTGGGTGCCCTCTGGGTCGCCAAAAGATTTTGTTCAGCGGGCTTGGAGAAATCTTCAAACTGCCGACGCTGTATTGGGGAAGTCGAGACCATTGGTCACGCCTTCTTTCATTGCAGGGAAAGTTCTTTGTCCTTGAGGCCAGTTCTGTTTGTAGCAATGTGGTGCCGCAGATGACGAAGGCTGAACAATATGTGTTCTTTTGCTTACTAGGTGTTATGAGAGTCGTGATTTGGACGACGCGTCAGAAGGAATTCTATGATAGTGAGAAGTTCACTTCTTCCCAACTGATGTTGTACTTTAAGCATCAGCTTAAAGTCAAGATTAGGACGGAAAAGCAGCGGCTCACCTCATCAGAATTTGGAAAAAGGTGGGTGAATCTTGCGCGCTTGTGCCGAGTAAAAGGGGCTGACCGTGAGTGGCATTTTGATGCCGGTTAGGCATCAGGATATTGTTTTCCTGGGTTGAACTTGGGCAACCCATCCCTGGATTTAGGCTAGAGTAGGTTTTTTTTTTATTTGATTCCTTAGTTTTTCTTTTCTTTTCCAGTAAACTTAGCTAGGGTGTGTTTGATCATTGGCCCCCTTTTTTTCTGTCCCTTTTTCTTTTCCTTTAGTTTAACTACTCGTTAGGGATGTCAGTTCTCTGGTGGAGGCGGGATGCCTTTCGTTTCGCGTGTTTTTCGTATTTGTTGTTGTGTCAGAATGAGTGCGTGTCTGTTTGAATGCTTGAGATGGATGAATGTTTTTCTATATTCATATAGTCCCGTATCGATTTCGTCCAGTTCACTGATATTTCTGCTACATTCAAGGTTTGTGTTTTGTTTTTGTTTTTTATTACTAACACGTTTTTGTTTTGTTTCTTGTAAATATTTTATAACCATATTGTATATAATCATTTGGGATTTTTTACTTGTTGTTTTTTATTCCCCTCCCCCCCCCCCACAGACAATATTTGTACATATGGGGATTGTTTAGGATTTTCATTGAGACAATGAGGTATTTTGGTGAATGTAGTAAGAAGGATAAGTATAAATGTGTTGTTTTGGTGGCAGGAATATTGTTTTGTATGATTGGGTCAGTGGTTGTGGCTAGCTAAGTTTAAAATGAAGACAATTGATGACCGTCCATTTCCCCATCCCCCCTTTTAGGCCTCATGCCACATTTTCTGTATTTTTACAGAAATAAATAAATATCAGAAATTCACCCTGGAGAGATGCCAAACTAATCCACGCTAGTCAAAACTTTGACCAACTACACTTTTCCTGCACAAACTTCTCTGACTCAACAAACAGCATTTCGCTTTCCCGGGAAAAATTGTTTACAATACTAAAGAAAGTGAAATAACACACTACTTAATAAGTATTCGTAAACATTCAATCAAACACCAAAACAACTAAAGGTACACAACTCTTACCAACTTTGGACATTAATTTAAACAAACATACGCATACACACTATTGACTGAACTCTCACAAAAGACATTTTTGTACACGACCAAACACTTTGTTTAATTTCACACACAAACCTTAGTAACAGTTTCACACACACTGAAACTTGGCATAAACACACTACATAATTCAATTCAACCATTCACACTTGTCCAACAATAGCTGACTTAATTGTGTATGTTAATTTTATATAAATCAATGTGATTGTTAAACTTTTAATTATGTTGTTTTCACTTTGATTTCTCTTGAGTGATTTGCCTTCAATATTCCTGTTTCTTAATTTGTTGTGGATGAATGTCTAAGAACATCAACATCACTAACCCTTCTGATAACTTAAAATACATTCGCCGGTCTGCAACAGAGGCTTTAAAAATGCTTTAAAAGTTTATTTATATACGGAGGCTATTTTTTTTACTTTTTGCCTTTTCAGTTAATTTGCTGTATAATCCCGGGGCTTAGTTTCTACTACAAATTTCCTGAATAGTTACATTTAGGTGTAAATGTACTTGCTTAATTCGAAAATATCAAAGGAATTTTGCTAAAATGTACCGTTTTGGAATTATCGATAATAAAATTTCGGACTCATTCGCGTCGCGGCTACAGCACGGCAGCCATTACTTGCGCTTTTTACATACATTCGCAGAAGCTTCACTTGTCTTGATTAATACGCGACATTTAAAAAGAACATGGTTATTTACAAAATAAAAAAAATGCTAGAAAGGAAATAGTATAACCCGGATATAAGAGAGTTGTCGGGACCGGAGAAGTCGTCTCTTATATCCGGGTTTGGTCTATTATATATACATTAACACAGGCTCTAATTTGGGACCGGAGAAAATCTCTCTTATATCCGGGTCACACTGTAATAATAACAAATTTAAGGTTCAAAGTTTGACTATTAAGTACCTCAAAATAAGATTTTATTAGTATTGCAATGTTTTATTATATAAAAAAAACAACACTTGTCATTCCTTTTCTAAATAACTTAAACAAATTTACCAAAATCCATAACTCTACCTATAACACTAGCCCTTGCGCAGTAATTGAGACGTGTAAGATCAGTAAAAAGGTCGTTAACTAAGTAATCTTCCGCAAAGCGAATGTATGTTAAAAAAAATATATATATATATATATAAAAACGACGCCAGTAATTGCGGACGCGAACGCGTTCGAAATTTTAGTGTTGATAACTCCAAAACGATAGAATTTAATGAAAATTTCTTTGTTATTTTCGAATTAAGCATGTACATTTACACCTAAATGTAACTATTCGGGAAATTTTTATTAGAAATTGAGCGCGGGGAATATACTGCAAATTACCCATTTAGTTAATTTGCAGATTAGGACCCGCGCTCTGTTTGCATAAAAAAATTCCTGAATACTTACATTTAGGTGTAAATGTACATGGTTCATTCGAAAATGACTTGATAGATTTGATAAACTCTACCATTTTGGAGCTATTGACAGTAAAAGTTCGTATTCATTCGCGTCGTTGGTGGCAGCCATTATTGGCGTCGTTTGCAGACATTTGCTGCGGAATAACTATGAATGGAATATTCGCATGTCTTGATTATTGTGCATGTAATATAGTTCTTGTTGAGAATTGCACTCTGTAGATATTTAAACAAATTAATAAATAAGGGATTAGTTATTTTTCTTTCATTTCTGACTGTCGACTGAAATAAAAAAAAAGTATGGAATAAGATTTATTATTTATGTTAAGAAAAGAATTAAAAACAATTTTGGAAGTACAAAATTCACTAGTGTAGAGCATAAATTTTATTCATTTGGTAAAGAAGGCAAAGGATAAAAAAAATTATCAATGATAATTTATCATGGAGGAAAAATATTAAAGGGAAATAACCCTATTTTTGCCCCCCCCTCCCCAATCAGTTGAAGACGCTCAATATTTTTTAATTTTAATCATGCTCAAATTTTTAATTTTTTTAATTCATTTTTTCCATCCCTTATTTTTTTTTTACTGCATTTTTAACATTTTTAAAAAAAATATTCTTAAATTTTAAAAATTTTAAATTTCGCATTTTTCATTCCACTTTTAAAAAATTTTTCTTTTGTCTTTCATTTCAGTCTTTTAGTTTGTTACATTCCTTCTTTCATTAATTTTTAATCGTATCACCCCCACCACCCCCCGTTTTCTTTCTTTTTACTTTTCTTCATATTTTTCTTTCTCTTCTCTTTCATTAAAGCAATTTCTCTCTTTTAGAATAACTGGAATTAATGGAAAAAGGCACAGAAATCTTTGGTATCCAAAATTATTCCTTAATTTGAAACAGCTGGTCTTTTTATTTTTCTCTTTAAATGTGTAGATTAAGTTTTCTGTCAGAATTTCTTAGATACAGATCTATCATTATTTACATTAGGAATACTGTCCTAATCTTTAATGTTATTATCAACGTTTGAAATTGTACCCTCCATTCCTCTTCAAGGTGTTTATCATAATGTTCATGGAAATTTGAACTGAATCATTTAATCTTCAGTGGTAAATCGTATCTTGTTCTACTCTCCATGAATATCTTGTCAGTTCTTATTTACTATTGCTCAGTTATAGTTTGTTTCCACTGATCCCAAATTTGCACTGCCTAGCCCAGGGATTGAACCTACAATTACTATATCACTAACTTTATGAAGCAACACTAATCCTCTTGGTGCTTGTGCTGTGATATCCCTAGACAATCTAGATTTGAAGATTAAATAAAGGGTTCAGTTCAAAATTCTATAAAAAGTGAGCTGGATCAACAAACTTCTGAAAAAAAAACCCCCAGAAAGCACAATGGCCAATAAGACAAGGGACAAGAAAGGGGGAGTCCGGATTTGAATGGGACGAGAAAGGGGGAGTCCGGATTTGAATGGGACGAGAAAGGGGGAGTCCGGATTTGAATGGGACGAGAAAGGGGGAGTCCGGATTTGAATGGGACGAGAAAGGGGGAGTCCGGATTTGAATGGGACGAGAAAGGGGGAGTCCGGATTGGAATGGGACGAGAAAGGGGGAGTCCGGATTGGAATGGGACGAGAAAGGGGGAGTCCAGATACCCCAAATGTAAATAGTGTCAATTAAGCATTTTCACTTTTAATTCTGTATTACAAGTTTTACTCCATCTTATCTCTTCTTCCATTTTTTTTTTTTTTTTTTTTTTTTTTTTCATAACCCTTTGGCTAGATACACTTCAACCAAAATAGCAAAGCACAAGAAATTGGAAACAAAGAAAACATTTCTTACAAAGCTTTCTCACAATTGTTGAAGCTTTCGTGGCCATAGTGGTTACGGCAACATCCATTAAATTCTGACTTCCTTGAAGTGTGGGTTGTGAGTTCAAGTCCCAATGTGCAACCCACAATGTTGGGATAAAAAGCAACAATAGTAAGATGGTGGAAAACTCACTATCAAATAATGCCATCTCTGTCCCATAATAGCTGATACATTTAGTGTATGAAATGTGTATGCAAATGTAACAATTATTATGGGACAGAAGTAGGAAAAAATACCTGTCCCATAATAATTGATACATATAGTGTATGAAATGTCTATGTCTGTGTAACAATTATTATGGGACAACATTAGCAATAAGTAACTTTTCCTTTTGTCCTAAGTAAAAAAATTCTATGCCCTCAGCTCCAGAATAACGTCCCTAATGCGTTGGTAATCTTCAATCACATTATAAATCTGCGAACTTATTCGGATATATAATATATCTTCGACTGGAACAATCACCGTCACAAGTTTATAATTATTTATCAGGTGAAGAATTAATTTCAATGAATCATCCTGCAAAAGACAAAAATAAAAAGCTTGAATTTTTAAAGTTGCAAATAAAATTTAAAGTAAAATGTTTTAAAAACAGTATTAAAGCAAAGATATCAAACTACTACTACTGCTACACCTAGCATTGGGAGGATGAGGCCCTATATTCTACACTGCAGGGTTCGCATATAGACCTGCCACTATGTCCAAAGATCTCCAGGTCAATTCATCTGGTGAGAAAAATGTGACCAAGTTCGATAACTCTGACAATTATCTCCCCTACATTTTACTCTTTCGTAGTACAAGTTCTAATACAAATAACTCATTCTCTGTGAACGTATATTATCGTCCGCAATCTTTATACACTTATTCCATTTCTAATATGGCAAACTTAATATCATCAAATGCTCACCAGTAGATCTATAATGTTTGAAGAAAAACATGATTAAGATTTTGTAAAACGAATTAAACAAACTCACTTTATATCAGTTTCATTCTATTAGTTAGTTTCAAACAAAACCTCTCTTTATTAACCTGTTTAGTGATTAGCTACTTAAATAATTAAATGTGTAAGGTTTCTTCCGGGGGAAACATTTTGCAGTACATAAAATAATAGTGGTGGAAAGAAGTACATGCACAAAATAACAGACCAATTGATTTGCAATACAAGATAACATTTATTAGACAACAAATGGAACACTTAAAACAAGACTATGTTTTTTTTTGTTAGATGTAAATTGTATACACAACGAAATATTCATGAATATGTTATAGTGATAACTTACTTTGTTGGTGTGTTTTATGGGTGTAGCATTCACAGCCCTTTTAGCTTCAGCATGAAAAGTTCATAACACCAATTCGAAAGAAGAAAAACCCAGAAGGGTGATAGTTACTTTAAGGTTCACATGTTTTTATATTCAAGAGCTGCTGCTGATATAAGGTTTATTTAGAGCTGCTACTGCAACTATGTTTAAAGTTCACTACACATGTGGACTATTGTCCTAAATCTTTGTTGCTTATGGCTATATCACATTAAAACACATATAATCATCAATGTTAAGCAACATCAAGCATGATCAGTACAAAGATGAGTGACCATTTGTATGTGTAGGTGGTGTAATAGATAATGGCTTAGAATTCTTATTCAGAGACAGAATCCAGTGAAATTGGTGACATTCCACTATAAGGCACTTCTTAGTCTAGTGCAATGTCCCAACAATTAAATTTTTAAATGATTTTATTCTCTTCAATACTGTCATTATAAAAGAAAAAGGAAGCATTCATCTTTTATCTGCTTTCAGGACATAGATGGTCATGTCTCTTCACAGCTTCCTATCCTTTGTAGTTCTAAACAGAAGCTTATCCCCTTACTATTCATCCCAATCCTTAAATCTTCTATCATCCATTTACACAAGATTGTTAGGCAGGTTGATCATGGCTCTTCACAACTTCCTATCCTTTGTAGCTCCAAGCAATGCTTATCCCCTAATTATCCCTCCCAGTCCTGTTAACCATTTACACAAGATTGTTAGGCAGGTTGATCATGGCTCTTCACAACTTCCTATCCTTTGTATCTCTAAGCAATGCGTATCCTTTTACCATACCTCCTAATCCTTGCTCTTTCATTATGTTCTCCAAGCCCTCTTTCCTCATTATGTGTCCCGGAAACTTCAACTCTCTTTTTGATTTTAAGTGTCCTTTTCTTTCACATACTCCTTAAAAATTCCTTCTTGTTCACATGTTCTGTTCATGGTATTCTTAGCTTTCTTCTGTTGGACTACACTTCTGTTGCCTCAGGTCTTCTCTTCATCTGTGAGGAAATTGTCCAGCATTCACTGCCATATAGGAGGATTGATATTACATAGCAGTCCAGCACTTTTTCATTGTTTCTGTTGCCTCAAGTCTTCTCTTCATCTGTGAGGAAATTGTCCAGCATTCACTGCCATATAGGAGGATTGATATTACATAGCAGTTCAGCACTTTTTCATTGTTTCTGTTGCCTCAAGTCTTCTCTTCATCTGTGAGGAAATTGTCCTGCATTCACTGCCATATAGGAGGATTGATATTACATAGCAGTTCAGCACTCTTTGCATTGTTTCTGTTGCCTCAAGTCTTCTCTTCATCTGTGAGGAAATTGTCCAGCATTCACTGCCATATAGGAGGATTGATATTACATAGCAGTTCAGCACTCTTTTCATTGTTACTGTTGCCTCAAGTCTTCTCTTCATCTGTGAGGAAATTGTCCTGCATTCACTGCCATATAGGAGGATTGATATTACATAGCAGTCCAGCACTTTTTCATTGTTTCTGTTGCCTCAAGTCTTCTCTTCATCTGTGAGGAAATTGTCCAGCATTCACTGCCATATAGGAGGATTGATATTACATAGCAGTTCAGCACTCTTTTCATTGTTTCTGTTCCCTCAAGTCTTCTCTTCATCTGTGAGGAAATTGTCCAGCATTCACTGCCATATAGGAGGATTGATATTACATAGCAGTCCAGCACTTTTTCATTGTTTCTGTTGCCTCAAGTCTTCTCTTCATCTGTGAGGAAATTGTCCTGCATTCACTGCCATATAGGAGGATTGATATTACATAGCAGTTCAGCACTCTTTTCATTGTTTCTGTTGCCTCAAGTCTTCTCTTCATCTGTGAGGAAATTGTCCAGCATTCACTGCCATATAGGAGGATTGATATTACATAGCAGTTCAGCACTCTTTTCATTGTTTCTGTTCCCTCAAGTCTTCTCTTCATCTGTGAGGAAATTGTCCAGCATTCACTGCCATATAGGAGGATTGATATTACATAGCAGTCCAGCACTTTTTCATTGTTTCTGTTGCCTCAAGTCTTCTCTTCATCTGTGAGGAAATTGTCCAGCATTCACTGCCATATAGGAGGATTGATATTACATAGCAGTTCAGCACTCTTTTCATTGTTTCTGTTGCCTCAAGTCTTCTCTTCATCTGTGAGGAAATTGTCCAGCATTCACTGCCATATAGGAGGATTGATATTACATAGCAGTCCAGCACTCTTTTCATTGTTTCTGTTGCCTCAAGTCTTCTCTTCATCTGTGAGGAAATTGTCCAGCATTCACTGCCATATAGGAGGATTGATATTACATAGCAGTTCAGCACTTTTTCATTGTTTCTGTTGCCTCAAGTCTTCTCTTCATCTGTGAGGAAATTGTCCTGCATTCACTGCCATATAGGAGGATTGATATTACATAGCAGTTCAGCACTCTTTTCATTGTTTCTGTTGCCTCAAGTCTTCTCTTCATCTGTGAGGAAATTGTCCAGCATTCACTGCCATATAGGAGGATTGATATTACATAGCAGTTCAGCACTCTTTTCATTGTTTCTGTTGCCTCAAGTCTTCTCTTCATCTGTGAGGAAATTGTCCTGCATTCACTGCCATATAGGAGGATTGATATTACATAGCAGTCCAGCACTCTTTTCATTGTTTCTGTTGCCTCAAGTCTTCTCTTCATCTGTGAGGAAATTGTCCAGTATTCACTGCCATATAGGAGGATTGATATTACATAGCAGTTCAGCACTTTTTCATTGTTTCTGTTGCCTCAAGTCTTCTCTTCATCTGTGAGGAAATTGTCCAGCATTCACTGCCATATAGGAGGATTGATATTACATAGCAGTTCAGCACTCTTTTCATTGTTTCTGTTGCCTCAAGTCTTCTCTTCATCTGTGAGGAAATTGTCCAGCATTCACTGCCATATAGGAGGATTGATATTACATAGCAGTCCAGCACTTTTTCATTGTTTCTGTTGCCTCAAGTCTTCTCTTCATCTGTGAGGAAATTGTCCAGCATTCACTGCTATATCGGAGGATTGATATTACATAGCAGTTCAGCACTTTTTTCATTGTTTCTCTTGTCTCAAGTCTTCTCTTCATCTGTGAGGAAATTGTTTAACATTCGCTGCCATATAGGAGTGATATATATATTACATAGCATATATATATTACATTAGTTCAGCATTATTTTCATTGTTTCTCTTATAAAAATTTTATTTTTACTATTTTAAAAATGTTAGTATTGAATAAATATTTAATCATCTAAGTTGATTTTTTTTTAGTACACTTTCTTTTGAGAGAAGTGTATTTTTATGAAGGCCAGGCAGTTTGTGGAAAAATTGTTTATCTTTTTCAGTTTAGTGGTTAAACCCCACCAAAATTAGTAAAGGATCCATTTCCACTTTATGGAAAATTATTTTTCGTATATACTGACTATTGAGAAACATGGTCTCAAGCTCTAGTAACAACCCGAATGGAGAGAGGTGGGTGGCGTGTGAGCCTAATTTCCCAAATATATAGAGCTCTGGTTAGAAGAGAGAAGACTTTTTGACAGCAAGGAGACAAGGCGAATCAACATCCAGGAGCAGAAGGTGCATCAAGAAGGCAACAGTTACCGGTCAGCTGCAGAGAGACCAAAAGTTCAAGTGAAAATTCTCCTGTGGTTGGAGTCAAGAATGAAAAATAAAAACATTTTCCCAAGCTTGAACTGTGAATTTAAAAGGGACTTTTCTAACATTACTATATGTCCCACAGATACTTGTGGGGCAAGTAGATGATTTTTTTGTTTTGTTTTTTTTCTCAAATGTGGTTGCCTAGTTGAATTGTTTTCTTTATCATTTTCAAAATCCTTGTCTTTTCTCAAACTGTAATTTTTTTTCCATTTTTTGATGGTATTCCTTTTTATAAGAAATTCTTATCCTGCTTTAGGTGCACAAAAAGAAATTTGTGCAATTTTTGTAATTGTGTAACAAATGTACATTCCTTTTAAAATTTTGCATACTGCTTGAGTTTTATTTGTAATTTTGCACCGGTCATGACTTGCTATTCCTACTAAACTAGGTTTTTGTGTCTGGCACAAGAACCTGGATTTGGTAGGGAATAAAATTTTTATACTCTTGCCTCAAGTCTCCTCTTCATCTCTGAGGAAATTATTCAGCATTCACTGCCATATAGAGAATTGATATTAAATAGCAGTTCAGTTCTCTTTTCTTTCATTTCTAATGAAATTTTCCTGTTTCTTCATACTCCCCCCTCCTGTGTCCTTAAAATAGGCCCATTGCTTACATGCTCCATAATTTGTATTTTCAAAACTACATTTCTGTTGCTTCAAGTTTACTCTCCATCTGCAAGGAGGTTGTCCAGCATTCACTAACCTGATAGATATTACACAGCAGTTTAACATTTTTTGCATTTAATGAATTTTTCCCATTTATTCATACTTTCCTTAGCTTCTGGAAAGCATAAAGAACATAATGTATTTAATGGCATTAACTGATCCAATAAATATCTGAGTGTACATCTTGATAAAAAATTCACGAATTTATTTATCTAAAAGCAATCCAGTTTATTTGATATACAATGTTAAAAAAAAAATCTGTCTATATCTCTGAGATGATGTATTATGATTACTTGTATTATTTACATTATTCGGACTGTTATCCTCATCTTCATTGCCATATTCACAACATTTCGGCCTCCATATCTCTGAGATGAGGTATTATGATTAGTATTATTATTTACATTATTCGGACTGTTATCCTCATCTTCACTGCCATATTCACAGCATTTTGGCTTTTGTACACTCCTACACTATGGAATTACAAATTGAACCTTTTATTTAGTCCACCAGGGTAGATTGTTCTAGTTCCACGTGCCATGCCTCTTCCAGATGTCTCAGTTATTTCCCTTTAACTCAACTCTCTGAAGTTTTGGTTCACCACTGCTGTGGCCTGATATTGAACACTTTGGGTCTAGTCATTGGATCTAACCAACATCTTTATCCACTGGGACATGTGTCCTTGAGGAACAATCTACCCCGGTGGACAAAATATTTGGTTCAGTTTGAAATTCCAATCACATGAAGAAGGTACAATGAGGGTACAATGGCTGAAATGTTGTGAATATGGCAATGAAGATGGGAATAGTCTGAATAATGCAAATAATACAAAAAAAAAAAAAATGTTGATTGCATAAACTCACCATAGAGGTAGTAAAGTCCTTCAAGGGTGGCACTTTAATGAGGCGCATGTTGGGGGCTTCCATGCTTGAGGGGATCGCAAGTAGCGAGGTACCCCATGCATCTTTCAGCATCAATGCTGCTTCAGTCACCAAGGAACTTGTATAAGAGACGATGTTTTCCTGAATAAAGAAATTTTTTTTTTATTTTAAATGTGTAAATGGGAGACCGGACGAATGATACGTAAAAATTGTGAGAACCTGAAAGGAAGAATTTTTTTGAATATTATTCACAATATTTGTATTTTTGTTGTGTTTATTGCAATATTCCAGCCATTACATTCTCTGACCAGGTGTATGTTACATTTAGAATTTTTAGTGGGCTAAATTGGTATTATCTTTTTAGATGAAGAAGTTATGTCAGTAGCACAATCAATATCTACATATGCCGCCAGTTTTGTGATGACATCGCATCACATGACTAAGAGCTTCACATGTCACTCTGCTCCTACCTGCCATATGTAGACTCATTGGCAACTAAATTGGCTCCTCTGGTGACACCACGTCCTGAGTATGACGATAAACTACATCCGTGTCCTGGGTATGACGATAAACTACGTCCAACCAAAAGGCCGTCGATCCGATCAATCGGCTGGTCATGTCATGCCCCATTACATCTAACCCATCCCAAAACAACTACAACTTACAATTAACTTTCCCTCCCAAACCCTACGCTAAAGATACTAACACCTTACCCCTAAAATGTGATGGGAAACAATGAGGTTGCCAGCTATATGTTTTTGAAACGATGAGGTTGCCAGCTATATGTTTTTGAAACGATGAGGTTGCCAGTTATACGTTTTTCAAACGATGATGTTGCCAGCTATACGTTTTTGAAACAATGATGTTGCCAACTATACGTTTTTGAAACGATGATGTTGCCAACTATACGTTTCTGATATATCTAGTAAATACTGGATCTGGCATTAAATAACCTATAGTGGTTGAATTGCCATAAAACCCCAAACAAACAAACAAATCTGGTGACACCTAGCAGGCTTAATAACAAGACCTGTCAAAGAGTTGGGGAACCTTCTTGTAGGTTCAACAACTATCAAACACAATAGGATACACTGGGCTCCATAGGTATGTATGGCTTACGACCACATTACATTAAAGCACTAGTTCCTGGACAATCACCGAAGTTAAGCTACGTCATATCTGGTCAGTACCTAGATGAATGACAGCTTGGGAATACCAAGTGCTGTAAGCTTGGATGTGCAGGTGGTGTAACAAATAATGGTTCATAATTGTTAACCAGAGAGCTGAGTTCCAATTTCAGTTGGGGTTTTTTTTGTGGCATATGGTGGCTGTTAATAATGATGTATAACTCAAGATTTCAATGTTAAATAAAACAGTATTACAACCACAAATAAATACTTAAGAACAAAGAGCTAAAAGTCAAAGATAATTAACCATTTCAGTGAATACCTTGTTAGTAGCGCGTCTTGGCTTAACATCCAGTAAATCCTAAATCAAAACCCAAATCCTCAACGCACAATAATTCACACTAATTCAGCTGGATAGTTCCACTCAATAATCACTTCAGTCAGTAGCCTGACACCGTTATTTATACACCTGGCGGGAAAGCATATATTCATAAGTCCAGAGTGAGATGCTTGAACTTTGGTGTCGGTAGTTACTCATTTTCTTCCTACATGACAGTTTTTTATGTTTACTGATATGCAAATACTTTTGGAAAGGTATGAATCCACCTCTTCTCCCCCAGCTATGAGTTAATTAGTAAGACTTATCATTAAACCATTATTATCTAAAAAAAAATTCTTACAATCTAAAAATATTTTCTTGCTATGAATAACCTGCAAAAGGTTTGATAAGCTGTTAAAAAAAAAAAAATTCAATCAATATCTACATATGTCACCAGTTTTGTGAGGACATCGCTTCATATGATGGAAATGTCATTTGCCCATGACCAGGTAAGCCTTCAAGTTGGAGGATATTGGCTGTGGTTTGGCCTGGAAAGAAGTGGGCTCTGTCTGATCTGCTTGCCTGAGACACAATACATGTTTTTTTTTAATTGGAATCACCACAAGCAAGGCAATAAAGCCACTAAGACACGAAGGGTTACAGGTTGTGGAAGAATTAGGAACAGAAACATTAATGATGAGCAGAAAGAGAAGAGAGTAATCAGGTGGACAGTAGATAGCGATTGACATTGCATTAAAACTTTTGCAGATTAAAATTAGCTGGAAAGCAAGGAGCCGAAAGGGAGTTCCACAAGCGAGAAGTGCAAGAGAAGAAACTGTTAACATAGAATTTACTGCTACATCTAGCCAGCTCAGCTGCAAATTGATGAGATCTCGACACCAGTCATGCTGTGCTTAAATAAAAAAGCACTCGTGGACCGTAGTGAAGAGCTCATTCAAACAATTACCATGAAAGTATTTACAGAAAAGACATAGAGAGGCAACCTTATGGCGGTGGGAAAGTACTAAAGCTGAGCTACCAGATCAGGACCAATAATATTGCTGATTCATCTTTGGACCTTATGAAGGAGCTCAAGGGGTACTGAACCCTATGTGGCAGTAATATTCTGAGCATACGCATGAAAGCTTTCTCCAACTTTAAACCCAGATATTTGGCGAGAACTAAATCAAGTGTCCATTGACCCTGTGGTCACATCCGGTCATGGGACTGAAGATGAGATGAAGGATTGTCAACTGTTATCGGTATAATACAAAAGGCCTGATATTGTATGGCTGTGTGTAACTTCTAAACATTTGAAATGGTGAACTGGTGTGAATGGTATTCTAAATTGTACTTGCTTAAAAATGCAAAGAAATTTAGTTGATTTGAAACTGAATGATTATATGACGGGATCAACTTTCATGATGAACTAAGTCAGGTGGAAAGATCCTGCAAAAGATATAATTAGGATTTGATTTGTTTATTTAACAATATATTAACTCCTTATAGGTCATTTAATGCCAAAATTTAATTTTCTTAGTGTTTTAAAGTAATAAAAATGTTATTCTGCTTTCACAATTGAATACATGGTAGATGATACTCAGCATTTGTTCATATACATGTCTCTGTGGACATGATTAATAGAGGCGGTGATATGTGTGTTTTATAGTGTAGTTTTTTTTAAGTTATATTTTGGAATACAGTTTGATTTAGGATATATAGATTAATATCATAAAAGTTTTCATGTTGGTTGTTTAGTAGTATTTTAAACAGATTTGGATGAAATCACTACACTTTGTTAGTATGTGTTGTGTAGAGTTCTTGGCCTGTCGTACAAATTGGAGGTAGCCCTTGTTTTAGAATATAAGTGTGTTATTATAGCGTGTCTGATAATTTGGAAATGGAAATTTTTTTAATATTAACTGTCATGGATTTATTTACTTATTTAAAAAATTATTAAAAAAAAAACTGCATGCAAAAGTAGCATCCTTTTTGCACACACTACACAGAACACAATTGAATCTGTGAGGGAACAAATTCAATGACAATCTTTTTCCCATCATAATTTCCTCTGTAAAAGAATTATTGTGCCACCCCACTTTGGGACTGACATTAAATAAGAAGAATACTTTCAATACAATTAAGATATTTATTTACATGAAATACAATGGTTAAAAACATGGATACTATATCCTTTGCTATATGTAGAGAATGTGTTAGACGGACTGGTGAGTGAACTAGAGCTAGGTAGCTTGTACCTTTAAAACCCTCAGCAACTGCTACCGTGGACATATCCATCTGGCGAGCGAAATAGGCCTAGGTAGCTTGTACCTTTAAAACCCTCAGCAACTGCTACCGTGGACATATCCATCTGGCGAGCGAAATAGGCCTAGGTAGCTTGTACCTTTAAAACCCTCAGCAACTGCTACCGTGGACATATCCATCTGGCGAGCGAAATAGGCCTAGGTAGCTTGTACCTTTAATCCTTTGCTATATATAGGGAATATGTTAGACTGACTGGTGAGTGAACTAGAGCTAGGTAGCTTGTACATTTAAATCAATCAGCAACTGGTGCCATTGGTGGCAGAGAGAATTTCTTCCATGTTACTTTGGAGAAGGTTTGGTCTCTTCTCTGCTGGTGGTGAGTCTTTTCTGAACCCACATGGTTTTATTAACCAAAAAGACTGCCTAACATCATGTGACCAATTTCTCTATATAGCAGCAGATGAATTTTACAAACCCAATAGAGTGATACATTGCAGGATTGTGTAGCTGTTATTATTTGCTTTCAGCTTAATGAAATCTGCATATCCATATCCGTCCCAGTCTTCATGCCTGTCTATTGCAGTTGCTTCACATCTATTGCAGTCTGTTTGTGTCTGCTGCAGTTGGATCACGACTATGAACAGCTAATGATTGCATAAAAATTCAACCAGTAGCAATTGAAGCAACATCCACAAAATAGCTTCCATTTATTTAGAAAAAAAAAAAAAGTGTTATTGGACACAATTATGCATTTCTAAGTTACCAAACTTTTGGTCTTAAGTCAAATTACTTGCAGTCAATAAGAAAATATTTAAAAAATATGACTTTCTTAAAATATTGGAATGCACTTTACGGCAATGTCTATTTATATCTTTCTATCTGATGCTGCAAGTTTTTAAAAAAAAAAAAGATGGTAAAGCTTTGCTTTCTTTGAATAAGGACCAAAATCTTATGCTTACCAAACCGCCAATATTTTTGTAAAAGGAATAAGCTTTGCAGAATGAGAAGTAAGAAGTCTGGTCTTGTGTGCCTTGCATGAAGAAGGATTTGTGCAGGCCTTGTTTGTAGCAATGTGATGTGATGAGAGGCTCGACTGTCTCATGATGCTTTGGGTTGATCCAGAGAAGAGCGCAGGAGACAGGAGTGTAGACCCACTTATGAAAATTACCTGGAACACAAAAGATAAAATCCCTGGTGATAATCCCAAACTGTTAGTGATAGATCTCTTGTGTCGGAATGAATATCGAGCTCAACTCACAAGCTTGGAAAATAATGAAAATAAAACCAATGCTTCTACATTAAACAAATACATTGAAATTCAGAAATAACTCCATACCATTTTTGACAATTCACGCCAGAAATGTTAAATACTAAAAGAATTTTTTTTTCTTGACAATTGGCAACAAAACAGTTAAATACTAAAACAATAAATTTTAAGGGGGGGCATACAGTAATAGCAGTATCAATAGAAACAAAAAAAATGTCCTTTTTGACATACCATTTTTTTTTCTTGATAATTGGCAGCAAATGGTTAATTTTTTTGTGGATACATTTGTTAAACTTTGCCAAAATTTTATCTTACCTGCAGAAATATTTTTAACTTACCTGTAAAAAAAACCCAACAAAAGCAAAAACCTTACCTGTGTAGAAATCAGCATTGATCTCCTCCAAATTGAGTGGTAGTTGTCCTGGGGCATGGGCTCCATCGATCATGGACAAAACATTGTGTTCTCGACATAAGGCAATCAGACGATGTATTGGCATCACAATAGCAGTTGGACTTGTTATATGGTCTATAAAAAATTTTTAAAAATACAAGCAGTATTTTAACAAATTATTATTATTATTATTATTATTATTATTATTATGGGTACATGGTAGAGTGGTTAGAACATTTCCCTTTCCAACCACAAGGCCCAAAGTCCACTCACCATAGTCAATTTATCTGTTTTTGATGTTATTGGTCAGAGTGATGATCCCACTGTGCAGCACTTTCCAAAAATTGCTTGAAAATTATGCAATGGATTGATCCAAGCCTTGTGAGTGAAGTTGGGTAGACAACTTGTAGCAAAGAAAATGGTGATTTACCTTGTCAAACTAAGTGACAGCATGTTGTGTATATCCTACTTTGGAAAAGAAAACACACACATGACTCTTGCTTATATATGAGAATGTCATGCACACTTTTGGTGACTTTTTAACCTAGATATAAGCAGGTGCCACATGTAGCTGATGAAATGGCTCTACGAGTCATTACACAGTGTGAAGTAGGATTTCTTGATGTGCAACTGCTAGATTGAATTTTATCCCCTCAAAATTCTACTGCACAACTGTTCAGAGGCCATCAATTTTCTTCATCTCATTGTTGCTTTTTATTCCAAATTTTTGGCCAAATACTCTCCGACCATTAAAGGATTAGTATAAGTATTTTCATTATTAATCTAAAGGTAGTTTTTCTTCATCTTTTTTTTTTTTTTTTTTTTTTGGTAGCATGATGTCGCAAGTCATTGTGGCTGAGGGTTTGAGTGTACTGGCCTTGTTCAAACTTTTGATCAAGCCAGATGATGTGTTCTCTCCCAGAAACTACAAGTAAGATCTGCACAGTATAGTTTTATTATAAACTGCAGGTGCGCTCTG
>OZ038519.1:32659898-32854898 GCA_964036315.1 Acanthosepion esculentum | reverse complement strand
AAATTTAAATGCAATGTCAATTGTCATCCTGTATCTTAATTCCTGTCCTTTTAATGTCCTTAATGTTTTTTTTCTTTTAGATTCTTTCACACTCAGTAGCCTCTTGTATCTTACCTTTCTTGAGGTGAAATGATTAACAAAGATAAAAACACTTTATTAAATAAAAGACATGTCTGTCTGAATTTCTGAGATGAGGAGTTATCATTATTTACATGCGGACTACTGCACACATAATTGTTGTTATCACAACATTTCGGCCATGGTGCTCTCCAACACTCATGTTTGAAGAGATTCATTAATCTAATATTGACAGAATTTCTTGGATCTGGTTGGACATTTTTTTTCTCATCTCTAAAAAAAATCACTCTACCAAAAAATAAAAATTACCATTCTTTAAATTTTTTTTTTTTTTTTTTTTTTTTTTGAGAGAAGCCATTTCGTATTTTAAGTTCTTTATTGTTAACATTCAGTTTGACTAGAAAGGTCCATTAAAATTTCATGGTTTTTCCATTTGAAATTTCTGAAGTATCTTAATTCTTCGGTTAATGATTGAATAAGTTCCTTACAAGTTCTATGACAATAAAATATACCGTCTATACGTGCGTATCATGCGACTTTTGAAGACCTAATTTTTAAGCTAATTTTAACAGTCGCATCATACATGAGATATAGAATTAGTACAGTTTAACCCGGATATAAGAGAGATTTTCTCTGGTCCCAAATTAGAGCCTGTGTTAATGTATATATAACAGACCAAACCCGGATATAAAGAGAAACCCGGATATAAGAGACTTCTTCTCTGGTCCCGACAACTCTCTTATATCCGGGTTACACTGTATTAAGAAACATGAAAGAAGTGTAATGTGCAAATGACTTCTTTGTTCAATTCGACGTTCCTTTTATTTTATTCGATATTTTAAACTAAAAATGTTTCAAATCAGATTAATTAAACATTAAGTTAATATTCCTCAAATAAAGTTTCAGAAAAGCGTTTTCTCTTTGCCTTATCATCTCCATACACACATGCATTATATATATATATATATATATATATATATATATATATATATATATATATATAGTGTAACCCGGATATAAGAGAGATTTTCTATGGTTTCAAATTAGAGCCTGTGTTAATGTATATATAATAGACCAAACCCAGATATAAGAGACTTCTTCTCCAGTCCCAACAACTCTCTTATATCCGGGTTACACTGTATATGTACTGTTGGTCTTCGTTACACCAGTGACCAAACTATATATCCATTTACTGTAGTCAAATTAGCTTCAAAATTAGGTCTTCAAAGGTTGCGATACACAAATATGTCCAGTACTTTAAAGAGGAATGACTCAGAAACACATTGTAGGCAACCTCCTACAATCCGAAATATCTTTTGGCTTTAACACACTCAAACCTGCTTCGTAAACACTGGCTCTCAAAGTCTTGCAGTTTGTGTGACTTCATGCGTTATTTATGACTATTATGGAAGAGTATACATGGGGTAGATAATACATGGGGAACTGATATTTATGGGGGCAGGTTGAATGCTAAAGGGTTAAATATCACATAAAGAGTTTATTTTTTTATTCAATCAATTTTAAAGAATCTTTTTGGACTTCCATCAACATGGCAGATGCTAACCTCCAAGAGAGAAAATCCTTGCATCTTCTTTAACTCATATTTCACTGATATGTAGTGGAATGGTTATATCAAATTGTTAGGTCCGCTGTTAGGAAAGTCAGTTCTCTCATGCTGTATAATCTACCTTGCATCTTTATAAGTCTACCATTTGTCCTAGCATCAAATATTCCTGTCACATCTGATCTGGTGCTTCTTTTATATATCTAGAGATTCTTGACAAGATCCAAAGAAGAATCTTCAATGTTATCAGTCCTGGCATCTTGGCTTCAGTCACTTTCCCCACATTTATAAGTCTACCATTTGTCTGTGCATTGAATATTGCTGCCACATCTGGTCTGGTGCTCCTGCTATATATCTCAAGATTCACAACAAAATCCAAAGAAGAATCTGCAATGTGATCAGTCCTGGCATCTTGGCTTCAGTCACTTTCCCCACCTTTATAAGTCTACCATTTGTCCGTGCATTGAATATTGCTGCCACATCTGGTCTGGTGCTCCTGCTATGTATCTAGAGATTCTTGAGAAAATCCAAAGAAGAATCTGCAACATTATCAGTCCTGGCATCTTGGCTTCAGTCACTTTCCCCACCTTTATAAGTCTACCATTTGTCCGTGCATTGAATATTGCTGCCACATCTGGTCTGGTGCTTCTGCTATGTATCTAGAGATTCTTGAGAAAATCCAAAGAAGAATCTGCAACGTTATCAGTCCTGGCATCTTGGCTTCAGTCACTTTCCCCACCTTTATAAGTCTACCATTTGTCCGTGCATTGAATATTGCTGCCACATCTGGTCTGGTGCTTCTGCTATGTATCTAGAGATTCTTGAGAAAATCCAAAGAAGAATCTGCAATGTTATCAGTCCTGGCATCTTGGCTTCAGTCACTTTCCCCACCTTTATAAGTCTACCATTTGTCCGTGCATTGAATATTGCTGCCACATCTGGTCTGGTGCTCCTGCTATGTATCTAGAGATTCTTGAGAAAATCCAAAGAAGAATCTGCAATGTGATCAGTCCTGGCATCTTGGCTTCAGTCACTTTCCCCACCTTTATAAGTCTACCATTTGTCCGTGCATTGAATATTGCTGCCACATCTGGTCTGGTGCTCCTGCTATGTATCTAGAGATTCTTGAGAAAATCCAAAGAAGAATCTGCAATGTGATCAGTCCTGGCATCTTGGCTTCAGTCACTTTCCCCACCTTTATAAGTCTACCATTTGTCCGTGCATTGAATATTGCTGCCACATCTGGTCTGGTGCTTCTGCTATGTATCTAGAGATTCTTGAGAAAATCCAAAGAAGAATCTGCAATGTGATCAGTCCTGGCATCTTGGCTTCAGTCACTTTCCCCACCTTTATAAGTCTACCATTTGTCCGTGCATTGAATATTGCTGCCACATCTGGTCTGGTGCTTCTGCTATGTATCTAGAGATTCTTGAGAAAATCCAAAGAAGAATCTGCAACATTATCAGTCCTGGCATCTTGGCTTCAGTCACTTTCCCCACCTTTATAAGTCTACCATTTGTCCGTGCATTGAATATTGCTGCCACATCTGGTCTGGTGCTTCTGCTATGTATCTAGAGATTCTTGACTAGATCTAAAGAAGAATCTGCAATGTTATCAGTCCTAACCTGGCATTTCATGTTGTTCTGATGCACTTTCCTCTTTGATAGTTCGACCTCACTAATATAAGCATGGTACTAGCTTAGTAGCTAGGTTTCATAATTTCACTGTTGAAATTACTAGATGTAATTTCAAGTTCTATGCTGATAGTTCCTTCTCTTGCACTTCTTGCCTGTGGAACTCTTTTCTGGCTTTTTACTTTCTTGTCAACTATTATCTCCAAAAATTTAAATGTAACATCAGTTATCATTTTCTTTTTTAAATTTAAATTTAAATTTTTAAATAACTTTTTAATTAAATTTTTAAAATTTTTTTTTTTTTTTTAAATAAATTAAAATTTTTAATTATTTCAAATTTTAAAAATGAAAATTTTAAAATTTTCTGTCACCTCGAGCCCTGTTCTTTAACTGTTTGTTTCTTTCACTCTGAGCAAACCCTTGTCTTTGTGGCATCAATCACCTTGCTTGAGGTGAAAAAAAAAAGGAATAGATTTAAGTGACCTTTGCTTTATATTTTCAAGCAGGTTTCTTTTAAGAAAGACTGAGAAATCACCTTGAACTTTATTGCAGATATGTTTGCAGGTGTTTGCAATTGCCTTGTATGTCAGGTTGGTGGCCAACACTCCATCACCTGGCTTTAGGATCACAGATTTTAGCACAGTGTTCACACCTGAAAGATAAACAAAAAAAATCATATATAAAGTGTCGACAAAGAAATCAATGGTGATGAGTAATTTATTGTCTAACTACAGTATTTCTCAAGCCTTTTTTTTACTTCAAGCCACACTTGTAGAATAACTAAAACTCCGTCTGCACTTTAAATTTTAATAAGGAAAAATTAATCATAAAATTTGAAAAAAGTTTGCTGAAATAATACATGTTTTTAGTATCTCTAGCTTTTTAAAAATAAAGATTTTTTTTTTTTTAAATATAAAAGTAATTAATAAATTACTCGTCTGTTAACTTGGAGTCAACTGAATTTGGTATGCAGATGAGCTATGATCAAGGCAATGTAAAGTTAACTCATGTCAACCTTATAGGTCATGAAACATCAAAAATAAAACAAAAGCTATTTTTTAATGAAATTAAATATATATTCCCATGTAAAATAATAGAGTGATAAGGGAGGTAAATCAATTTTGGAAGTGAATATGTGGTTACTTCCCTTAGTTATTTTAATATTCTATACCAGTGTTTCTCAACCTTTTTTACTTCAGGATGCACTTGTAAAATAACTAAAACTACGGGTGCACTTTATACCTTAATGAGAAAAAATTAGTCATGAAATTTGAACATGTGAAATTTTTGTTCAGCATTCGCAAAGCAGTTTAGCTATACAGTTTTCATTTAAAGGGAATTAAAAAAGATTCTGATATTTTTGTTTTTTAGAGAGTTTAATATATTTCTATATATTAATACATTCATACCGAACAGAAAAGTATGATAGATTAATTAACACCTGAAAATGTATTTCCAGGTATGTCTAGTTGGCACCTTTCCCTGAAAATTCGAAAATCACTTTTGAAATGGAAATTAGAAGACACAAACAATGGCTAAACGGCCAGTTCATATCTAATCTTTAATATTGTGAAAAATTAAATATTTTATGGAAATATATGTCTGACTGAGATTTTAATGGATAATATGGTACAACTTTTCAATAGAAATTTATATAAGCATGGCTGTACTACAGGGGGTCGTATTATACTCGCCAGATAAGTCTTTTGCTAACACTTTCTTTTTTTCACACATCTCGCCATTTTTGAGGGGATTTGTTTTGTGGGCCACATATAATGTTTGAAACCCCTGCAAAGAGGATGACTTTTTTTATTTTGGGTTTGGCTTTCTTAGCACTCACATCTGGCCAACATGTACAGGGAATCAGAAAAAGATCTAATTTGCATTCATGAAAGACAACCTTTTTTTTTTATTCTTATAGTTTATTAATCCATAGAAATATAATAAAGTCATATCAAACAAAAAAAGTATGACAGATTAATTAACACCCGAAAATGTATTTCAAGGTATATCTAGTTGGTACCTTTCCTTGAAAATTCGAAAATCACTTTTGAAATAGAAATTAGAAGACACAAACAATGGCTAAACGTCCGGTTCATATCTATTCTTTAATATTGTGAAAAATTAAATATTTTATGGAAATATATGTCTGACATTGAGATTTTAATGGATAATATGGTACTTTTCAATAGAAATTTACATTGAGATGGCTGTACTACAGGGTTATATTATTACTGTAGAATGTAATTTATTCCCTGTTTCAAGATTCAGGAATATGTGGTTATATTTTACTCTAGTTCTATCATGCATAAGAAAATACAGTAAATATAGCAAATTTGAAAACAGTATAATTATGTAAAAATACACAGGAACATAGGTTCTTGAATACTCTTTATCTTGAACAATATGCCCCAGTTTTCAAACAATTCTCAAATTGTCAGCTAAATGAACATGAACCAAAGTGAGGAAGCCCCACCCCACTGAACACACAGATATCTGTTACTTGCTGGCTTCCATTGACTCTATTCAACCCACTTTTTGTCAACTATTTTATATTTAAGGAATGGCTAGTTCCGATGATACAATTGTCATTATAATTGGTTTTCAAAAGTAGAAATTATTTATGACACATGCATTAAATTACATTCTATAATATATGAAACTCCCATTTTTGACCTAGGAGAGTCCAATAGTTTAGCTCCTACAGCTGAACAGACACATTACCCATATACATGATTTAATTTTAGTGGTGAAGGCGGGTAGAGAAACATCCACACTTTTTCGATGAACCGAATACAGAACTAATGCATGTAGTGAGCCACAAAGTCCCCAAACAGTCCTCCTCAGCTTCTGAATTCAGTTTTCCTTCTAAACTCAATGATTATGGTGATTCTCTAATCTTAGATGTGGCATCAGGCCGAATGCGTGAGACACCCAGTGAGGATCAAACTCACTATTCTGCTATAATTGTTCTCATGAGACAAGCTTGCTATCCATTATACCATGTCGAAGTGATTATGGAACAGATGTAAGAAATATCTTCGTCCCATAATATTTGATACATTTAGTGTATGAAATGTGTAGGCAAATGTCTCAATGATTATGGGACAGATGTAGTAAGAAATATCACTGTCCCATAATAGTTGATACATTTAGTGTATGAAATGTGTAGGCAAATGTCTCAATGATTATGGGACAGATGTAGTAAGAAATATCACTGTCCCATAATAGTTGATACATTTAGTGTATGAAATGTGTAGGCAAATGTCTAAATGATTATGGGACAGATATTTAATGTAGTTAAAATTGTAACAACTATTATTGGACACTTTTTTTTTTTTTTTAAATCATTTCAGCCCAGACAAGGCAATAATGGCTCTAGGACACAAACGGCTAGTGGGTGCAAAAGAGAACGAGAAGACTTTAGAAGGAAACTGAAACCTAATCCTAAACAGGAAACAAGGGATAAACTTACACGGAAAATGAGAATTTTCCTTACCTGTCGTGGCATTCATAAGAAAGACAAGATTTTTTGCCTTTGCTTTTACAAATTCAGCCATCTGTGTAAGTGTCACTTTTGCATAATCCACAGATTTTACTCGAAACCAAAGATCAGGACAAGACAACATCTCAGCACGAAACCTAGCAAAGAAAAAAAAAAAGAAAAAAATTCCTCAATTTATAGTTTATATTATGTTTTATCTCCTATAAATATGTCAGAATTAAATTATTAATATTTAAATATTTTACAAAGGCTTAAAAATCTGATAATTGCAATTAAAACGGACATATTAAACAGGAAAAAATAACAAATATTTTTATAGTTACTATAAAAGGGGTAAGATGAAAAAAAATTAATTTAACCACTTTTCATTCCTCCCTCTCGTAAGAGTTCCAATGGCTGACTACTCATGTTCAAGTACCATATATATTTATTAATAAATACACATATACTGAGATTTGATGTGCAACTCGAGTTTTGTTGGTTACCCAAGTCATCGGGCATTAGATATATATATATATATATATATATATATATATATATAAAAGCTATATCTTGTGCCTGATGACTTGGGTAGACAACAAAACTTGAGTCGCACATCAAACGTCAGTATATATGTATTTATTAATATATATATATATTTCTCAGCTCTGTCTAATCACATTGAGCACTATTATGTCTATACCTGTTGGCTAAATTTGGTAATTATTTATTTGCTAGCACACGCATATATGGTCACTAATATCTAGTTACCTTATTTACCTAACCATTACATACATATATATATATATATATATATATATATATATATATATATTTATTTAAAGACATTTATGATATGTTTAACGTTCTTTTTATATTTTTTTTTTTTTTTTGTATCTATAAAAAGAACGTTAAACATATCATAAATGTCTTTAAATAAATTGTCGGACTTTGTCCAATTCAAAAATATATTATATATATATATATATATATATATATATATATAAAAATAAATGGTCCGGGTTCGATTCTCGGTAGTGGATATGCACTGCTGATGAGTCCCAAATAGGACAAAACGACCGTCCAGTGCTTTCTGCATTTTGTTGAAGATTATTCTGGGCTGAATGAATTATTATATATAGCTTCATGTCTCGCACATCTCGCCTATGGAACTCCCTTCCCTATTACTGTTTCCCTGACAAATACAATCTCCAACGGTTTAAGTGTAGCGTCAATCGACATCTCCAGTTGCCTTGATCTATACACTTCCCTTCTCCACATCCTTTCATTTCTCATTCCTATCTGCTCTCGCTCCGGATCTTTTGTGGCCCCCTTGCCTTGATCGACCCACTTGTCTTTCTCTTTCTCCACATCCCCTCCCTTGCCACTCCTATCTGCTCTTCCTCCAACCCTTCCTTAACCCCTTGCGTGATAGTGGCCTCCGGCCTTGCTTGGGGTGATATGATTTAAAAAAAAAAAAAAAAATATATATATATATATCGAGTGTAATGTGAGTTTTTATGATCAGTTACTTACACGAAAAATAGGGGTGTGCACTATATGTAGCTAATAATTTTAAAGAGAAAAAAAAACATGTATTTTCAGGGCCCAGTTGTACTATTCACTGGTAAATTTTTTTTTTCTGAAGGCTTGAAATCCGTATGGAAAAATCCAGGGTTTACACTATACATGAATATATATGATATGTCTATGTGTTCGAGTGGCTAGCCAATCATTGTTGCAGATGTCTTCTCGGGCAGGGTTAGGGTTAGTGCTGCACCCATAGAGACCACCTGTGGTTTATGCTATTATGAATACCAACTTAGCGGCAATTTGAAACTTGTGCTGCAATTGACGCCCCCTCCTCCAACCGAGTAGATTCCACTAAGCAGCAGGAGGTATAATTTAGACAACAATTCATCCAGCGCATGTATGTATCTATACATATGCATATATGTATCAATGCATGTTTATGTACATATATATGTATGAGCATATTGTGTGTGTGTGTGTGTATATATAAGTATATGTGTGTGTGTATGTCTATGTATTTATAGGTATATGTGTGTGTATGTCTATGTATTTATAGGTATATGTGTGTGTATGTCTATGTATTTATAGGTACATGTGTCTGTGTATGTGTGTGTCTATATATGTGTGCGTGTATATGTGTGTGTGTGTGTGTGTATGTATTTATAAGTACGTGTGTGTGTATGTATTTATAAGTACATGTGTGCGTGTGTATTTATAGGTATGTGTGTGTGCGTACATGTCTGTATTTATAGGTATATATATATATATATATATATATATATATATATGTGTGTATATATATATATATATGTGTGTGTGTGTGTGTATATATATATATATATAAAACTGTGAGAAAGAGAGAAAGAGTATTTTGTTGTGCTATTTAATGTCAGAATGCTAGCATGGAATCACAAGTCATCGGGACCGAGAGTTTGATTGTATTGGCTTTCATTTTTAATCAATTACATTGTATATTTAAGTGGTACAGTTTTCATTTAAAGCAATTTATGAAGCGATGAAGAGAAGTCAACAATGACTGATTTAAATCCCTTAAGGAAGGCAAAAGGGAAAGGATTATCCACTCCTTATAGATTAAGGAATTTAGCATCCAGTTTAAATTATCAAATGGCAAAGACTTTATTTTAGAATTGAGAACCATATACTTAAGCCATATACTTAACATTTTAAAAAGTTTTTTTTTTTTTTTTTAAATTTAAAAATCATTTATAAACTCTTAACTTGGAGCACACCTAGCTACCTTTCAGGGTGCATTAGTTCACCCTGGCGTACCTGTTGAAAAACATTGGTCTAGTCTCGTTAACCAATACATCATGCTGAGGTATTGCACTCAAAGTTATGGTTTGAGGGGCTAAATAACAATGCGAAATATTTTTTTCTAAATCATTTATTGTTTTTGAGGAAACGAGTTTAAAAATTAAGTTTAAAATTGGAGCATTGGAATTTCATTCCTGGGGTCAGTGAAAGCATTACAGAACAGCCTTATAAAATTTATAATTCATATATATACAGTTAGTTGGTTTGAAATTAAAAGGGATAATAAATTCCATGACCAACAACTGCCTTCAACATGATCCAGACGACAGTCAAACGAGATACAGATAATTGTATTAAAATTTTATAACACAAAAATATTTTTCTGGTCTCAGAAGTAGTGAGCCACCAGAGGAGAGATTAAAAAATTACATTCAACTCTGAAGTGACACACTGGTCAAATTTGATTAACTTTTCCCAAAATGGTGTCTGTGAACCTGCGCTTGCAGAAGCTTTTACAAATAATGAACTACAAGAGGTTCCATTGAATGGAACAACATTGGAGTTGCCAAATTTACCTGTACATTCACTGACCCAGGTATCGTCTAGGCTTTTGTTTTTATTTTTTTATTTTCTTTGCACATTGTATTTTTTTATATTATTGCTATCCCAAAGGCATGCTGTAGGTGAAAGAGAAAAAAGACTGTTGCACCCTTGTCTTGTGTGTTGTTTTTGATAATCACATCTAGAGGTTGTTAGAAGTTCTTAAACAGACAAGTGGGGGAATCCATTACTATAAGTGAATGCTGGACAATATCATCACAGATAGAGAAAAGACTTTAAGCGGCTGAGATGAATTTCGAGAGACTATTATAGACCATTGCAAACAATCAAGAGACAGCTGAAATGTTTGGGGCACATAATGAAAACAGAAGGCCCGGAGAATTTGACACTCACAGCATACATAGCAAAAGAAGCAGAGGAAATAATGTTTAATAAAATTTAACAAATGTGAACATATTGATAAGAAGGTATTAAAAAATGGAGAAAATTGATCACTAACACCTTAAATGAACTGATTGCACACATTAACCCTTTGAGCCCAGCGTTCCTGAACAATTTGAACCCTTCTGCTTGAGCATCAGAATTTGCAAATAATTGGTAGGTAATTGCTCCGAGGAACTGCTTTCGCTGGTTCCTAGGCCTCATGAATTTAAACGTCCTACTAGGCTGGCATCCCGTTCCCACCCATTCACCGTTGAAACTGTTAGATGTAGACGTCTCTTCTACTCCAATAGCTTCATGTCTCGCATATCTCGCCTGTGGAACTCCCTTGCTTATTCCTGTTTCCCTGACAAATACAATCTCCAACTATTTAAGTGTAACATCAATCGACATCTCCAGTTGCCTTGATCTATCCACTTCCCTTCTCCACATCCTTTCACCTTTCATTCCTATCTGCTCTCGCTCCAAATCTTCTGTAACCCCCTTGCCTTGATCGATCCACTATTTTTCTCCACATCCTCTCCTTTACCACTCCTATCTGCTCTTTCTCCAAACTTTCTGTAACCCCTTGCGTGCTAGTGGCTTCCAGCCTTACTTGGGGTGATAAGCTTTAAAAAAAAAAAAAGGTAATGTTTCACAGTAGATATAAAAATAGTCACAAGTGTTTACCAGTAAAGCAGTGGTCAGGTTTGGTTTGTTTTGTTTTGTTTAGTTTTACTGCATATCAACCTCAATGGGTTCTTTAATGCTGCCAAAATTTTTATTGGTGGTAATTTTTTTTTTTTTTTTTCAAATGTATTGGTAATTTTTTTTTTCCTTCAATCTTTCAGAAATCTATTTCTGGTAATAATTTTTCTTCAAAAATCTATTTCTGGTAATATTTTTCCTTCAAAAAGTATCGCTTGTAATTTTTTTTCTTCAAAAACTTATTGCTGGTAATAATTTTTCTACAAAGTATATCTGGTATTAAAACCTATTTTTACACTTTCATAGTGTTTTGACCCCAGTTTGGGGGTTAACTATTTCCCCATAGCTTGGACCCTAACAGGTGCTACCACCCCGGGTCAGGGTGGACCCAAGAACACCAGCAATTAAGAGGTGGTTGCACGCTCCTCAAAACCTCTTGATCAGAGGCCTTGCTGCTGGACGTAGTTTATTGTCTTACCCAGGATGAGGATGTAGTTGATCATCATACCCAGGATGGCGGTGATCAGGGCTCAAAGGGTTAAAAGGTGGCTGGACATTACCACATTTTTTTTCTACCACCAGGAAAATGGTGGTCAGGGCTCAGAAGGGTTAAGATTGGAAGGAAAACTGGTTAAGCTTTGTTTTTGCTTGCTTTTTTGTTTGTTTTTTTAGCAAATATCACCTACAGTATTTACATTAGTCGGACTATTGTCCTCATCTTTGTCGCCATATTTGTCACAACGTTTCGGCCGTTGTACGCTCCGGCCTTCTTCAGGTGGTTGGAATTTCGAACTGAACCCTTTATTTCGATCACTGGGGTAGACTGTTCTAGTTCCACGAGCCATGTTTGATGGATGTCAGTTATCAGTTATCTCCTGCTAATTTTCCCTCTGAAGGGTTCAGTTCGAAATTCCAACCACCTGAAGAAGGCCGGAGCGTACACCGGCCGAAACGTTGTGACAAATATGGCGACAAAGATGAGGACAATAGTCCGACTAATGTAAATACTGTACATAATACCTCATCTCAGAAATATAGACAAATATCACCTGTTAAAATTAATTTATTATTAGTTTGTTGTTTAGAATAACAAAGCATAGGTTAATACCCTAACAACCTGAGGTTCAAATTCTACACACGTATGTATGGAATTAACACACACACACACACAAAGAATGGAAGAAGAGCAGCTGATTTCTTGCTTCCCTGCCAACTACAATCTTCAAAACTTTAAATGCAATGTCCATTGCCAGTCTTCCTGACTCTTGTTCTTTTATTGTCCTTTCTCCTCACTAAAGTTTTCTCGTTCTCTTTCACTTCCAGTAAACTCTTGTGTCTTAGTGGCATTATCACCTTACTGGGGTGAAATGATAAAAAAAACAAAAAAAAAACAATCTGTCCCATAATCATTGAGACATTTGCCAACACATTTCATACTCTAAATGTATCAACTATTATGGGACAGGTATTTTTCCAACTTAATTTAAATGCAACACCAGTCTCCGTCTTCTGTCTTCCTGAAACCAGTCCTTTTTTTTTTTTTGTCCCATCTTCTCACTAATGTTTTCTCATTCTCTTTCACTTCCAGTCGACCCTTGAGTCTTAGTGACTTTATCACCTTGCTTAGGTTGAAATGATAAAAATAAAAAAAATTTTTTTTTTTTTTTTCAGTAACTATAAGAAATTTTATAATTAAAATCAAGCACTAGGAAAGGTTTTTTTTCCTCAAGATAAGCGGCATGCTATTTTTATCCCTACCGAGTGGTACATTTTTTTAAAATAAGACTTTTGATGATCTAGGCCAGTAGATGTTAATGTCAGGGTTTAAAAAAAAAGAAACATCAGTAATGTGAGAGACGGTAGAAAATGGTTACTGAGATATTAAGTATATAAGTCCCAAAAAATGTCCCCACAAGGATATCTAATGGATAAAAGTATTGGTTGGATCCAGTGACTTGACCCAAAGAGCTGCGAGTTCAATACCTGGCTACTGCAGTGGTGAACAAAAACTTGGAGAGTTTAGTTAAAGAAAGATAACTGAGACATTCAGAAGAGGCATGTCACGTGGAACTAGAACAATCTACCCTGGTGGATGAAATAAGGGGTTCCGTTAGAAATTTCAAATATCTGAAGAAGGCCCAGAGCATACAATGGCCGAAACATCGTAAATATTGCAACAAAGATGAGGAGAACAGTCCAAACAATGTAAATAGTGTAAATAATTGCAATACCTCATCTTGGAAATATAGACAGGTAGCAAAGTGTTTTGCTTATTGGAAATATTAAATTTAATTTATTAGCTTGAAACTTAAGTAAAAAGGTTCAAGAAAGAAATTTCATTTTAAACTTTATGTACATGTTTTTGTGGAGGTACCTAAAATAAATTAGAAATTTTTTTAATTAAATAATGTCCTAGTTTTATTGCATTTTTTATTTAACACTTTTGAGTAAATTTTCTGTAATTGGGAGTCCCGTTTTTACACAAGAAATTTGATTTAAATTCTCCACGGAGTTCTGCATATAGCTAATATAAACATTTAGCCATACGAAAATGAATTCCTCGAAATTTCATAAAATTAAATAAAGTTGAGTAAAAAATAAATAAAGTTTTTAACAAGATGTAAAAAAAAAAAAATTCTAAAATAATTTCATTCATTTAGTTTGAATAAGTCCTGAAAGTTTCATGAAAATCCATTAATTATTTGTTTTTTCCAAGAATTTCTAAATCAATCACCGCAAAAAATACTAAAATTTCATATACTTATCTTTTGTCTCTTCCGCTGATGCCAAAATTTCAAATGTTATAAATAGGACCAAAAAAATAATTTAATAATCAAAAAATCCTTTCTTCTTAATAAAAAATAAAGTTTTATCATCAAAATCTTTGCTGTTATTTATTAAGTTTAGGGCATTTTTCATCATGGCTTGCTCATTTTTCAAATCTGTAGTGGTACCTATGCTATGTAAAAAAAAAAAAAAAAAAAAAAAAAAAAAAAATGATATAGTTCATATTTTGAGTGACAGACATTGTTAACATGGAGGTCATGTCAAAAACTGTATCATCTGACGTGTTGAAAGTTATACAGGCGTCAGTTTGAAGAAATCAGATGAAATAACATGTGCAATAAAAAAAAATGCTGACATTGTTAACGATGAAGCTATAAATAAAGTGAACGGGAAGAGTCAGGTGGAGGCAGCAAGGCATTGTTAGAATGAAATAAATTATGGTTTAATTTTCATATTTTGGAATACAAAGTTTAAATGTTTGTCTTGATAGCAGAATTTGCACAAAACACAGATCTACAATAGTATGCAGAAGCAGTGTACAGTGTGCTTCCAATCATAGAGTGAATTAAAAATTTAGTTTATATTTAATTTGAATAAGGTATTTATTTCAGGTTTCATCTGTTTCTTACATATTTAAAATATTTCACATTTCTCAGTATTAGGCCCTATAGACCCTCACCCCTCCACTATGATCAAGGTGTTTTAAATTCGCTATATCTATGTGGGGAAAGGTGTGCCAAAATGGAGATGAAGTGCTTGAAGACATAGACCAGGGGTGGGCAAACTTTTTAGTACAAGGGCCGCATTCTAAAAATTTATAGTTTTACTGGGCCGCATAGTATATATAAACCAAAAATAATTGATATTTAAAATTGGCAAAATAAAGGGCTTTTAAAGGAAAAATATAGTTTTAATAAATAACATTTTAAAGTACTATGTAAGTAGAAAAACTTATTTATTTGAAAGATAAAATAACTTCTTTGAAGAAATAAGAAAGAATTTTTATTACTATTATAAAATAGAAACTATCAAAGAAGCATAATTATTTATTTTATAATATCACAACTGACCATCAGAAGGATTAAAAATACTAATGGGAATGATACACTATTATTTGTATTTTGTATTTTATCTCATTCTTCAATATAAATTTACTGTTTTTTTTTTTGTCATTTTACTAACAATTTTAAGTTATTTTTGGTGGCGCAGGCATGTTAGTATTGAATAAAAAACCTGTTTGTGCTTGGCAGGCCGCACGAAATCGTTTGGCGGGCTGCATGTGGCCCGTGGGCCATAGTTTGCCCACCCCTGATATAGACATTCTGAATATACATTATAACTAGCTTAAAAGCTAAGCTAGCTCCTGCAGAGGGCTCTTGATTGGGCCTTCATCACAATAGGTAGGGAAGAGTAAATGCGACAGGCAACAATAAATTACAGAGGAACTCAAAATTGATCGCTGCATTTAAGTATTGCATTAATATTTAAGCTTACCTTTTAAAAGTTCAACGATAATTCTTCTGTTGCCACTTAATTTAAAGACAATTTGATGTACATAGGTCCTTACTTTCCATACAAGCAATTATTTTTTATTTCATGGGTGACTTTCACTGGATTTCTCAATTTTGATTATTGCCAAATTTATTTCCAAGTTATAAAAATTATCGTACAAAAAAATGAATTGTAAAAAATCACGTTTAAAAAAAAAAAACAAACAAATAAACTGCTGAATACAATCACAGTGATGAAAATTTCAGAATCCAGAATTTCAGGATTGCGGGTCCGGATCCGGAATGTTTTTAACTTGCTCACAAATTTGGCCTTATTCCAAAATGATATATGTTGGGCTGCGGCCTCTAGGAGTAAAGTTGAAAACAAGGACAATTTTATTTTAAAATCCTGTAATTTGAGAACAGTATTTTTTCATTTGAACATGAGCTATTGAAAGTTAGAAAGTTGTGTCCCTTTTATTGTTTTTAGCAGTAGAAGCCAAGATGGTGGAATCCAAAAACAATCGCAATAATGAAAACTTGGGAATCTAAAATTTCAGTATTACGGATCCGGATCCGGCCCGGAATGATTTTTAATTTGCTCACAGAGTTGGTCTGATTCCAAAATGGTATATGTTGGGCTACGGCCTCTTCGAGTAAAATTGTAAATGTGTGACACACTGACATTCACATTTATTATATAGAAGATTGTTTTTCTGCAAAAGAAAAAGAGAAGTCAGCCAGAGTATTTCTGGGAGATAACACTTTTAAGGCAAACATTCAATTTCACTATTGGCTCTCTGATGAGTAGCATTTTGGCTTTAGTTACTTTCTCACTACCATAACATGATTTCTATTTTCACATTAACTTTTCTATATTTTCATGGTAATTGTTCTGATGTGATTTCCTCTTTGGTATCTCGGTATTATGAATTTAATCACAGTACTAGATTGGGAGCCAGGTTTCATTATTTTACAATTGAAATTATTAGTAGCAATTTCTATGATAACAGTCTATTCTTTCGCACTTCTCGCTTGTGGAACTCTCTTCCGGCTTCTTGCTTCCCAAAAATGTAAATGCAATGTCAGTTGTTATCTTCTGTCTTCTTAATTCCTGTTCTTTTATTGTTCTCGCTCCTTAATAATTTTTGGTCATTCTTTCACACTCAGTAACCCCTTGCGTTTTCTAGATTTTCACTATAAAATAGCATAACATAATAAAAAAAAAGTCTCAAACTTGATGAAAACAAAGTTTTATCATCAAAATCTTTCTTATCATTAAGAGGAAAGTCCAAAGTATTTTTTATTTTTATTAAATTATTTAACCCATTATAATTCTCAAAATGTGTGTGTGTGTGTGTGTGTATGTATGTATGTATGTGTGTGTGTGTGTATGTATGTATGTGTGTGTGTGTGTGTGTGTGTATCTATCTATCTATCTATGTATCTATCTATCTATGTATCTATCTATCTATGTATCTATCTATCTATGTATCTATCTATGTATCTATCTATCTATGTATCTATCTATCTATGTATCTGTTTATGCATTTCCACGGTTTTCATCCAATTTCGATGATTTTTTTTTGTTTGATAGATAATTCTTCAGAGCTGGTTTTGAGTTCAAATTGGCTGGAAAAAATTAGAACCATAAAGGTGAAAAATTGAAAAAACTGATATTTTTCACTTTGCGCAAGAATCAAAGACAAAATTTAATTTACTTTTTCATACTGGAGACTGCTGATCAAAGGACTCAACCACTGAGGAGAAACACCTCTTCAACTGCTGTCGTGTGTGAGGGTGAAACAAGATTGAGAATGCAAAAACAGCCCTTTTCAGGCCCCCGCTTCAAATTATTACCCTCCATTTGGGGATATGCCTCAGTTGCTCCCAAATTTTGTTACTAATATTGATTTTCAGGTGGGCTGACTATAAACTTAAACTGCTCCAACTGAACGACAAAAATTCCCAGTAATGAAAGATGAAGATGGGTTATACTGCCAGTACTGAGATAAAATCCCTTAGCATCCTTTTCTCTTTATCTGCTCGGCCACTGCTGTAGTGTCGTGTATATATAGTGTAACTGTATTGCTAATGATTTTACTGGTGAGGTTAAAAAGTTTTCAGTTCAACCAACTTCCTAAAATCTGGCCAAATCAGTAAACATCAGAATTTATTTTTAAGACCATAAGTCGTTAAAAATATTCAGTACTTCTTTGTATCGTAAAAATGTATTGTAAATATTTTTCTATATTACAAATGATTTTATTTTATTAAAGAAATTTCCAAATGTCAAGTTTGAAACTGTGTTTATGTCATTGATAACTGCTTACTACTGATGTCCGTTTTCTAAATTCATAATAGTGTCCATTTATCAAGAACATAAGCAGTTTCAAATTTGACTTTCGTAATTTGTTTTGATTTTTTTTATTGAATTCACCCCAAACAAGGTTGATAATGCCACTATCATTCAAAGGGTGTGTGAAAGTGAGAGAGAAGAAAGACTTTAGAAGGAAATGGAAACCTAATAATAGTATGAATTTCAGAGTTTAGGAGGAGATGTTAGAAGTATAGAATCGAAGTAGAATGTAACAGGAACTGGAAACTCCATCCTAAACAGGAAATAAGTGATAAGCTTCTAGAAGTGTGAACTGGATGATAACTGAACCTATTCACTCCCATTGGGGGGGGGGAATTATAAATAGTAAAGATTTATAGCTTAGACTGAGCATTCAGAGTTAAAGTAGAATTTAGAAATAGTTTTAAAATGTTAGATAGTTTAAAGAAATCTGAGATTTTATATATATATATATATATATATATGTGTGTGTATGTATATATATATATATATATAGTTGTGATACAGAGAAACAGTGTCTGTGGATGATAATATATGCTCCAAGAAACCCGGTTGAGCTCTCGAGAGAAAGGGGTTTTAAAAATAGCAGCTCCTAGTGTTTTTTAAGCATTACTCTTCAAGTATGAATTGAATTCTCCAAGCCACTAGCGTATTTCGTATAGAAAAAAACCCGTTAAAATTCCCTTCCTTTCTGCCATGTGACGATGGCGTAGGGGTAAGATATCTGACTGATGTCAAATCAGTCGAGTTTCAATCCTGGCTTGAAGCAATTGGACATCTAGCCACGCTGAGGAGCTGTGATACAGTCAAATAGACTGTCTGTGGATAACATATATATACCTACATTTGGTTTACAACTTAATTTTTGTTGGTTACCCAGCTCATCAGGCACAAGATATAGCTTATTGTTTATTTTAAAAAATATACAGATACTCATGGCATGAGTATACATTATATATTATATATATAATGTAAATAACAAGGGCACTGGACCATATTTGGCAGCAATATTCTAAGCATGAATGAATGGTAGACTTATAGATATGTTAGATAGATTCTGGAGAGAGAAATTGTCTTTTAAGTTGGTATCCACTCAAAAGGGACACCTGATTAATGATTTTTTAATAAAAAGAATTTTTTTTTTCTGAAATCAGTTAATGTCCTGATGTGTCTGCTGCAATTTGAATTTGTCCAATTGTTCATTTTACCTAATCTTAATTTATATAGATTTTAAAAGTTTTCTTTGCAAACACTAAAATATCATTTTGAAAAAAAAAAGGACTTTTAAACAAGAAAATCATTTAAACACCGACAATTATTCGTTTCTCTAAATTCAAATGAAATCAATTCTCTGGGCGTCTGAATTTTGCCAAAGGACATACTGTTGTTAATTGATTACAGCGGCAATGAAGAAAAGCCGAGGCGAGATATTTCTAAGATTTCCCTAATAATGTGATAGAGGTGGCATGGGAAGTTTTATGTCATCCTCATGGATAAAATGAGGAATGAATAGAATGTAAGAGTATTAGAGAGAAGGGAATGAAAAAGAGAAAGTGAGAGAAACAGAATAAGAGAGAAAGTGGAAGAGAAAATCAGAGTGAGAAAGAGAGGGAAAGAAAAAAAGAAAAGGAGAGAATGAATGAGAGTGAGAAAGTGGGATCAGAATAAGATCAAGAAATGTGGAAGTGAGAAAAGAATGAAGAGTCAAAGAGGGAAAGTGAGTGAAAATAAGAGGGGAAAAGAGAATGAGATAAAATGAAAAAGAAAGTGAGAGAATGAATGAGTAAAAGTGTGGGAATGGATGAGAAGGAGAAAAAGTGTGACAAAAAAGTATGAGAATAAGAAAGTGTTAGAAAAACAAGAAAAAGAAAGTGGGAGAGAATGGAAGAGAATGAGAAAAAGTGAGAGAAAAAAAGAAAGACGGTGAGAGAGAATGAATGAGAATGAGAAAAATTGTGGGGAAGAAATAAAAAGGGAGTGAATGGAAGTGTATGAAAAAATCTGAGAAAAAACAAAGAGAATCAATGAGAAAAAGGTGACAAACTAAAAAGTGAGAGAGAATGAATGAGAATGAGAAAGTGTGAGGAAAAAGAAAGTGAGAGAATATGAATGAGAAAAAGAAAGTGAGAGAATATGAATGAGAAAAAGAAAGTGAGAGAATATGAATGAGAAAAAGAAAGTGAGAGAATATGAATGAGAAAAAGAAAGTGAGAGAATATGAATGAGAAAAAGAAAGTGAGAGAATATGAATGAGAAAAAGAAAGTGAGAGAATATGAATGAGAAAAAGAAAGTGAGAGAATATGAATGAGAAAAAGAAAGTGAGAGAATATGAATGAGAAAAAGAAAGTGAGAGAATATGAATGAGAAAAAGAAAGTGAGAGAATATGAATGAGAAAAAGAAAGTGAGAGAATATGAATGAGAAAAAGAAAGTGAGAGAATATGAATGAGAAAAAGAAAGTGAGAGAATATGAATGAGAAAAAGAAAGTGAGAGAATATGAATGAGAAAAAGAAAGTGAGAGAAAAAAATAAAAAGAAAGTATGAGAGAGAGAGAGAGAAAAAGAGAATTAGAAAAAAGTGTGAATAAAAAAGAGAAAAAGAATGAATGAGTGTAAAAAAAATGAGAAGAAAGAAGATAATGAGTGAGAGACAAAAAGTGGGAGAGAATAAAAGCAAGAAAATTGAAGGAAAAAGTGTGAGGCAAAGAAAATGAGAGAGATAGAAAAACAAAGATGGAGAAAGAGAAAGATGTAATATCATTGTGTAAATTTATTCATTTTTATAAACCCCTTCAAGGAAGCGCCAATTTATGCAATCTAACACGTTTTGATTGGTCCACAAATTTTGCTTTTCAAAACTCCTACGGAAATATAATATTAATTATTTCAATAAAGCTCTATAGCCGTGCATTTTCAATCAAGCCAAACACGCAAGAGAAGATATGCTGAAGCCATAAACTATTCAGATTTTTCTTTTTTAATCAACTCGGAATCATATGCCTTTCCATTCAGAATAATATATTTACAATATTTCGGCCATATTACCCTCTGGCCTTCTTCAGGTAACTGTTATGTTCAGTATTTTGAACTGAAGTAGATCCAATAAAGGGTTTAATTAGAGTAATAAAAACTGATATGTTAAAACAAGAAGAAAAATTAACAAAAAGGAGGTAATGTTACTGTAGAGCAATGGTTCTCCAAATCATGCCCCCTACCCAATGTATAGTCAACCTTTGATTGGATTTAGTATTTCCCATAATTGTTATATAAATGAGATACACTGTAAAGCATTGGTTTCCAAACTTTTTTTTCTCTGAGCTACATTTTTGGAATTAAAATTTACTTGCACCTTACCAAATTTTATGTGATAAAAAGTACATTTAAAAATAAAAAATTTAAAAAAAAACAGAGAGAGAGGGTTAAAGAGAGGTAACCATAGATTTGAAGTCAGAACGTTATCAGTAATAACTCTCTCTTTCCATTTGTGGACCCTACGGTGGAGTAATGGATAGTGGCCCAGACTGAGGGATCCATTACATTCACTTACGTGCTAATACCCTTGGGAAAGGTATGAATCCTCTTCTTCTTCCCCCCCAGCTATGGGTAAATAACAGAACAGACCATGTTCTGTAACATTGGATAGCAACTGGTCTACTGCAGAAAGAAATGACAATCTACTACAGGAAAAAATCTGCCTCATCAGTCATGTATCAAAAGATACATGATCGCCTAAGCATGTATAAGGCATGGTGCATAACTGACTGATTCTTTGTATATATTCCAGTCGAATCCATTACATTCACCTATATACTAATACCCTTGGGAAAGGTATGAATCCTTTTCTTCTCCCCCCAGCTATGGGTAAATAGCAGGACAGACTGCATTCTGTAGCATTGGATGGCAACTGGTCTACTGCAGAAAGAAATGGCAACCTAATGTTGGAAAAATCTGCCTCGTCAGTCATGTATAAAAAGATACATGATCGCCTAAGCATGTATAAAGCATGGCACAGAACTGACTGACTAGTTACTATATTCTTAATATAATGCAAAAATATCACATTGATAAAATCAGTCAATAATTATTTATACTAGGACTCCTGGATGTAATTACAAGTAATCCATAATAATATTTTAAATTTTGAGATCATATTTATTTTTGGTGTATGACGTTTTTGAAAACCTTTTCCTGATTTTGAATCTGCGGTTCTTTCAATCATTCCACTTCTATTCTCTTCTGCTGAACCTATGAGGCATGCTGCACTGTTTGGGAACCACTGCTGTAAAGTGAAGATACCAATGTTTGGTATACATGGGGGGGGGGGGGGTCAGATATGCCCCTGTCATCCTATAACTGCTCATTTTTTTTCTCACCACCCATTGGATCTTTCCACTGCCTATAGGAGGAGGGGCATTGCCCACTTTGAGAATCACTACTGTAAAGTGTTAATATCAAAATGCAATTAATAAAAAAGCAGTGAAATTGGTTCTCTCTCATCAGAGCTCAGCTGAGGACAAGAAATGTGCACAGAGACTAAAATAAACACCAAAAATCAAAGTTATATAAAATAACAGTTAGAGGCTAATAGCATTTAAGCTTAACAACCACTCCTGCTTGCAAAGAGATGACTGGTAGGACTTAACATAAACTGATTCCAAATGAAATTCAGAATTAACTGGTGTGCTGATTAATCCTTGCATCCAACCCTTGATCTACTTTTCTTTTTTTTAATCATTTCACCCCAAGCAAAGCCAAGGGGGTGAGTGATCATGAAAGAATATAAGAAAAATAAAACATTATTAAAGAGCAAGAACAGCTAAAGAACATGAACGAAGAAGATGGAAAATAATGAAGATCAAAGTTGACTGGAAAGCAAGCTGGAAGTGAGTTCCACAAGTGAAAAGTGTAAAAAACTGTTAGCATGTAACTTACAGTTATGTAACATTTTTTGCCATTTCAACTGTAAAATCATGAAATCTTGCTACCAGTTTAGTACTGTGAATAAATTCATGAAGTCTATGTACCATAGAGTTAAGTAATATTTATTTTGAATAGTACAGAAATATGGCACAAGGCCAAAAGGGGGGAAGGCAGTCTTTAATCTGTCTTGTCTTAAACTTAGCTAATCATGATTACTGACCCAAACATACCACAGTATTCCTCATACCAAAACAACACATTCTTACCATTCTTACTACAGCCACCATAATACCACAGAGTCTCTATGTAGTTCTAACTAGTTCCCATATGTACAATTTGTCTGGGGTTGAGGAGACAGAATAAAAATAACAACATTTAAAAATGAAACCACAATATAGGAAAGTTCATCATAACAATTACCATGAAATTATTTATAGAAAAGGCACAGAGAAGCTACATTGAAGCAATGGGAAAGTGACTGAAGCCAAAATGCCAGGTCAAGACTAATAACATTGCAGATATTTATTTGGATTTTATCAAGGATCACTAAATATATGGCAGGAGCACCAGACCATATATGGCAGTAATATTCAAAGCATGGATGAATGGCAGACTTATAAATATGTAAGATAGATTCTGATAATGATAGATTTGGGCAAGAAAAATTGTCTAGCACGACACAGGAAACCAGCTTTTCTAGCAGCAGACCTCTAACAATTGATTCAAGACACTCTACTTCATGTCAGCATAAAACATTCACAACTTTTCGGCTGTTGTACACTCCGGCCTTCTTCAGGTGATTGGAATTTCAAACTGAACCCTTTATTTCATCCACCTGGTTTCCATAGCAAGTAGGCTTTTTACAGAGTGGAATTGCTAGCTCCATGAATAAACAATTTTGAATTCAGAGTTGTCCTCTGACAAGACTAGTTGCCAACCAAAACTACAGAGCTCACTGTATTTATTTAACCCATAGTAGGGAGAGGAGAAGAAATGGATTCATACTTTTCCCAATGGTATTTGTGTGAAAGGGAATGTCATAACTTTAACCTGAATTTAAACTCTGCTTACATAGCCTCTAACCTATATATATATATATATATATATATATATATATATATACACACACACACACCCAAGTATAGAATTGGTGTATACGGAATTAATTACAATAACCAACAAATACTATTCTTAAAAGAGTGCTCAATACAGAGTAGAGCAAATATAATTATTTATTCGAAATTATAACATAAATATGTTATAAAATCACTACAAAAATAGCACCATCACTTGATAAGACATCAGAAGTGTTGAAACAAAATGACTATTTTTGTAGTGATTTTATAACACATTTATGTTATAATTTTCGAATAAATAATTATATATATATATATATATATATATATATATATATTGTATTGGGGCATCAGATCATTATTTAAACATATATTGTTAAATATAACAGACAATGAATGTCTATTATGTTTGATCATGAGCCGTTCTGAGCTTCATATAGTTGCTTTAATTTCGGGAGGAAATAGACAAAAACTGTCCAACGTTTGAATATTTTTTTATTATGCTGTTCCTCTATCTAAGCTTTAGTTCACATGAGCCATCATCAGAGTGGTTATATGGACTTTTAAAGAAAGATATTCACCATCAAAGATGATATTCTGTTATGTTTACATAGAATTTTGCTATGCAATGATAACTGTCATGGAATAGCAGACACAGGTTGTAAATTTGTGATGCAGTTCTATGATGTCATATCACATAAGAGAACAAAATATTAACAATAGAACCATATGTTTAGATGCAATGTAATGTGTTGTGACTAAATTGAAATGTAATTTTGTTGAGTGTGGGTTGCTTTGTTTTAATGTAGATGGCCTCCAATATCTGAAACTTCTTTTTACTGTGTGTGTGTGTGTGAGTATTGTTGTGTTATCAAATAATATCTGTCAAGTATTATGTGCATGGTTATGTTTTTCTAAGAAATGTTGTTTAATCGAACTAAGGTTAGAAAGGTGACAGGTAAGTCTATGGGAGAGTGCGGTTGTAATAAAAACCAATATATGTAGTGGGTTTATTATTAGTATCGGAGATTATCAGAAAATTATTAGTATCAGAGATTGTTTTTTTTTTGGGGGGGGGGGGTTGTAGAGGATTTAGTTGTGTGGTTGTAGAGTTATTAGAGACTATGATTGTATCTCTGATATTAATTAAAAAACATCCAAAATGTTGGACAGTTTTTGTCTTTATTTTCTCCCAAAATTAAAGCAACTGTATGGAGCTTAGAATGGCTCATGATCAAACATAACAGGCATTTGTTGTCTGTTATATTTAACAATATGTTTGAAAATATATATAATGTGTGTGTGAGAGAGAGAAGGGGGTACCTCCAATAATTCACTGAAAAAAGAGCATACCATGATGAAAAAGGCCCCAAACTTGATAAAAAGTTTTATTACCAAAATGTTTGTTATTATTAAGAGGAAAGATCAAAGTATTTTTTGATTATTTTATTATATTTTTTAATCCTTTCTAGCACGTTCAAAAGATTTTGTTTTTGTCAGCAGGGCAGTAAAATTAGTACAGGAAATTTTAGCATCCTTTTTGCACACTGATTTGGAAATTCTTGCAAAAATCAAATAATTGTTAGATTTTAATGAAACTTTCAGTTTCACAAATGAATGAAATTATTTAAAAAAAAATTTTTTTTATAAAATCTTAGTAGAAATTTATTTTTTTTATAAAATCTTAGTAGAAATTTATTTTTTTATAAAATCTTAGTAGAAATTTTTTTTTTATAAAATCTTAGTAGAAATTTTTTTTTTATAAAATCTTAGTAGAAATTTATTTTTTTTATAAAATCTTAGTAGAAATTTATTTTTTTATAAAATCTTAGTAGAAATTTATTTTTTTTATAAAATCTTAGTAGAAATTTATTTTTTTTATAAAATCTTAGTAGAAATTTATTTTTTTTATAAAATCTTAGAAATTTATTTTTTTTATAAAATCTTAGTAGAAATTTATTTTTTTTATAAAATCTTAGTAGAAATTTATTTTTTTTATAAAATCTTAGTAGAAATTTATTTTTTTTATAAAATCTTAGTAGAAATTTATTTTTTTTATAAAATCTTAGTAGAAATTTATTTTTTTTTATAAAATCTTAGTAGAAATTTTTTTTTTTATAAAATCTTAGTAGAAATTTTTTTTTTTTTTTTTTTACATCTGTTACCCTGCTCTTACTTTCTTAATGAAATTTCCAGAAATTAAATTTTGTCCTTCATATTTACATTAGTTAAAAACAGGACTCCTTGGAGAATGTAAATCAACAATATTTTTTTCAAATTGTTACTCATTTACTTCTTCTTCTCTGAATTGTAAAATAAAAAATGCAATCAAACTGAGACATTATTTCATAAAAAAAGCTTTATTGACTCAATAAAAAAATTTTTTTCAATGAATAATGAATTTATACAAGATTTGTTTTAATTTTTTTTTTAGCATTTAAATTAGAATACCTTATTAAGTTTTAAATATTTTTTAATCATTTAAAATTCTCTCTTATTTTGTCCCTTTTAGATGATACTATTATTAAGTGAAAACTATATTTACTAAGCCTAAATTGAAGAGCTTAGTACAAATCACACACACCAATATTTTTAAAAGAATTAGATTTTTTATATGTATAAATGCGCTAATTTTCTATATACAGTCAACCATGCACAGCATTATCAGAAAATAAGAGAGATAACTATAGTAAATTTACAGCCAAAAATATTTAAAATTCTGTAAAAGATTAGATTACAGAGAATATTTTCTAAAATTTTAAAGCTTACTGAGTACTTAAAAATTATATATAAAAGGCACTCACGTTAATTCAGTTATTTTTTCAATGCCTAAAGCTCCTATAGAACAGCCTTAGATAAATATCAATCTATCAAACCCACAAATGTTTTAAATAAACAGCTACTGTCTGGTTAAAAATGCATTTCTGCGATATATTTAAAACTTAAAGTAAATACAGTATTTACATTAGTCGGACTATTGTCCTCATCTTTGTTGCCATATTTGTCACAACGTTTCGGCCGTTGTACGCTCCGGCCTTCTTCAGGTGGTTGGAATTTCGAACTGAACCCTTTATTTCGATCACTGGGGTAGACTGTTCTAGTTCCACGTGCCATGTTTGATGGATGTCAGTTATCAGTTATCTCCTGCTGATTTTCACTCTGAAAGTTCTCCACTGCCTTAACCGGGTATTGAACTCACACTCTTTGGGTCTGTCACTGGATCTAACCAACGCCTTTATCCACTGTGCGATGTTTCCTTGAAATACTGTACATAATACCTCATCTCAGAAATATAGACAGACTTTAAAGTAAATAATAGTTGTTTGAAATCAAATTAATTACACTTTAAATCAGCTAATAGTAAATTTTATTTTTGAAAGATGTTTTAATAAAGCGAATTACATTGCGGTGAAAGGTGATTTTAAAAAAAAGAAAAGGGGCGTTTATTAGTTATTTTAGCAAAACCCCCCCAAAAAAACAACCTTCTGCCAGTTAGCTTAAATTAGTTTTTAAAATGCAGCAAAATATTTTGCTTATTGGAAATATTAAATTTAATCTATTTCTCTGGCAAACTTGGGCATCATGCCTGCAAGAAAACTGAGTGTCAAACGTGCCAATTGCAATCTTCTGTCTTCCAGAACCCTGTTCTTTTATTGTCCTTTCTCTTCACTAAATTCTTCTTATTTTCTTTTATTCTCAGTAACCACTTGTGTCTTAGTGGCATTATCATCTTGTTTAGGGTAAAAAGATTAAAAAAATATTTTTTAAAAAGCAAACTTGGACCTTTGTGCTCACAAAAAAAAAAAAAAAAAAATAGCATGTCAAAGGGATAGTTTTTTTCTTGACGCCACTATTATTTTTAACTACCTTCACTCCTCAGCAATGTTTATTGTTGAAAAGTGATGATTAGAATTTAAATAAAACCTAAAAGGAATTTATACATTTTTTTTTCTTGAGAATTTGCCACAAAAATATTAATCACGTTTATTATTTATTAGATTGTTTATTTACAAGAATAATTTTATATTTACAACATTCTAAAAACTAATACAGTGCAATATTTATCATTTACCAATTTATAAAAAAATAAATGTGAAAATAATTTTTTATTCATAAATTTATAAACATTTACTACATTATTAAAATATGTGAACCAACTGTAAGGAAATCCTTATTATTTACCATTTTATAAAGTTTGAATCGATTGGCTATTAGCTGATCTAATAGTGTTTATTATTTTTGTTGTCAATTGTTTAGAACAATAAATGTATGAATTCACTTTAGTATGTTTAGGTTATATGACAATTCTAATCATCACCTTTTAAAACAAACATTGCCAAGGAGTGAAGGTAATTAAAATAATAGCAGAGTCAATGGAAAAAAAAAATGTCCATTTGACACTCAGTTTTTTTGCAGGCACAAAGGTCCATGATTACCAGGTTTTTAATGATTATCAGAAGTCTTCATCAAATTATGGTCAGAAAGTGAGCATTTTTGGCTTACCGATTTTGAGCATCTGCTACTACTCGAGGTATGCTACCATAAGAAGCATGATTTATAAAAGTTGTCTCTTTGTCCAAAAGAAAATTTTCACGCATTGGTAATCCAAATGAAGTTTTTTCAATGGCCTCTCGGCACTCTCCCATCGTTAATCTGTTAAATAAAGCAAATAAATAATTAAAAAAAAAAAAAAAATTAGAATTGTGGGTCAGGTACAAATCAGTAGGAGGAGTTTGAGTGTGACTGGGTAAAAACCTTCTATTGTGTTCCTAGACTAAACTTTAAAAATCAGACACTGCATTTGCTAACAAACTCATTTTTTACTGACAACTTCTCTAGTGTAAAAATTTTAACTTCATTGAGTGTCCCAATACTGTGGCCTTGTGCCAGACAAATCAAGGACGAATAAATAACACACTCTCTCTCTCTGTCTCACAAAAAGTTGTTAAATTCATATATTTTGTTCTGATTATTGACAAAGCTTATGTAGGCTTCCAACACACATGGTGGTTTTTGAAGTGTAGCTTAGATGTGGCACAAGGCCCAAAATATGAGAAATTCAGTGTGGATTGAACCCACTATTCAGTCATACTTGATCTCATGAGACATTATGTTGAAGCGTCCAAAAAGAGCTTAGATGTAGCACAAAGCTGAAAGTGTGGATCGCCCAGTGAGTATCAAACTCACTATTCAGTTGTAATTGGTAGAGTGTAACCCGGATATAAGAAAGTTGTCGGGACCGGAGAAGAAGTCTCTTATATCCGGGTTTGGTCTATTATATATACATTAACACAGGCTCTGATTTGGGACCAGAGAAAATCTCTTATATCCGGGTTTCTCTTATATCCGGGTCACACTGTATATTGAGACAAGTTTTCTAACCATTACACCACCTTAAAGTGTCCTATGATTTTCTAAGTATAGCTTATGTGTGTCACAAGGCCAAAAGTGTAGGCCACACAGTCTGGATCAAACTCATTATTCCGTATGAAAGAAATACAATAATAGCAGCTGACTGGTGCCATATAAAGCCATGCTGTCAAAAGAAACTCGGAAAGGGGCATAAAATATGGATATATCTTCTTACTGGATTTATTTGATTTATACAGTATAGTGATCTGAAGAAAGCTAGAGCTCCTACCGGGATTTATTGTTGGTGGACACAACCTCAACAATATAGGATATGCAGATGATACTGCATTTCTGGCAGACACAGAAAGAAAAACTGCAGGTACCTCTAGCTAAGGCATTAAAGGAAAACAAGAAGAAAGTACTAACCATCTATTGTAAGAAAATGGAATGTATAGTTATTAGCAAAAGGAACAACTCAAGATGCAAGATACACAATGGAGATGTTAAAGTAAGTACAGAAATGTTTTAACAGGTGATGGAAAATGCTACACAGAAATCCAAAGACATTGAAACAAAAGCAAAACACGTTTTCTGTTTCAAAATGTACACCCACAGACTCTCTAGTCAATGATAGACATACCTTTCCACAGACAAATTTTTATTATTTTATTCCTATGGAATTAATGTTTTATAAAATTTCACTTTGTCTTACATTCATTCTATATTATTTTGTTTATTCTTGTTAAATAGAAATACCACCTTAGTTATTGAAAGTTATATTCCAGGTATCTTTAATATAAAATAGAAATTATCTTATATTCAATATAAAATAACAAAATCCAGAGAAGAATCTGCAATGTTACTGATCTTAATCTGGCATCTCAGATCCAGTTATTTTGCCACTGCCATAATATAACTTCCCTGTGCCTTTTCTATAAATTTTCATAGTAATTGTTCCACTTTGGTACATTTTCATAGTAATTGTTCCACTTTGGTACATGACTTTACGAATTTAAGTACAGTACTAGATTGGCATCTTAGTGGCTTTATTACCTTGTTTGGAGCGAAATGACTAAATAAAATAAAAATGATATGCAAAGAAAAAAAAAAACTGAAAATAAACAAACAAAGAGGATATTTGTTTCAAGTTACAAACCAGAAACCAAAAAAAAGAGATTCCATAAATAGATGCATAGCCATTAACAGTTCAATAACCTGCAGAAAAAGTCATCGTACCGAGCCCCTCACTCCCCACCCACTCAGAAGCACGTCTCAATATTGTTCAATGAATCAATAGATAGGTATAGATTCCTTCTCAAATGGGAGAAAGTAGCATTCGTAATATTTATGAATATTGTAATCAGTTTAGGATTCAACCCGGAGTTATCAAAGCTGGCAAGGAATCTGATTGTTTTTTAGAAAATTCTGCAGCAATTCCCAAATGGAATCACCTAGATTTATTGCACCGTTACTTAATTGAATTGCAATAAAAAGAATAAAAAGTCAACATTCCAGGAGCCAAGAACTGTTTGCCATAATTTTTGTTTCATGTTGAAGAACATCTGAAAATATGTATTTATAATGATCAGAATAGTGAATTTTTTGACTAGTAGTTTTATCAGATGAAGCATTGTGGGCCATTATTATTAATTTTTAACTAGTACTCACTTTCAGCTTCATTTTTTATTAGATGAAGCATTGGCAGTTTTTATTATTAATTTTTGACTAGTATTTACATTCATCTTCATTTTTTAATAAATGAATTGCCAATCATTATTAATCTTTGACTAATATTTACTTTCATATTCATTTTTTGTTAAATGAAGCATTTCCAACCATTATTATTCATTTTGTCTAGTATTTCTTCATTTTTTGTTAGATGAAGTATTTTCAATAATTATTATTAATTTTTGACTAGTATTTACTTTCATCCTCATTTTTTATTAGATGAAGCATTGTCAGTCTTTATTATTAATTTTTGACTAGTATTTACTTTCCCCTTCATTTTTTATTAGATGAAGCTTCGTCAGACATTATTATTAATTTTTGACTAGTATTTATTTTCATCCTCATTTTTTATTAGATTAAGCATTGTCAGTCTTTATTATTAATTTTTGACTAGTATTTACTTTCCCCTTCATTTTTTATTAGATGAAGCTTCGTCAGACATTATTATTAATTTTTGACTAGTATTTATTTTCATCCTCATTTTTTATTAGATTAAGCATTGTCAGCCATTATTATTAATTTTTAACTAGTATTTACTTTCATCTTCATTTTTTATTAGATGAAGCATTGGCAGTTTTTATTATTAATTTTTGACTAGTATTTACATTTATCTTCATGAATTGCCAATCATTATTAATCTTTGACTAATATTTACTTTCATCTTCATTTTTTCTTAAATGAAGCATTTCCAACCATTATTATTCATTTTAACTAGTATTTCTTCATTTTTTGTTAGATAAAGTATTTTCAACAATTATTATTAATTTTTAACTAGTATTTACTTTCATCTTTATTTTTTATTAGATGCAGCATTGCCAACTATATCATGGATTTAAATGTATTTAAAATGTCTGGCTTTAGCAAATAAAAAATATAATAGTCTCCTGGGTCACAATGCAAGACACAATCAGTGAAACAAAACCAAGTAAAAATAAGATTGTTAGGATGAAAAGTTCTTCCCACAGCTTCCATAATCACCAAATTTAAAACCTATAGTTTTTTCATTTGCTTTGAGTGCTAGAACATTATACAAGTTACAGAAGATTCATAAAAAGGAGTTGAAAACAGTTTTAGAAAACTTTTACGGGTATGAATTCAGATTCCTTTTAAACATAGAACTGAAAATTTGCCTTCCTGTTGGGCTGCAGACATTGAAAATGAAAGTGATTAAATTTTTAGTAAATAGTATTTAAATAAATTAAACTTACATTTGTTTTTATATCCTTTCTGCTACGATATAATTATTTTTCAAACACCCTAAAATTTACATTATTTGTTGGCCTAACCTTGAATTTGTTGATTTTTATCCATTTTTATATTTTTGTATCTTCAGTTCTAAAGTTTTGCATTTGCTTTAAAAGTTTAGTTTTAGGCTATACCATTTAGTCTTTGAAATCATCAGATGTTTGTTACAAACACAAGTTTAGAACAATAATTAATTTAAAAATAATCCTAAACAAAAATTACCAAATACCAAAAAAAAAAAAGTAAAAATTTAAGTGAAAAAAATTCAATAAATTACTTTAATAAATCCTAGCCATAATATTCCAGGTTCCATAAAGAGCTAGTATTCAAATCATTTCTAATGTATTTCTATAGTAAAATAATTTCCAATGAATTTCTATAGATGCTTTTAGTATTTGCTATATCACTAGATATGGAATCATTAGAGGGAATGAAAGTTTGGATGGATTTGTTTCATAAATCCTAGCCATAATATTCCAGGTTCCATAAAGATCTAGTATTCAAATAATTTCTAATGCATTCCTATAGTAAAATCATTTCTTTTTTTTTTGTATTTGCTATAATACAATATTCTTCATGTGATCATTAGGTAAATTTTAAGTGCCTCCTCATATATATTTTGATAAATGTAAAAACACTTATCAGTCTGCCTGTGTATATATTATAGTTTTATTCAAGCAAGTCCACCCAAACCTGCAATGAATTGTTTAAACTAAGAATAATGAAAATACTGCAGACAGGTCTGGTCAAAATGAAGACTATTTGTGTTTTCGTCTTTGTTTTTTTCAGACAACAGAATGGTGGAAATTCCGACTCCATTTGAATCAATTAGATAACTTACTTGAAATAACCTGAATGGTTACAGTCAGTTTGGTTTAACCTAAATTCTTTAATTTTCTGCCTTTTGATTTTGTTTGCTAACTGGGAAAAACAAGAACTACAGAAATAACTTGATTGCTATTATATATATATATATAGATATATATATATATATATATATATATATATATAGATGGTGCGTTCTAATGCTGTCCAGCCCCCTGACAGGAAGTGGGAGTGTCAAACCTGATTGGGGTCTTTGTGACTATCTTATCAACATTTACTTTTTTTCCTTATATACATTTATATACTTTACAAATTAAACTAGCCACAAATTAAAGGATGAAAATTTTTTGCAAATTTTGACGTCATTGTGGGGTCTTTTTTTTTTTTGACCAAATCTGCAAATTTGTTTTGCTCATGCTAAGTCTCGAAAAAACATTGCATAAAATTCACTATTTTTTTATCCATAATATTAAACATGTTAAAATTATTCAACTTTTCAACAAGAAAAATCTCAAGTTGATGTAAAAAAAATTGCCACAAAACATTGCTGATTTATTTAAAATGGAATAATATGTTATGACATATCACTAATTTAGATTTAGATTTTAGAAGCATTGTATTTATTTTCAATATTTCTAGTTGAATTATTCACCTATATTGCATATGAACCATTACTGTACATAATTAGGTTGCAATAAAATTTGTATTTTATATGACTCATTCAGTTATGTGCCATGTGTGATATATGCTTATGCGATCATGTATCTTTCAATACATGACTGACAAGGCAGATTTTTCCTGCAATAGGTTGCCATTTCTTTCTGCGGTAGACCATTTGCCATCCAATGCTATAGAACTCGGTCTGTCCTGCTATTTACCCATAGCTGGTGGGAGAAGAGGAGTCATACATTTCCCAAGTGAACATAATGGATTTGAGTGGAATTCAAACTCGGCTCTCCGATTCCTCACTCTGAGCTGCTATCCATTACCCCACAAAAATTGAGATGTATTAGAGTTGGGGGAACAAGACCCTTGCACCAGCCCTGCATATATGAGGGGGGACCCAAAGGTAACTGGAATTGTTTTGTGTGACAAGCCCGTAGTAGTTCAGGCTTCCACTGCTATATGCCACTTGAGGCAACCTCCAGGCATCAGTGTGTTAACTGGTGTCATTGTGAAAAGATGTACAACTCCGTGGTTCACATTGGTTTTGAAGTGATTCACGCCTTTTCGTCTATTTTTTACCATGGCTGAAAGGATGCTTGTCGTAAACTGAAAGAACGGTTGGAAGTTGATCCAGACCTTTTTCAAAAGTCATCACTGGTGACGAAAACTGGTGCTATGGTTACGACCCGAAAACGAAGCAGCAATCAAGTCAGTGGAAGCATCCAACGTCACCATGACCCAAAAAAGTGCATCAAATGAAGTCTAATGTCAAGACAATGCCGATTTGTTTCTTTGATGTGAGAGCAATTCTTCACAAAGAATTTATTCCTCCTGGTCAAACTTATCCAGTTTTTTTCTTTGAAGTCCTGAAGCATCTGCGAGACAAGGTGAGACGAAAACGCCCTGACCTGTGGCAAAGTGGAGGGTAGTGGTTGCATCACGACAATGCGCCAGCACACACAGCCTTGAGTGTGAGACAGTTTCTGATGCAGAATGGCATGACCCCACTTCCCCACCCTCCCTATTCACCTGATCTCACCCCCTGCGACTTTTTTGTTCCCCTGAATGAAGAAAGTCCTCAAAGGAAAACGTTTTGCGGATGCGGAAGAGGTTAAAGAAGAAAACGACGGAGTCATTAAAAACATAACTTCACAAGAGTTCCAGGACTGCTTTGAACAGTGGAAAACACGTCTGAACTGGTGCATTGCTTCAAATGGAGAATACTTTGATGGCGATAAGAATATAAACATGCAACAATAAATGAACAAAATTATATGACACAATTCTGATTACTTTTGGGTCCCCCCTCGTATATATTGTTCAAATACTTTCAACTATTGCAGTCATTATCAAGAACCAATGTGGTGTCTGTGTAGTAGTTTGGCTTCCTTTGTTGCCATCCTGGTCTTCTTTGGGAAGCTGGACACTTGAAATGGTCAAGCATGATGTCATGTTTAATGGCTATTGGGAACAAAGTCACACAAAAAGAATGTGATTTATTTATTAATTTATTTATTTATTTTTTATAATATTAATATATGACACAGATACCACATCAGGTCTTGATAATGATTGCGATAATCAAAAGCACTTGAACAAAAATAACAAAACAAACATCGGGCACTTTATTGACAACTTCAAGCCCAATATTCAACACTTTATCTGAAAAATTGGGAAAATATAATACAAAAATTTAAACAGACAGACCATGTCAGTTCTTTTTAATCAAACTTGTTTGGATAAATACTTGCTGCCTAAATATACTTTATTCATATATATATATAACCCATCAAGATGCTCCTCTGCATCGAAACAAAAATGCATCTTTGTCGTGAGTAATTGTTTTTGTTCATATGTAAAAAATTTTATAATTATATATATTACAGGGTATATATGCAATAGGTAAATTGTCATCACTTTATATTTTTAATTTTGTGTATACACGTTGTTTGTTTTTGATTTTGCCGATTGCACAGTATAGTAGGGTCAGTTGGGTACCATCTGTGAGAAAAAGAGCACCATGATGTGGATTTTCTTGACCACCCACATGGCCAGGATGTGACACAAGGTCGGTTGTTTAACGTGGGAAGGGAGGGGGAGTGGACCCAAGTTTTCACCCGGGCCGCAGTGCTTTGGCTTTAGCTGGTCTTAGCTTGTCATAGCTGGACGTAGCTGCGATACTACCAGCGCAGGGACGAATCCCTGCGACCGGCCTGTATCAGTGAGCAATCCCAGCCTAAAGGCGATCGTCCAGCGAGTAATCTGTGAACAGATACTACACCGTGATCTTTGCCTAAAGACCGAGAAAGCGTGATCAAGGCCCGGGAAAAACCCGGGGCCAAGATGAAAAGAGCACTATGATGAAATTCATTCCACCAGAAATTTGGAAACGGCATTCACACTAGAAGTTCCAATACAAGCATTTCAGTGTGTTTGGGTGTCAATCTGAGGACAGTGCAGGGAATTCAAAAAAGAGTTGGAGGAGTCTAATGGTGATTACAAAGGTACGGTCACTTGGAAAACTCAAGGGTTCTGATAAGAAAAGAACTCCCAAATTTGTTGGCGAGTGCCTTAGACTCAACATGGAGGCCTACATCAAGTGCCTTGAAGAGGTAGTGCTACCCTGGGTGAAGAGGGTGGCTGCTGAAAGACCCTATAAATGGCAGCAGGACTCTGCACCATGCCACACAAGCAGGAGAACCCAGTCATGGCTGTTAGACAACATCACCCCTTACATCTGGCCACCTAACTCCTCAAACTGCAACCTCCCCACCCTTGATTATTATGTGCAGGGTACAGTTGAGTAAGAGACCAACAAAACTCATTGTAACATCAAAGATGAACTGAAGGCAAGGGATTATGGCAGCATTTACCAACTTAAAGAAGGAGACAATCCAGAAGAGTTGCAGGAGATTCCAAAGTTGTCTGGAGGCCTTGACTGAAGTCAATAGTGGTTTTATTGAATAAATGTACTCTTTAGTATTACAAGATATTTTTGTGTAATTTTGGTAAATATATTTGTTAAAATGAGATGTCAGGGTTACTTTCATTATTTTTTTTTTTTTTTTTTTTTTTTGTGGAATTTAGACGACAATTTATCCATCGCACCCTGTGTGTGTGTGTGTGTGTGTGTGTGTGAATATATATATATATATATATATTGCAATTAATTTAAATTTTTTTTATTACGCTGGTATCATCCTAAAAATCACATCTAGTCATCCCAAACTAATGTTATATTGCTCCTGGAATGACAGGGCAGGACAAATAAAAAAAAATAGAATAAAAAACAATAAAATAAAATATAAAACAATAAAATATAAAAAAATAAAATAAAATATAAAACAATAAAATATAAAAAAATAAAATAAATAAATAAATAAAAAGAAATATAAAAATCATAAAGAATGTCATTTTCTTATTTTTGTAATCAACAGTGACACGTTAAATTTATGAAGTCATTGCACCTTGTTCTTTATTCAGGAGTCATATAACTGACCTCTTGAGTAGAATTGTGACACCCGTCTATCCTGGTCGCGGCGCCATTTGTGACACCCGACCTCTGTTCGGTCACGACGGCAAATGTGACGTCGGTCCTTTGTGACGGGCTAACCCTGGGACATCGGTTGAAGTCTTGTTGGGTTCTAGTACCAACTTGTCGTACTCGGCTCGCTTCCAACACCTGGTCACCGAAGCAACTGCTTTGATCTTGATTCAACCTACACACGTGATTTGATCTTAGGCTGACGAGATCAATCAGACGTCGGGCCGTAGTGCCAGCCGAATCCGGGTCAAGGTGATACTGCACAATAAATGTAGACAAAAAAAACAAAAGCACAAACAACAACTTCAAGGCGAGCGACTGGTTAGGAATAGTGATTAATTTTATGTCAGTTTGTTGAGTTACAGGAGTGCGTCTCTCTTTGTCTCCCAGCCCGAAGAAAAAAAATGTGGATTGTAACACTTTTGCGTTCCTTAGCTAGTTCTGGATATCTGGATTGTTTTTCAATAAGGTCGGCTCTGATGGAAAATATAAGTCAGACTTCTCTAATTTGTTCTTGGTTAGAAGTCGAAGTCGGAAACTTGTTTTGGTGGGAAATCTAAAGTCGGACTTCAACAAATTTGTTCTTGGTTAGAAGTCTAAGTCGGAAGGCATGGAATCGTGCGGTCACCTGTGCGAGGCTCGTCTCTCTGCGAACTGCACTGCTCTTGGACTGCTCTCTCCTTACTGTACTGTACTCACTCTTCTCCCTCTCTGTACTGTTTGAAACACCCGAAGATGTTTGCTTATATGGACGCCAATCAAAACCTGGCGTGGGGTCGGACGTGGTGTGGCCACCACGTTGATTTCAAATCCCCAATAAATTGGTTAATTAACCTGCCGTTTCTAAATAGTGTTACAGAATTAATAAAAAATTGAATTCATCATCATCATCAGCCCCCTGTATGACTGTAGAATTGTGTAAATACCCTCCTCAAAATAAAGTGGTGTCAAGCAACTGGATCCACCCTTGCACTTTTGGCACATCAGTGTCATCTGTGTAAAACTGCTTCCTGGATAAATGTCACTTGAGGAAGCCAAACACGTTGACAATCTGAAGGGACCATGTCAGGAGTATGCACTGTATGTATTTAAAAAAAAAAAAAAAAAAAAGAAAAGGCTATTTTGCTGATCCCCATAAAATAAACAAAGCAGCTTTTAAGAAAGAAAGAAAGAAAATGAAGAAGAAAAAAAGGAGAAGGCTATTTTGCTGATCCCTGTAAAATAAACAAAGCCGGTTTTAAGAAAGAAAATGAAGAAAAAAGGAGAAGGCTATTTTGCTGATCCCTGTAAAATAAACAAACCTGCTTTTAAGAAAGAAAGAAAGAAAATGAAGAAAAAAAAAAGGAGAAGGCTATTTTGCTGATCCCTGTAAAATAAACAAACCTGCTTTTAAGAAAGAAAGAAAGAAAATGAAGAAAAAAAAAAGGAGAAGGCTATTTTGCTGATCCCTGTAAAATAAACAAACCTGCTTTTAAGAAAGAAAGAAAGAAAATGAAGAAAAAAAAAAAGGAGAAGTCTATTTTGCTGATTCCTGTAAAATAAACAAACCTGCTTTTAAGAAAGAAAGAAAATGAAGAAAGAAAGGAAGACGAAAATGAAGAAAAATAAGGAAGAGGGAGAGGTGGAGAAATATAACAAGCGATAACATTATTATGCATTTAATGGCTGTTTCAGTGAAATGGTAAAACTTGTCAATTTCATTTCTTTTCATTTGTACCCTCTTTAAATATTGACCTGCATTCATACTCATAAATTGTTATTGCAATATTTTGATAAAATTAAGCTCAAATATTTAATGGGGTGATAGGGAGTAATTTCAACAGAGATTTTATTGTTATAAAATTCGGAAGAAGCTTACTCAATAATTGTCAGCCTATTTGCTAAAAAGAACAAAAACATCCTAACTATATCATTGGAACCAATCTTCTTATTCAGCAAATGATGGCAACCATGTTATAAGATGCAAAATGGCTACTACTCATGAACATCATATCGCATGAACAGACAATGTGGTATGATAGAGTGGAACACTGGACAGGCTGAGAGAAACTGTCTGTTAAAAGAGATCAAGATTTTCAAATAATGGTATTATTCTGTCTATATTTCTGAGATTAGATATTATGTACACTATTTACATTATTCAGACTATTGTCCTCATCTTTGTCGCCATATTTATTACAATGCAATGGTGTTCTTTGTCTATGATCTCAACCTGATCCAACAGAGGGTGGTGATCTCCCTTTTCTCTCCATATGTGGTCAGCCACGCCTGATTTTTCCACTTCCCCTCGTGTTACAGCTTTCTGGTGTTCTTGAAGCCTTACCTTAAGGGGGCAGCCTGTCTACCCTTTATGTTTCTTTCCGCAGCTGCATGAGATGGCGTACACACAGTCTTTATTCATGTTCTTCTCTGTGGGGGTTCTTACTTGGGAGAGATATCTGCAAAGTGTCGTCCAGCTTTTGAAGGTTGTCCTGATGTTATATGGACCGCAGATCCTTTATATTTTCTCTGAATGCTAGAGCGTACAACAGCTGGAATGTTGTAATAAATATGGCGACAAAGATGAGGACAATAGTCCGAATAATGGTATTATTCTGTTAGACAACAAAGCCACCTCATACAAAATAAATATAAGCCTAAGATGGTTGGATACTGAAAATTCAAAACATCCTGAAGTATTTTTGACATCAGCTAATACTAAACCTGAAGCAAGAATTAACATGACTTGTGAAAGGTGGGTAAATATGGAACAATTGTGCCATGTGAGAAGGTAAAATTTTGAATCTGATTTAAGAAAGAATAGTATTTTTTCTTTTATTAATTGATCTTTATCTTAATCTTATTGAACCGATTTTTATGGATTATCAACCCTTTTCAGGTTATTTAAAGCCAGAAAATATTTTTAGATTATAACAATTTTTTTTAGAGGAGAGACAATACTGGTTTAGTGATACGTCTTACTAATAAACCCATAGCTGGGGGAGAAAAGGTGGTGTCATGCCTTTCCCAAGGGTATTCATGCATAATTAAATATAACAATCCTTACAAGAATTGGAACTTGGCTCTCCAATTACCAATTCCAAGACATTATCCATTAGACCACTTGTACATCCAAGTTTACAGCAACTGGTATTCCCAAGTGGTCACCCATCTAGGTAGTGACTAGGATCAACATTGCTTAACTCCTTCTCCAGTGTAGACGTGTATATACATTTTTACCAAAACAGACGTGTTTATATACGTTGATCTTGATTCTTTTTATGCCCTTCTGAGTGGGAAACAACAAGTCCAATGCTAACAACTCTACCAGATGTATATCTGGTAGAGTTGTTAGCCACAGCTCAGGTATTTCAAGGTGTCTCAGTTTCTTAGTTACTATATTAAAAACAAAAAAAAAATTGTCTGAAAATGAAATGTTTTTCCCAAAATAACTGACTGGGAAGGGGTTAACTTCGGTGATCGTACAGGAACCAATGTTTCAACATGATGTGGTCATAAGCCATACCACCCATATATCCAATCTTACAGCACCTAGTTTTTCCAAGCGGTCACCCATCTTGGTGCTGACCAGTCTTGACATTGCTTAACTTTGGTGATCGTACAGGAACTGGTGTTTCAACATGATGTGGTCATAAGCCATACCACCTATATATCCAATCTTACAGCACCTAATTTTTCCAAGCGGTCACCCATCTTGGTGCTGACCAGTCTTGACATTGCTTAACTTTGGTGATCATACAGGAACTGGTGTTTCAACATGATGTGGCCATAAGCCATACCACCCATATATCCAATCTTACAGCATCTAGTATTTATGCTCATAAGCCAATATTCTTTGGAGAAACTGATTTAGTTGCATTTTATTTCATTTAAAAAAGTAGTTGTGACCATATTTAAAAAATAAAAAAATCCTCAAAGTTCTTAGTTTTGTTTCCTCTTCTACAAACTCATCCACCCACACACTAATATTGTCACCCCCAACAATGACATACATTTTCTGATTGTTAGAAATGCCACTGTTAACCCCACATCAGTATAACGTAGCATTGTCCCTTGGATTAGAACTGTGAACCATCCCATTTGAAATATATTATAGTTCCTGTTATATATTGTCTGTAGTGTTCTGTTTTTCATTTTTTTTTTTTAGATAGATAAAAATGGAAAATTGAATTTAAAAATTCCAATCCCAATATTAAAAAAAAAGTTTTGTAAGTTTTAAAATTCAAATAGCAAAAGTTTCGTTTTTATTTTCAGTAACCAAATAAAACTGCTTGTAATTCACACAAATATTATGACGAAAACCAAAAAGTCCTTGTAGTTATTTGACAGGACTGGTGTGCAAAGGTCACATGCACCCCCGCCCAAATCTTTGATACACGCCTCCCCCCCACTCTACTACATATCAATCTTCATAAGGTAATATTCAGAGAAAATATAAATTTTATTTTAACCTAATTGCATAAAATAATGGATCATATAAAAATATAGGTGAACAATTCAACTCGAAAAATTGAAAATAATAATACAATAAAATTATAAATTATTGGAGTTATACAGGTCATAGATCTTTCCATTAAATCAATAATGTTTTACAGTAATTCTTAACATCAACTTGAGATTTTTCTTGTTAAAAAAAAGAATTTTAACACATTCAACATATAGGGGAAAAAATAGTGAATTTTATATCCTGGTTTTTCGAAATTTATCATGAGTAAAAAAAATCTCAGAATGATGTCAAAATCCAAAAAGTTTTCATCCTTTTTATTAAAATAGTCAGTTATACTTCATTTAATTTGTGATGTATATAGGCAAACTAAAAGCAAATGTTGATAAGATAATGAGGGTCACAAAACACGAATCGGGGGTCCCCCAATAATTCTTGCCCTCATCTCAGTAAGGGGTAGTATACACTGGCCTTGTTCATGACAATCACTCACTCATGACACTATCAGAGATATTCAGAAAGCTATTTGAAAATTAAAATTTGACTTGCCACTTAAAAATACTAGTAAGGGCAAATATTTTGTTGAGTGCTAATGGAGAGAAGGTATCAATAATTAATGTTAGTTTTTGTTAAGGAAATGAATCACTCACATATAAACAAACACTCTGTGAAGAAGGGAAATCAACTGATATCAACAAAGACTCCTGTAAATTTGATGAATCTCAATAAATAACTATTTGAAATCTGTGTTATTTAGCCTAAATGCCAGTGTGGACTCGTCCATTTACCTTATCCCCATAGCAACAAGAACATTCCATTTTGCACGCCTACGCGAACTAACATAACCAATCAAAACCCTATAGTGTTAAACAGTGAATTCTATTGGCTCGCATCGTGATAATTCAGAAACTTCATGTGGAGAAGTTAAATTGTGCCAAAACCAACTTGAGCTGATGTTCACACCTAAATCCTTATATAAGGAAGATTTTCAACTGACCAAGTTAGTCAGTCCAGCAAACACAGAGAAACGCGGACCGAATCCACGCAACTTATGATTGTAATTTTCCCGCGTGAAAAAAAACACAACTGACTCACTCACAAACTCGACTCGAAGATTACTCTGTGATTACAACAAATTTCAACTTACGAAATTTTACTTATCTAAAGTGATTATTTAACACTCACTATAACTTAAGTAAAAAACTATAATCGAACATAACATATCTACAGTTAAAGGTAGACTACTTTTGCTAACTTCATTCTAAACAGTACAAAACGATACGAACATAAAATAACGTTGTTTAAACATTAATTCAAATTCCTTGTGGACTGTAATGCAAACATACCAACACACTAAAAAAATAAGCAAACCTTCGTCCACTAACCAACACAAGACATAAAATACCTTGAAGCAACATTTTGTAAATAATCTTTAAATTGTACATAAATGCATTTGTTTGTTTGAATTGCAACATGTTTTTGTCTTATTTTATATTGTAAAATATTTATTGTTGTGGATGCATGAACAGATCACGCAACCTGATAAAAAAATCCTTCTGATAAATTCTAACACTGAAGCAAAATCCTAGTTCATACCACACATCCCCAACACCAGTAATAATTTATCTCAGAAAGCATGACATTTTGCCTGTTAGGTTTACTGTACATTTTAAGCAATATTTTTTTTTAAATCTCAACATTTTCAGCAAGAGCCAGATCAGCTGCCCAGACCTCACTCTCCAGCTTTGATAATTCAAAAGCGTCTCCAAGCTCTTGTGGTTGACAAACTATTCTCCACCCTTCAGCCTCTCTCCCACAGGTGGGATGTGGCAAGCCTCTCACTGCTCTACCACTACTTTCACAGAAAGTGCCCAGACGGACTACATCCTCTGGTCTCGACAAAGCAAAACTTCACAGCAAGAACACATGCCACTTTAAGTGGGTATCAAACCACCCACATTCTCTTCATAACCCATCAGTGAGAGAGAAGTAAGTTCCACTCGAACAGCTTCTTCATGCAAACCACTGATCTGTGGAACCAATTCCCAAAAGGATGTTTCCCTGATCACTACAATCTTATCCTATTAAAGTCTAGGGTCAAACGTTACCATCCCCACATACCTGCATCGACCAGCTTCTTCATAAGAACCACTGCTCTGTGGAACCGATTCCCAAGAGGATGTTTCCCCGATCACTACAAGCTTAACCTATTCAAGGCTAGGGTTAACTGTTACCTTCCACTCCTATATACACAAATGGCCTCCAAATGTAACCCTCTACCTCAAGTGTCCCCCAGGCTTTGTAAAGGGTGACCCTTACTGTAACCCCCCCTCAAAAAAAAACAAATAATTTACCATTTGAACGGAGTTAAGAAATACCAGTGACTGAGTGAGAATGCATAGGGGAAGATTAAAAACTAAAATAAACGTGGACAAAGAAAGATTCAGTTAGGTCAGTGTGTCGCAGTTAGCTCCTCCTCAGTTCTTTAATCCTTCAACAGGGGTCTCTCTCTCCCCTGGCTATAAATACTGGCTGACCCTTCTCTCTCTCGACTTAGGCCTTGGGCCACTACCTCACGCGGGGACAAGGTAAGATTACTCTTTTTTCACTTAGGCCAATATGTGACCTCTCTCAGATACAGCGTTTCCCAAATTCTGGGAACACGCTAAGAACAATACACGTACGTACGAACACTACAACACACACACATAATTTCTCCATACAAACTCTATGTAACAGTCTATATATCTTTGTTTAACTTGTTTTGTTATTAATATATATTTGTTTACCCATATATGTCGGTCTTGTTTGTTTTCTTTGGACTTAATTAAAGTCCGACTTTCTCATGTAGCTGGACCTGCCAGCAGGAAAGTTTAACTTTCTGATATCTCTTCATATCTTCACCCCACACGGTCCGCTACAAGTGCTTCTCAAACTATCTGATATGGTGGACTGGCATTTTTTTTCTCACTGTGTCATGTACCTGTAATATTTTTCGTGGTAATATATCGGAAACGATATATAATGACAATAATCAAAAATAAAAATTGACTATTTTTTTATCTTCCATTTATTTTTGCAAAAATAATTTAATATCAAAACATAAAAAGTAATAAAAAAAAAATAAGCAGTTTAACACAAAAAACAACAATTATATAACCTTAATCGTTACAAATGATTCCTTAGCGTGGCCTGGACACTGGCTGCGTACCGGAGTTGATTGTTCGCGTACCGGCACTGGTCCACGGACCACCACTTTGAGTAGCACTCAAGTTATCATGCTCTTAATGAAAATTCCTTTTTTCCTTTTTACTCTATTTCCTAAAAATTATGTTAGTTTGAGTGAGAGCAAACGAAATTTCTCTAAAGAAAAAAAAAAAAACTAAAGTTCACTAGAAGTTGATGTTCACTCAGTAATGTCAAAAACTCAAAAAATGGACCTTGACTTTGTGTTTTTTCACCTTCCATGCAATATAGCATTTACGCAATTAATTATATGGAGGACTAAAGAAAAAAAAATCGAGTTAAGGGGGTAGTGATAAAGGATTTGAGGGTTAGGCTTTTAACAACATAAATTTAGTTACTGCAGTAAAAACGAAAGAAAAAACAACTTTATCTTTTTCTTCCGTAAATGACAAACAAAAAGTTCCATAACTTTCAAAAAGAAAAAACGAATACAAAAAAGGGTCTTGTTTAGTTTAAAAGAAGGAGTCTCGCAATAAAGACTTTTTAAAAAGATAATTTTCTGGGGAAATTAAGGTCATATTCCTTCCAAACCAATAAAAAATATATGAGAAAAATATTTTTTCCTATAAAATAAAAATACACTTGTCAAAACAAAGCCAAACCTTTTTCCGTCCGTGTTACTGACACATCGGAAATAAATTCTCTGAATAAAAACAAGTCATAACTTCTGTTTTAATTTGTGACTATGGAAAAAAAACAAAAACAAAAAAGAACCCAGAAAAATAAGTGATATTTTCATAAAATAATATTTTAATTTTAAATGAAATAAAAAATTAACGCTTAAGTCTTAACCTAAGCTAGAACTTGATTTTGAACTGAAATTTTTGTGCTGTTAGTTAAAAAAACTGTGTTGTAGTCGTTAGGCCACTTCCATCGTTATATAAGCTATAAGTATTAAAAAATTTCTGAAACTCAAGTACTACTCAGTGATCAGTTTTGAAATGAATGTATTGTAACGTCAAGGAAACAAGGCTACACGTCCTCGCTGCAATAGGGAACATAAACAAATTGAAATAACCAACTATTTTTAAAACAATTACGAATAAAATGCGGAACGTTAAATACTGAATATTGAAACAGTTAAAAAGGGGGGGGGACTGAAATTGCCTGATTGTGTAAAGTTTAAAAATTGTTCACACGTTTCTGTGAATTTTTTTTTTTTAACATGCATTTCAACCTGGAACGCAGTATTTTTTTTATTTGTACCCAAAACACGCAATAGGTGCTATGACGTTGAGTAACGGTTAATTAGTGAATAGTTTGGCTGCTGACCATTATGACTGCATAGGAATAGCGAAAGATACCTTATGGAAACAAAGCAAAATATTAATAAACTGAAAATAACGTCTTTAGAAGTAAAGAAAATAGCATGAAGTTGCTATGTAATACTGTGTAACCCGGATATAAGAGAGTTGTCGGGACCGGAGAATGGGTCTCTTATATCCGGGTTTGGTCTATTTTGTTTAGGTAAGTATGGATCTAATTTGGGACCAGATAAAATCTCTTATATCCGGGTTACACTGTATCAATATTTCTCCTACAGTGTAACCCGGATATAAGAGAGATTTTCTCTGGTCCCAAATTAGAGCCTGTGTTAATGTATATATAATAGACCAAACCCGGATATAAGAGAAACCCGGATATAAGAGAACCCCGGATATAAGATACTTCTAAGGTCCCGACAACTCTCTTATATCCGGGTTACACTGTATATGACACAAGTCCAGACTTTTACTGCTAAGACCCGCCATACCGTGTCAACATGGTTGAATCATCCTCATTTCCTTCGTATTCCATTGGTAAGAAGGAAGTTCCACTTAGGCAGCTTGTTTCCAAGAACTGCTACTTTGAAGAACAGACTCCCAAGAGGATGCTTCCTTAATTACTATCATCCCCATTCCCTTTGTATTCCATTGGTAAGGGGGAAGTTCCTCTCAGACAGTTTCTTCCCAAGAACTGCTCCTTTGTAGAACAGACTCCAGAGAGGATGCTTCTCATACCACTACAGTCCTCATCTCTTCAAGTCCAGAGTCCATCATTATCTATCCTACATATCCTCATAACCTACAGTTCTTAAAACAACCTGTAATAATAAAAATAACAGCTACATAAATAAAATAAAATAATAGCTACATTCTTTAATTCTCAAGTCCAGTAGCTGTTATTGCTCTTTCCACAACTGACGGGAGTTTCCTTCCTAACCTTTTCTTTGAAGTAGTGTTGAACGTCAACATTTTGATTATGCTACAGCTGTACTGCATTTTTATTGAAAATAGAATAAATTACTTTAAAAGTGTCTCTCTTAAGCCTCAGTACAGCAAGTTACCATGGGTTTTCAAGCTCCCCATTTGAAATATAGATATATCATTGACTTTTAATTTTCTTATTATATATTGTCTTGAGTGTTCTTTTATTTTTTGTATAAGTGGGGTAATGGATAATGGCTTGGAATTGGAAATTGGAGTGTGAAGTTCCAATTCTAGTTGGGTTTGTTATGCACGAATACCCTTAGGAAAGGCATGAATCCACCTCTTCTCCCTTCAGCTATAGGTTAATTAGTAGGACTTTTATCAATAAATCATTATCTCCCCCAAAAATTTCTTACCCTCTAAAAATATTTTCTGACTTAAACGTTAGCACTGTGCATTATTAATATTACTTCCCTTCACACTGCATTCTTTGTCAAGGCCTCATGATTGCAAAATCTTCATTGTTAATTTCACTCCAAGTTGTTTTCTGTTGCTATAGCAGGATATGACGACAACACGACTATGAAATTCAAACACACTATTGTTCGGGGATCAGAGTCACTTTCAGCGGCAGGATAGACCTTTGTACAGCAAACGAAGTCACATACAGAGTAATAAAGGTTAAATAACCTGCAAAAGGTTGATAAGACATAAAAAATCCAATTATTATGAATTGTCTGGCTAAAAAATACTTTTTTCAAACTCATCAAATAATTGCTTCTTGTTTAATTGCTTCTGTGATCCCCCCCCAACACCACCAATCAATTCGTCATCCATAAAAGAAATTTTTTTTTATTCACAATAGAAGCCTTATTTTTTTCTTTATATTTTTAATTACTAGAATCCTAAATAGCACTTCGCAAAGCTTTTGAACTATCTAGATCTGTAATAAACAAAATAACATATCTGGGCTGTCAAATCCTCTCTTTCCAACCGAGAGTTAAAAAATATTTACAATTTCTTGTAGGCAATGAATGATTTACCACCCCTACAAGCCCTCGTTCACAGATGCAACATTGCAAGCCTCCCGCCACCACTCTATTGCCATTTCAATTGAAAATGTTCTGATTAGCTACATTCATGAGTTCCACCAGTTCAGACCGTTTACAGCTAAGTCCCACCATGCCACATACACAGGGTTGAATCGTCCTTGTTCCCCCTGTATTGGTAAAAAGGCAGTTCCATTTGGACAGCTTCTACTTCCTCTCTGAATTTCTGAGATGAGGAGTTATCATTATTTAACACTATCTATATTCAGACTATTATCCTCATCTTTGTTGTTGTTATCACAACGCTTCGGCTGTTGTGCTCTTCAGACTTCCTCAAGTGTATATCGATCCGAGTAACACACAGGGAATTCTGAACTGAACCCTTTATTTAATCTACAGGGGTAGACTGTCCTTGTTCCACTGCCCATGTAAAAGCTATTCTCAGTGGAGCGAAAACAGCTTCTACTGTGTGGAAGAGACTCCCAAGAGGATGCAACCCCAATCACTACAATCTTCTTAATCTCATCAACTGTTATATTTCCTATATGTCTTCATAAATTGCACTTCTTACCTCCTCTTACACCCATACAACCTCATTCAGTAACCTTCTACCTTAATTGGCTCTTGGGCCTTGTATTGAGTGAAAATTTAGTAAAAAAAGAAAAAAAAGACAAAAATAGAATGACAGCAAATCTGCTCATAGATGAAGTGACTTGAAGTGATAGAAATGCGGACAAATGCTAAGAATATAGACAGGACATGTAAGCAATGAGGAAGTTTTAAGGAAAATAAGTACTAAAAGGTGTCCTATTGTTTTGTTGTAAGTACTAGGTTTCATTAAAACTATGTATACTTACAATCAGAATGAGACAGATTTTCTGGGAAATATAATGAGGAAAGGAGGCTTGGAAGATTTAACACTCACAGCCATGAGGCAGGTGGAAACAATGAGTAACTTACTTGACGAGTTTGAGATGGCAGTGAAAGGACAAATACGGGTAGTAAAGATGCAAGGCAAGATTAACAGGTAATTTCTTTTTATCCCATGACCTGTAGGGCTGTAGAGGCACCATATGTACTGAAGCCACAGTACAAGTTGTGTTTCTTGGGCAAGATAGCCTGACAAATCCCAACCCACTCCAGACCGGTTTGAAATTCAGAGTTTTTCCTTCTCCTAGACTGGTTGCCACCCAAGGTTATAGAACACAGTCTGTCCTGCTATTTACCCATAGCTGGGAGAGAGGATTCATACCTTTTCCAAGGGTATTAGCATGTAAGTAAATGTAATGTATCTGAATGGAATTCGAACTTGGCTCTCCAATTCCTCAATCCGAGCTACTATCTATTACTCCACCATGCCTCCCTTGCAGTTAGAGAGCAACAAGGAAATTGTGGAGAACCATGATCTCTAGAACATAACATAAAGAAGTGATTTTGATCCTCATTAAGACCCCCATACTTATGTCTTTGTAAAAAAAAAAAATTTATGCAAGACACATCATTGTGATTAGCTAACTAGTCTTTCAAAATCTGTCTATATTTCTGAGATGAGGTATTATGTACACTATTTACATTATTCGGACTATTGTCCTCATCTTTGTCGCCATATTTATTACAACATTTCGACCGTTGTACGCTCCGGCCTTCTTCAGATGGTAGGAATGTCGAACTGAACCCTTTATTTCACTCACTGTTCTAGTTCCATGTGTCATGTCTAATGGATGTCAGTTATCTCCTGTTATCTCAAAGACACATAGCACAGTGGATAAAGTCGTTAGTTAGATCCAGTGACAGGACCCAAATACCTGAGTTCAATACCTGGTTGAAGTGGTGGAGAACTTGGAGAGGGGAATTAACAGGAGATAACTGATAACTGACATCCATTAGACATAGCATGTGGAAGTAGAGCAGTCTACCCCAGTGAGCAAAATAAAGGGTTTAGTTCGACATTCCAACCACCTGAAGAAGGCCGGAGCGTACAATGGCCGAAACGTTGTAATAAATATAGCGACAAAGATGAGGACAGTAGTCCAAATAATGTAAATAGTGTAGTCTTTCAAACCATTAATTTAAGTTTGATCCTCGCTAAGTTCCTTATATTTGTGACAAAAAAACTAACCAAATCACAGAAACCACATTACTTGAGGACTACCTACAGCTAAAATGGATAGCATGTGTGACTAATAGAAAATAACTACATTCCACACCACTTCAATAAAAGGTTAGGTTAACCTATCTTCCAGTTCACACTCTTTCATGGTCTTTTGAACAGGAGTACAGGTTTATCCCTTGTTTCCTGTTTAGGATTGGGTTTCCGTTTCCTTCAGCTCTATATTCCTAACTTCTGCACCTGAACTCTGAAATTTTAATCACTGACTATCTATTTCATTTTTTTTTTCTCTATTCCACCAATAAGAGTAGATAGGTCCACTTATCGTCCGGTTTACACACCTCCCCGGTCTTTTGAACAAGAGTGGAGGTTTCTCCCTTGTTTCTTGTTTAAGATTGGGTTTCCGGTTCCTTCTAAAGTCTGCTTCAACCCTGTGTTCCTAACGTCTGCGCATGAACTTTGAAATTTTATTGACTATTTAACTCCATACAGTAACCCTCTACCTTGAGTGGCTCTTGGTTCTTGTATTGAGAAACATTAAAAAAACAAACAAAAAAAAATCACAATGACTGGAAAGTGAGGTAAAACAGCTACTACTTGATAAACCTGTTTTCCTAAAGAAATTGTTTTTAGATAAAGATTTTATAAATTTTAACCGGAAGCAGTACTGGCTGTTCGTTCAATGAATGCCAAATGTTTCCTTGTAGGGAAACGGTTAAGCTATGCTAAACAAACACGCACTAAATTTCCCAGCAAAAACTAGTCGTGGCTTATCTGGTAATAAAGTAAAGACGTTTTGTTTGTTTTCTTTATAATTTGGTCTCGGGTTTTAAATAAGTAAAGAAAGACAGATGTTAGTTAAAAAAAAAAAAAAAAAGATGTCATACATATTTTTTATAAGCAACGTTTCTGACATTTTTATTTCACTGTCACTCCCTTGGTTAATAATCCGGTGAACTAACAATAGGAAAAATAAAAACATCAACAAAATTTCGCCGTGGCTCATTTGAAAAAGACGTTGGTTTGTTAGCAAGAACATAAATAACGTGTTCGAATACTAACAGAATCTTCTGAAAATATAACACGACGTAATTCGAATTAAATCTTCGAAATTCAAAAGGCAAAAAAAGCATCAAACGGAGTCTCACAGATAAGTTTGAAAATCCCATGGGAGAAAAAAAAAGAGTGACTGGCTTTGTAAAAAGAAAAAAAAAAAGGAATGATGTTGTTTTTGTTGGTTTGTTTGTTTGTTTTTTTTGACAATTGGAAATGTTTTAAAACCCTGTTATATTAATATTAATAATATATTAATATTTATGTTATTAATATATATTATTATATATTAATTAATTATGTTATTAATTGTGATTAATGTTTTTTAACAGACTACAACACTGGTGTTTTCATAGTACGGAGTAAAAAAAAATTGTTAAAAAGACAAGTTTTTTTTGTTTTTTGGTTTATATGTGTAAGTAAGTAAGTAGTTTTAACATTGAGAATCAGGTCATAAAAAAGTGAACAAAAATATCTCTGTTCACTGAAAAAAGATTTTTTTCTTAAATCTTCAACATAAAATAATTTTATGTTGAAGATTTAAGAAAAAAATCTTTTATTTAAAATATCACGTATTCCTTGTCAAACTAAAAAAAAATCTAAAAATAGTAAAAATATATATAAAAAATAAAACAGATAAAGTAAGTAAACTGTACTTTCGACACAGAATCAGTGATTTCGTGACTCAATTGGATTGGATAAGATTCTTATCCAAGAAGATATTAAAAAAAAAAACTAGACAGAATAAGATTTTACAAATCTAGTAAAACTAAAAGTTAAAGTCCTCGACGTGGTGTATGTTTAGCAAGAAGCGTGTCTCGCTAAAAAAAAAATCAATTACGACTGATGAATAGTGAGTTCGATCCTCACTAGGTGCCCTATAATATCGGCCTTGTGCCAAAAAAAATCCAAGCTAAGTTTAGAAAATCACCATAAAATTATAGTTTTTTTTTTTTTTTTTTTCTCAAGCGTCGCAACTGAAACGGATTTAAAAATCCAACAGTTTTTTTAAAGGAAATGAATTGCAGGTGGTTGCAATCATTCTGTAAAAAAAAAAAAAGACCTCGCTTTTTAAATTAATTAACTCGCCGTCGGTGATTCAAACTTCGAGAATGAAAAGTAACCAAAATTATGGAATCTTTTTTTCTTTTCTTTTTTTGTTCCCATATGCCTCAGTCTTCTTGTATAATACATAGTAAAAATCATCAATTTATAAGACGGGTGGGATGTTTTGTTTTGCTTTTAGTTGGGGAAAGAAAAAAAAAGTGGCGCTATTATACATTCGCAACCCGATGACACTGTCAACTACACGATGTTTTTTTTGCCTAGTGTTCTTTTTTAGTTTAAAAAACAAATATAAATAGATTTCCCTTTTTTCTTAATATTTGTTTCATAATTTGGGGATTTTAAATTTAAATACATTTCATTTCTCTATCTTTTTGACTTACTTTTTAGAAACTTTTGACAGCAGAAACACATTTCAGTCACAGAAGCTTTTTTAAAAGTAACGTAAAACCATTGCTAGTGTTTGTAAATTAAATTTAATTATTAATAATTGCAACAGTCCAACTGTTGTTATTTTAAATTAATTTTATGAAGTTAAACTTTTTAAAAACAGTTTTAAAAATAAGTTTCTTTTCATTTTATAAATTTATCTGAAGGTGTTTTACTTTTTTTAGGGGGTGTGAAAGTGTTAATAGCGCCAAAGAAGAAACGACGGCAAGAAGTTTTTATTTTATTTCATGAAAATATTATAAATTATATAAAATAAAAAGTTAGTATTTCGCGCTGTGTGTTTATGTGGAATATCCTTCTTGAAATATATATTGAAATATTAAATAAAAAAGCATTATACAAAAAAGTGTAAAAGTAAAAGAAACTTACCTTCTATGTTGTTCTGTTTTCGTTGTTGTTTTTTTTGTTTGTAATTTAAAAGAATCCTCAGATCTTCGTACAAAAAAAGAAAACTGAAACTGAATTAAAGGAAATTAGCACAAAAAATCCTCACCACAGCGAAGTTGTGTGACAACTCTGTTGAGTGAGAGACAAGATGTGAGATAATAATAATAATGATGGTGATGAAACGAATACAAAAAACAAAAAAAAAAGACAGAGGAACTGATGTGCTAGTGTTTACTTTTCTTTTCTTAAGCCTTTTTCCCCTCCTACACAACCAATGCTTGAGACTTCCTTCAGGCTGGACGATACCGTGTCTAACTAAAAAGGAAAAAAGAAAGTACTAAGTACTACTTCTGCTGCAGTTGCGAAACGACTGATTTATCGCCTGGCCTACGCTACCAAAAAACAATACAATATAAACTTAAACATACATACTGTTGTGTTGTTGATATAACTATTATTTTAACCGTTAACTTTTCGCTCTGTCGGGAAAAGTGACAACAAGTCTTGGTACACTAATGACTTTTTTTTTACCGAATCTTATTACCAGCCACAAATCGATCTCTTACAGAGTCTTATTACCAGGAAAATCAATGATTTTCACAATAAATCAAGTGAGCGTAAAAAAAAATCTTGCCTGTAGTGTAGTGCACATTCATTTTGATCTGTTATTCTTTTTATTTATTTTTTAGTAATAGTATTGTCTGGATTATTTTGAATTAAAAAAAAAAAAACCGTAACTCTTCATACTTCGTGAAAAAGCCGTGTTACTGCGTCGCGACCACAGTTTACCGGGCACGCATCGGAAACCCTAACAATTGAATTAAATTTCCGAAACAACAACAGAATTAATATCATGCTCGAATAAAATAAAAATAAAAATCTAACCCTGCCATAAAAATTTTTATTAAATTCTTTCTTTTAAATAAAAGAAGAAAACAGTTACTACGTCAGCGGGCGATAAATGCCACTGATTTCCCTTAGTGTGCCCGGTAAACGGTAGTTGATCCTTTTTACTGTTACTACTACTACTTTTTAACTTTATTTATTGAGAGTTCACACTCCTGTAACTGGTGACCGATACTGGAGAAGAAATAAGTCTCCTGAATTTTAGTGTTCCAACTGTTTTCAGTAATACTGTCCACTCGATCGGTACTTCTCAAACTATCTGATGTGGCGTAACGGCAGTTTTTTTGTTTTTTTTTTCAACGAGCAAGGGACCAGTGAGAGAAGTTTCCAATCGAGTTGATTTGTGTTGCGTTTTTGTTTCTTTCTTTCTTTTATGTTATCTGTACTAAGAATGGAAATAAGGCCAGTCATCATTGACCTAAAGTTTTCCCAGTGTACCAGGAACCGGTACAATATTTGAGCATTCGTAGTATTATTCATTTATACCAGAAAAATATCATGAATATACCATCCTCGTGTAATGCGCGATGTTTATTTTACAACTGTACTTTTTGAATGCAGTGTAAAAATAAATATAGTTTGGTCAACGGCGTAGCCAGGGTCAGCAATACATACGCTGATTTTATATCTCGTGTATGATCTGACCCCCTTAAAATTAGCTTCAAAATTAGGTCTTCAAAAGGTCGCATGATACGCGAGTATACACGGTAAATAAAAGTTTGTTTTTTATTTTATATTGATTTTGTAGAAATAATATATGTCCATGAAAATGATCTTTTGGTATTCCTAGGTGTGTTCAGAGCCAGCGCGTACTACCACTGACCCCCACCCCTGACTGGGGGAGGGGGCAAGCCAGACTGGAGGCACCGGGCAGTGCTTTTTGACCCTCGCTATCTTATCAACATGTTCGCGGATGTGAAACATCGACCTCATTAAAAAGTGAATGAATCATATGACAACGTACATATATAAAATAAAAATTTAAAATAAAACACATAAGTCTTCGCATAACAACACGTGTGTGTGTGTGTGTGTGTGTGTTCGCGCGTGTATATATATATATATATATATATATATATATATATATATATATATATATATTCAAAATTCTTAATATGAAGTTAGCGTGTATCTACTTTTAAAAGACTATGTACCAAGAACAATATGAGTTTTCCTACTTATCTGTTTGGTTTGTCACGAGCCTGAATGCATGCGTCTTGTTACCATAACTTCCAAGAGCCAAAGAGAGAGATTGACTTTCCCGCCTAATGATGACTGTTTTTTATTCTCGTGAATATTTATAATTAATTTTTTTTATTAGTTTTGTTTGGTCAAGGGGAGATAACATTTTGTCTCTCGCTACCAACCTCCCCACCTGGTAACGGATTCTAGTAGTGATATTGATTGTCTCTTTTCCAAGAAACTTTTCTACCTGCTTTCATATGACTAGGCTTTCTATTTCTGTCTGTTTTCTGTATCCATTATTATATCATCACTATGAGATTGCTTTTTAGTTATTACTAGCTTGTCACTTTTAGGTTCAACGTGTGGTTTTAATCTATTGACGCCTCAATGTTCATTTTAATTACAAAATATTTGTTAGTTCTACGTAACACTTGGAAGGGACCTGTATAAGGGGTTTCTAGGGGCTTGCGAACTCTACTTGTGGGATATATCACTACCCCCACCTTCATTTTGACGCACGCGCGACATTTTCACCCCTTCCTCTCACTTTCGGCCGGTTATAGTAGTAAACCGTTGTCTTAGCCGAAGATGAGGAAGAATTTATTTTTCGCGCGCTTTTGCGCTGACGTCACGGCAAATTTGGCTTTTCAAATTAGTCGCCCCCGTGGTCGTCTGACCATCGGCTGGGTTGGCTCACTTGTCTCTCGCCGGTAACCCCATATATACAGACAGAGACATTTTATTCGGCAAAAAACCTTGCCTAGACCTCATGGCTCGTCTCGGTATCTTAATGCATACGACACGGTCGTCACCTTCATGACAGAAGCTAACATCTACCGAGCCGCCAACTTCCAACCTGATGAACAAGCATTTTTCACATTCTTCGAACGCATACTTTCAGAACCTGTTACTTTAAAAAGAATTACATACACTCACAATTATAAACTTTCGCAGTGAGTATTTTTTCCTTGCCGTACGTTCACTATGCATTACAACTGACTTTCTGAACCTTTCTTCTCGAAGAACTCGTTCCCGCCATATAGCCATATTGGATTTGACGCGGATTCTTATCTTGTCAACTACCATATTTCCAGTATCTTACTGATGGTCTTCACTCAAGTCAATTAAATTTCATTCACTACAATATTTCCAGTACCTTACTGAAGACAATCTACTTGGCCTCTTTTTCAACTACATTTTCCAGTACATTTACTGAAGGTCTTCACTGAAGACAAATTACTTGTTAAACTCTAATAAAATTTATGTTTGTTCTTAACCTTTCGTTGTTTTGCCTGTCTACTTCTTTTCCCTTTGTACGTTTGTACGGTGGAAAGAGCACGTCTTTATATTTTCTTTTTTTTTACTTTGTGGATTCGGTAGTAGTGTGTAGCGTCTGGCACAAGGCCTTATTTTCGTAAGCCAGATCTGCACCGCTATCGGGTCCACAACATACTCTTAACCATATATTTTTACATGTCTTAAGCTTATCAGGAACGTATTGACGTGATTTATTTACAGAGCTATAATCTTTGTATGTCTCTACATTTTGCTTTTCTGATAAGTTTGACATTCATTATACATTTCTTTTATTGTCTTCTCCATATAAGAACAAAAAAAAACATCTTGTTTTGGTAAGTTTACACGAGGTTTTAATTCCTGGGTATGATATTGCGGGAATACTGTCGAAAATGGATTTTCGTATTTCACCAGGTATATATGATCTGGGAACACTAGTAGCAATATCACAGTATATGGAACTATTAGTATCGTTACTAAAATTGTATTTTTTTTAAATCTGTAAATTTTGTAACTCAGGATCTTTAATTTGTGCTGTAGCTATAGCTGGCAAGTCATACAGATCTACCATAACTGTTCGGGTAGGTATAGACAAGAATCAGCTATAACGTTTTTATCTCCCTTTATCTGTCCTATATCTGATATATATTCTGTGAGAATTGCTAATTGCCGCTGTTGTCTATCTGACTTAGCAGGGTTTAGATTACGGAATTCGACGCACAACAGTTAATAATAAAGATTGTTTTCCTTCGATAATATGTTTAAAATATAACGTAGCTGCCTTATCGAAAGTCGAATGCCTCATTTGAATTTTAATCACTTTTTAGAGAAGAAACCTATTGGAATTGGTGCTCCTTCTACTGTTTGATGTAGGGCTGCACCAATTGCATAATTACTGCTATCAGTAATCAACTGATATTCAATACAGTCAGACCGCTTTTAATATACAGTATTTACATTAGTCGGACTATTGTCCTCATCTTTGTCGCCATATTTGTCACAACGTTTCGGCCGTTGTACGCTCCGGCCTTCTTCAGGTGGTTGGAATTTCGAACCGAACCCTTTATTTCGATCACTGGGGTAGACTCAAGGACACATGGTACAGTGGATAAAGGCGTTGGTTAGATCCAGTGACAGACCCAAAGAGTGTGAGTTCAATACCCGGTTCAGGCAGTGGAGAACTTTCAGGGGGAAAATTACCAGGAGATAACTGATAACTGACATCCATCAAACATGGCTCGTGGAACTAGAACAGTCTACCCCAGTGATCGAAATAAAGGGTTCGGTTCGAAATTCCAATCACCTGAAGAAGGCCGGAGCGTACAACGGCCGAAACGTTGTGACAAATATGGCGACAAAGATGAGGACAATAGTCCGACTAATGTCCTCATCTCAGAAATATAGACAGACGCTTTTAATATTGTTAAGCGTTCTGACAGAGGACGGCAAATGCGACACTGAGGTCCGTAGACATATTGGGATGGTCAAGGACGCATTCCAAAAGCTGGGCAGAGTATTGCCAGACAGGAGGATTTCTTTCGTAACGAAGAAGAGAATACTGGGCTGTTACGCGACATCTGCCCTTCTTTACGGCAGCGAATGTTGGACAATTTCCTCAAAGATGAAGAAGAAACTCGAGGCAACGGAGATATGGTTTTACAGCAACATGCTAAGGATATCTTGGACCGAGCTTGTGCGCAACGATGAGGTCTTAGAGAGGATGCAAACAAGGAGCAGGCTTATACTTAACATCAAGAAGGGGCAGCTGAAGTTCCTGGGACACATAATGAGGAAGTAAGGCCTGGAGAATCTGATACTCACGGGTCAAATAGAGAGACAAGGGAAAACAACACATGACATACCTGGCGGGCTTAAGCAAGTGGATGACAAAACGAGGTCTGGGCGAGGTGGCAGAGGGCAGGAACTTGTTGAGAGCTGCAAGGGATAGAGGGAGGTGGAGACCCATGAACGCCTACGCCCTGAAAGGACAAGGCACATAGAATTGCAATCATTTCTTTCTAAGTCATTTAATGTAAACGTAGTATTACTCAACTGCATATACGTATTTTTCTGTTAATGGCATGACCATGTCTGCAAAGTTTGGGATTAATTTTCTTTACAAATTTACTATGCCTAAGGAACGGCGAAGATTGTTATTGTCCTTAGGAGAGGACATATTCTGTAATGCACTAATTATTAGTACATTATTAGTGGCTAATATTTTGTGTAGGTCTACCGTCAGAGCTAATATTATAACCCAAAAAATCGACTGAAGTTACATCAAATGTTGACTTTGCTATTGAAATTTTTATATTATCATATAGGATTTTTATAACAGTTTCAACGTCTTTTATGTGTGCTGAAGAATCATCGCCGAAAAGAATATCGGTAATGTATGTAAATAGAAATATTGAAGAGTATTGTCCATGTATCTTTCAAAAGTGGATGCTGCATTCTTTAGTCCAAATGGCATGTATTTGTATTCGTGAAATCTGAGAGAAGTGCTGTTCTTTTGTAATGGAAAGGTCGGTGAATTTAGATAATTAATGAATAAACGGGGTTTATTCAGAAGGCCATGATAAATTGCGTGTTATTTTTCCACAAACAAATTTAGGAGAAATCGTTCAAATATTTATCATGCAATACAAAACAAAGCACAAATAATGACGAACACAATATTTGAACGAGAAACAAATTCAAATTATTATTATTATTATTATACACATCTATATACAAATTATGATTTGTAAATATGTTGAATGTATGAAGGGGAAGGTTATAGTTCATGTGTTCGTATCAGGTCGATTGAAACTGTTCTTCGATCGAGATTAATTGTTTGTACAGAAAATTAAATTGTTGCCAAACGACAATTTAACGATTGCTTCAAGGTGTAATGTGTGTGTGCAGGAAAGGAAAATTATAAATTATAATAAGCCGTACAAAGTAGCGTACCTTTATGTTGAGTGAGATAATATTTTTCTCGTAGTTGAATGGGAAAATCAACTCTTGTATTATATTAATCTCAGACGTTCATTTCGATGAGTTTGCTTCTATAGAAAAAGGAGTTTTTCTTGTTCTAGAATTCAGATTCGCTGAGTTTCAAAAGGTAGCTATGGCGAGTTGACTTGAAGACATATTTTCGCTGATCGACGAAACGTGCGTTTGTGTCGATTCAAAGATTCGCGCAAAACTGCTGAATTTCTAAAGAGAACCGCGTTCCTTCCTGTTGCAAAGTTCGCGCCTTGGCGGGAATATGCAACGACCGACCTGATTGGTAGACTTAGTCTCGACGGACCCGATTCGCCAACACATGATACGGAATGGTTCATTTAAAACTTTGGGGTGTCAATAGTGTATGGACTATCCCAACACTTTTATATTAGTGCCTCTCAACCTTTTTCTGCCCATGGACCGTTTTTTTTTTCAAAAAGTTCAAATGAACCACTCCTACTTTTATTTTTAGGCTGTTCAATTTTCACACTAAAATATTCAATGAAAAAACAAAGTTGTCTATTTAGACTTTAAAATTTATTTTCGTAAACAAAGATAAACACAAGATATAATCAATTTTGATGATATCAGTCAGTCTTAGTCCATTCAGCTAGTGACTACCTTGATCTTGGTGTTTCTCACACAAGATATCATAATCAATTTTGATGGTGTCATTCAGTCTTAGTCCATTCAGCTAGTGACTACCTTGATCTTGGTGTTTCTCACACAAGATATAATCAATTTTGATGATGTCAGTCAGTCTTAGTCCATTCAGCTAGTGACTACCTTGATCTTGGTGTTTCTCACACAAGATATCATAATCAATTTTGATGGTGTCATTCAGTCTTAGTCCATTCAGCTAGTGACTACCTTGATCTTGGTGTTTCTCACACAAGATATCATAATCAATTTTGATGGTGTCATTCAGTCTTAGTCCATTCAGCTAGTGACTACCTTGATCTTGGTGTTTCTCACACAAGATATCATAATCAATTTTGATGGTGTCATTCAGTCTTAGTCCATTCAGCTAGTGACTACCTTGATCTTGGTGTTTCTCACACAAGATATCATAATCAATTTTGATGGTGTCATTCAGTCTTAGTCCATTCAGCTAGTGACTACCTTGATCTTGGTGTTTCTCACACAAGATATAATCAATTTTGATGATGTCAGTCAATCTTAGTCCATTCAGCTAGTGACTACCTTGATCTTGGTGTTTCTGACACAAGATATCATAATCAATTTTGATGGTGTCATTCAGTCTTAGTCCATTCAGCTAGTGACTACCTTGATCTTGGTGTTTCTCACACAAGATATCATAATCAATTTTGATGGTGTCATTCAGTCTTAGTCCATTCAGCTAGTGACTACCTTGATCTTGGTGTTTCTCACACAAGATATCATAATCAATTTTGATGGTGTCATTCAGTCTTAGTCCATTCAGCTAGTGACTACCTTGATCTTGGTGTTTCTGACACAAAATATAATCAATTTTGTTGGTGTTATTCAATCTTAGTCTGATCGTTCTTCTGCTGTTGAGATCTAATTTATTTATTTTTTTCTACTGAAAACATTCACAACAGTTGAAAATCCAAATTACACCATCCATGTGGCAGGGAAAGAAATGATGCTTGCTTCTACATGTTGAAAACTATTTGGTTGTGATTCCTTTATCGATATGTAGGCAAAGACACCTTCTTTGTCAACTCAGTTTCGCATTCTCTTTCAAGTCCAGAAGCATTTCAGCCAACTCAACATTTTCATCTTCTAACTCGTAATTTTCTAGGTCTAATAAATATATATGATAAAAAATGAAATAAATATAGCATTGTATAAAACCTATGTAATTTCGAAATTTTCAAATATAATGTAATTAAACAAAATATATTTTTAATTCTTCAAAGTATGAATAATTTAGATACTTTTTTCTTTTAAATGGCTACAATTTTTTATGGCTACGAATTCTCTGTGGACCACTAGAAATGCTATGTGGACAACCAGTGGCCCACCTGGACGATGTTGAGAATCACTGGTTTATATTGTAGAGGACCCTGGTGTGTGAAGATGTGAAATGTGAAGAGATTGTAGAATCCTCCGTATTTTTCCACTCAACTCGTTTAAAGGTGGAATTTTCCATAAGAGCTAGTTTCGACCAATCAACACCACACATTGCGAAACTCGGCTTATTATTGGTTGAGATGCCCCAGGATAAATGTTGGCGGGAATGCGCTGGGAGCCGATCTAATTTTCGCAGAGTAAATAAAAGGGCGAATCTTAGTCCGATTCACTAGTCAGCAATTCACTCTCAGAGAGATTTCTACAGAGATCCACGCGTGTCTACATCTTGACTTAAAGGACTTTTCGCGCGTCAACACCTGACTCAACCTTCAACCTCTTTCTCTCTCTCTCTCTGAAATCTTAGTACGTTTCTAAAAAAGTGTTATTCTACACTACCAAACAGAAATTATTACTAAAACAAATATATAAAAAAAATACGGTCCAAGGTGAATAACTCTGCCAAAACAAAAACATACAAAATTCAGCAAAAAAATCTCGCAACTACAATACTTTAAAATTTATCTCTCGATAAATTTTCCTCAAATTTTTATGTGAACACTTTTCCTAAACAAAGGAACATTCATGAACTTTGAGTTCGTAAAATACTTCATTCAACTTTTGTTCAACAATTCAGTTATTTCGACTGAAACACAACTTTTTCCAAAATTGTATTGTAATTTATTTGTACATAAATATTCAATGTTTGTTTCTAATTGAATTCACGACTACCTTTGTTTCTTCGTTCAATATTGCCTTTGAGATTTATTCCATTTGTATGTCTACGCTAAAATTGTTGTGATTAATATGAAGAACATGCTTTTCACGTTTATTACCACAAACCTAAAACCCTTCTGATTACACACTAATTCATAGCAATCCCAACAAATTGGTAACCCCGACGTTTGTACAGGCAAAACCACCAACAAATTGATAACCACATTATTTCAAACAACAAAACCTCAGTCGACATGGCAGATCCTGTACAACCAATTGAAGCTGCACTCAGGATGGAACTCCCTTCCTATACCACGAATACACAAACGTGGTTCATACAACTCGACGCGATTTTCCAAGCCAGACACGTGACATCCCAGCAGTCGAAATTCGCGTTTGTTGTGGAGAAACTTCCCGCTGAAATCGCTGCGGAAGTAGCGGATATCCTTATTAATCTCCCGCCCGAAAAGCCGTATGAGGTGCTTCGGCACGCAATCCTACAACGAACAGGTTGCTCCGAGGAACGAAAGATTAAGGATCTCCTTACGAATGTAACACTCGGGAACAGCAAACCCTCCCAACTTCTTCGTAAAATGATTACACTACTCGGTGACAACAGTATATCCGAAACTGTATTAAAACAAATGTGGCTGGAGAAATTGCCGCCCGATATAGTGCAAATTTTAGCAGTCCTAACTGAGAAGGTCGATGTCCACAAGCTGGCATCGATCGCGGACAAAATCGTGGACACTAGACCAGCGCGCCAAATTTCCTCTGTCGTGACAGATAACCCGACCCCGGATGTTAACCAGCAACTCCATTTTCTGACTACCGAACTAAGGAACCTGTCTTTACGCCTAGACAGAATTCAGAGCATTCCTGGACGGAGTCGCGATACTTCAGCTAACAGACACAATCCTGGTAGGCGACGATCAACGTCAAGACATACTCGTCACCGCCAGAGAAACTATTGCTGGTATCATGAAGTGTTTGGCGCCCGCGCAAGAAAGTGTCAGCCACCATGTGCGTATAAGAACGCGGGAAACTCCGAACCCGGCAGCCATTAAGGGCGTGTGCTGCTGGGCTAAATAACGGAAATCGCCTATTTTACGTTCTCGACAACAACAGCAGATTGAAGTTCTTAGTTGACACTGGCGCTCAGATCAGCGTTATACCGCTGAGTTATTGTAAGAAATCGTCATTAACGCCCAGACAAACTCAACTCAAGCTACAGGCTGCAAACGGCACATCCATCAGCACGTATGGCGAGCGTATTATGTCTCTAAGCATCGGCCTACGGAGAGAATATACATGGACCTTCACTATAGCCGATGTAGAGTTACCCATTATAGGAGCGGATTTCCTCGCACACTTCGACTTGTCCGTGGAGCTGTCATCTCGGACACTTACCGATATGCGCACGGATATGCGACGACGCGGATTTTTATCCAAGCTTTCCACGGTTGGACTGACTGCTCTGGTACCTAGTGCGAACGGTTGCGAAGATTTGCTTAAGCAGTACAAATCTCTTTTAGCACCGTTCACTCATACAGAACCCATAAAACACAACACAACACATACTATTAAAACAACTGGACCCCCAGTCCACGTGTCACCCCGTCGTCTACACCCAACTAAATTACGGGTGGCTAAGGAAGAATTCGAAAACATGCTCAAACTGGGCATAATAAGACCATCTTCCAGTCCGTATTCCACACCGTTACACATGGTCCCTAAGAACGAACCTGATGCCTGGCGACCGTGTGGAGATTACAGACTCCTAAACGCTCGGACTGTGCCAGACAAATACCCAATCCCTCATATTAAGGATTTTGCTTTGTCCCTTGAAGGCGCTACTGTCTTCACCAAGCTGGACTTAAGGAAGGCTTTTTATCAGATTCCTATCGAACCATCTGATATTCATAAAACAGCAATAACGACACCGTTCGGTTTGTACGAATTTACCCGAATGCCGTTCGGACTCCGTAATGCTGCGCAATCTTTTCAGCGTCTTATAGACGAAGTCCTCCGCGGATTACCTTATACTTATGCGTACATTGACGACGTACTGATAGCAAGTAAAACGCCCGAGGAACATCGTAACCATTTACAGTCGGTCTTTGAACGATTGCAACATTACGGACTAAAGTTAAACATTGATAAATGTTTATTCGCTGTCCCTGAATTAACTTTCCTTGGTCACATCATTGATGAGAATGGCTTAGCTCCCCTGGACGAAAAGGTCAAGGCCATCAGTGAATTCCCACCACCGTCAACATTAAGACAGCTACGGCGATTCATTGGCATGATCAACTACTATCGCCGATTTATACGCGACTGTGCCATTGTACTTCTTCCACTGACGAATCTTCTTTCTAATCATAAGCGAAAAAACCCGAAGATTGTGTTATCTGCAGACGAGCTGGACTCTTTTCGTAAAGCAAAACAAGCTTTGCAGGATTGTACCAAACTTGTGTACATTACGTCCTCACCCGACGCGAAACTGACGCTAACTACCGATGCGTCGTCGGATACAGTTGGTGCCGTACTTCACCAGATAGTCGACGGTGTGGAAAGACCACTGTCATTTTTCTCTATTAAGCTAAATACGGCCCAACAGAAGTATAGTACCTTCAGCCGTGAACTGTTGGCAATTTATTTAGCCATCAGACACTACAGGCACATCCTGGAAGGTCGTGACTTTTCAATTTTTACAGACCATAAGCCACTTACATACGCTCTACATGCTAAGTCGGATAAACACAATCCGCGAGATATCCGCTACATGGATTACATATCACAATTCTCGTCGGATATACGCTACATTAGTGGAGCTAGTAATACCGTGGCCGACACCTTGTCTCGTACAACTCTCAGCGCAGTGCAGAGTACAACACTGAACTTTGATAACTTAGCTGACGAGCAAGACAAGGACGAAACCCTGCAAGCTATCCACTCGGACACTTCCTTAAAAATTGAAAAAAGACCGCTCCCGTTTACAAACAGGTCAGTTTATTGTGACATCAGCACGGGTAACCCGCGTCCGTACATTCCGCCAAATATGCGCCGTCTGATTTTTGAACATTTTCATACACAAGCACATCCTGGAGGCAAGGCGACGTTGCGGACCATATCGGACAGATTTATCTGGCCCGGTATGGCAGCTGACATTAAGCAGTGGTCCCGCACGTGTTTACGTTGCCAAGCCACCAAAGTTGGCAGACACACAAGGGCACCTACATCAACCTTTGCCGACCCAGACGGTCGTTTTACTCACTTGCATGCAGATTTGGTGGGCCCACTTGAAAATGTGAATGGATTCGAGTACATTTTGACCATAATCGACCGGTTTACTCGGTGGCCAGTCGCCATCCCACTGCAATCAACTACAGCTGAAACAGTGGCCAGTGCTATTTTTAATAACTGGATCACAAACTTCGGATGCCCTTCGGTAATCACTACCGATAGAGGTCCACAGTTTCAATCAGCCCTTTTCAACGAATTCACTGATCTATTGGGAATTAAACATATTTCCACTACAGCATATCACCCTTGTTCCAACGGCCTCGTAGAAAGATTCCATCGGCAGCTTAAGTATGCTATAACTGCTTCAACTAAAGGCCGAACTTGGGTTGATAAACTTCCCCTGATCATGCTGGCTTTGAGAAATACTGTCAAGCAGGACTTGAACTGTACCAGTGCTGACTTGGTTTTTGGGACTCCCCTAACCTTGCCAGGACAGATCTTCGGCCCTGTATCGGACAACCTACCTAGCAGCCAGTTTATCAGCGACCTTCGGCAGAAAATGTCTGAAACTGTTTATACGCCGACCAGAGCCTTTCACAGGCCATATTACATCCCAGCTGATCTGCATACAGCCAAGTTCGTATTTCTACGCCGAGATATGGTCCGTAAACCTTTAACACCCAACTACACTGGACCGCATCAGGTCATTTCTCGAGCGTCGAAATATTTTGTTCTAGATCTCGCCGGCAAGCGAACTACGGTCAGTATTGACCGGTTAAAACCAGCTTATATCAACAGTGACGACCAACCTGTGACCACTCAGCCAACACCTGTTTCTGAGACATCACATAAACACCCATCTTCTACGCCTGAACCCCAAATTAACCCACCTACACGGACCAGGTCCGGCAGGCGCGTTCATTGGCCAGCAAAGTACACCACCTTTTATACATATTAATGTCCAAACTACGTTGACCATTAATCTCGTGGGGCTATTTGTAGAATCCTCCGTATTTTTCCACTCAACTCGTTTAAAGGTGGAATTTTCCATAAGAGCTAGTTTCGACCAATCAACACCACACATTGGCGAAATAAATATAGCATTGTATAAAACCTATGTAATTTCGAAATTTTCAAATATAATGTAATTAAACAAAATATATTTTTAATTCTTCAAAGTATGAATAATTTAGATACTTTTTTCTTTTAAATGGCTACAATTTTTTATGGCTACGAATTCTCTGTGGACCACTAGAAATGCTATGTGGACAACCAGTGGCCCACCTGGACGATGTTGAGAATCACTGGTTTATATTGTAGAGGACCCTGGTGTGTGAAGATGTGAAATGTGAAGAGATTGTAGAATCCTCCGTATTTTTCCACTCAACTCGTTTAAAGGTGGAATTTTCCATAAGAGCTAGTTTCGACCAATCAACACCACACATTGCGAAACTCGGCTTATTATTGGTTGAGATGCCCCAGGATAAATGTTGGCGGGAATGCGCTGGGAGCCGATCTAATTTTCGCAGAGTAAATAAAAGGGCGAATCTTAGTCCGATTCACTAGTCAGCAATTCACTCTCAGAGAGATTTCTACAGAGATCCACGCGTGTCTACATCTTGACTTAAAGGACTTTTCGCGCGTCAACACCTGACTCAACCTTCAACCTCTTTCTCTCTCTCTGAAATCTTAGTACGTTTCTAAAAAAGTGTTATTCTACACTACCAAACAGAAATTATTACTAAAACAAATATATAAAAAAAATACGGTCCAAGGTGAATAACTCTGCCAAAACAAAAACATACAAAATTCAGCAAAAAAATCTCGCAACTACAATACTTTAAAATTTATCTCTCGATAAATTTTCCTCAAATTTTTATGTGAACACTTTTCCTAAACAAAGGAACATTCATGAACTTTGAGTTCGTAAAATACTTCATTCAACTTTTGTTCAACAATTCAGTTATTTCGACTGAAACACAACTTTTTCCAAAATTGTATTGTAATTTATTTGTACATAAATATTCAATGTTTGTTTCTAATTGAATTCACGACTACCTTTGTTTCTTCGTTCAATATTGCCTTTGAGATTTATTCCATTTGTATGTCTACGCTAAAATTGTTGTGATTAATATGAAGAACATGCTTTTCACGTTTATTACCACAAACCTAAAACCCTTCTGATTACACACTAATTCATAGCAATCCCAACAAGATATCTCTGGGTTAAGATTTCCTGCTAGCCGGTTCAGCTACATAGGAATGTTGGACTTTAATGAAGTCCAAAGAAAATAAACAAGACCGATATAAATGGGTAAACAAATATATATTATGGGTAAACAAATATATTAATACACGAAGACATGAAAAGTTACATAGTGTTTGTATGGAGAAGTTATGTGTGTGTGTTGTGTTAAGTGTCCGTACGTACGTGTATTGTCCTTAGTGTGTTCACAGAATATGGGAAACGCTGTATCTGTGAGATGTCACTCACATATTGACCTAAGTGAAAAAGAGATTTGAACAAAACCAAAAAAGATCCCACAGTGACGTCTGAAAAGTTTTTATTCTTTAATAAATTGACAGGTGTGCTTAATTTCTGATTTCTCGCTTCGTTTGGACGCGAACTTGGCTGTTTTATATGAAGTCTTTTTTTTCTTTTTCTTTTTTGTTCGGCCATTTTTACCAGTGTGTGCATGAATGCGCCGCGTTCGCATAATAAATGTACGCTCTACATCTTTTTGTAATTATCCCTTTTGGAAAGGTTTCGACACCGTAAAATATTGCTGAGGTTTTAGTAGGCACTTCTTTTGTCTGAATTTGGTTACACATGCTTATTTTAGCAGTGCCTTGTATTAAAGTCATCAATTCATCCACAAATTGTCCCACTCTGGTCAGGTTTAAATCTGTGAATTTGTTTTGCTCTTGCTAAGTCTTGAAAAACAGCATATAAAATTCACTATTTTTTATCCATAATGTTGAATATGGCAATGAAAATTATTGAAATTTTTAACAAGAAAAACTCCAAGTTGATATTAAAAATTGTTGCAAAACATTGTTGAATTTATTTATGGCACGATCTATTATGACATGTCTCTAATTTGTATTTAGATACATTGTCCTTGTATTTATTTTCAATTTTTCTCGTTGAATTGTTCACCTATATTTCATCTGATCCATTATTGTACATAATTAGGTTACAATAAAATTTGTATTCTATATGAATGCAACTTTAGGAAATCGAAATCTGGTAGAATGAAGATCCATGTATAATAGACTAGCAGTATAACCCGTCTTTGACCGGGTCTTTCATTACTGGAAATTTTTGCTGTTCAATTGGATCAGTTTAAGTTTAAAGTCAAATTAAACACAAAAAATGGATCACAGAGCCTTGATATTTTTCTCACTTCTCATTTGTCAGTTAATATTAAAATCATGTTCTCGCCTACGTCCGTGCGGTTGACCTGTTCAAGTTGGCAATAACGCCTACACGTTATTCAAAACCATTTTTCTGCCAAAATCAGAAATGCTCTCTGGAGCCTATCACGTGACTACGTTTATTATAAATACTTTGCCACAAGTTCGTTCTTTCTCTTTTGGCCTCTCTTGTCTTCTCCGACATACAAGATGTAGTTACTAAAGAACTTGTGTTTCGTCCTTTATGGACAAACACCATGAAACGCCATCACACACGCACACATACACATATACGTATGTACGGAACATTCACATATACGAATTCACTCAATCCCACTTACATTAATTAATTTCCAAGAACACAGAACATATTAAGTATGAGAACAAACATTACAAAAATTTTCTCGCTCAAGCCGTTCACCCAGCAAGTAAGTACCAAAAATGATCTCAACCCAACCAGTGAGATTTTCTTCAGCAACAAGCATAACTCTTGTTAATATTCACCAACAAGAAATTTTACTTCAAAAACCTTCTGAAGCTACAAGTTTGTATCAGAGATCTTTTCAGCTTCCCGGAATTTCCTTCATACAAACTTTCAATTTTGCAACTATTTCCCAAAGAACATTTCTTGTTAAAACTAATCTTTTTATTCACAGACAAAATTCTTTTTCTGTGAGCTCAGGTAAAAATATTTCCTTTGTAAAGGACTTTAAGAAATTCAGGTTAAAGGTACATAACTCTTCTTGTTGATTAATCACGCACTTAATTGTTTCTATGTCATTATTACTGTATATAAAATGAAGATTGTTATAAAAACAGTTTTGGTACTTCAACTCAACCCGGTACATACAATCCATCTGTAGTGGACCGTGCGGTGGGGGTGAAGTGTGTTGATGTGAAGAGAATGAGAGGATATCTCTGGGTTAAGACTTCCCGCTGGACGGTCCAGCTACATAGGAATGTTGGACTTTAATGGAGTCCAAAGAAACAAAAGAAAACAAACAAGACCGATATAGATGTATGTAAACAAATATATATTAATAACAAATAGATTAATACACGAATTACAAATACAATGAAGACATGAATAAAATGTTACAGTGTTGTATGGAAAGTTGTGTGAGTGTTGAGTGTCCGTACGAACGCGTAAGCGTGTTCCCAGAATATGGGAAACGCTGCTTGTGTGAGAGGATCACAAAGTGGTGTAAGTGAAAAAGAGAAAGGTTTTTTTTTTGGTTATTTTTTTGTTTTACCTCGCCTCACGCGCGAGGTTGCGGCCCCAGGAGAGGCAGTTTGGCCGCACGTGTGCGAAGCCGTGGAAAGAGAAAGAGGCGAAAGGTCAGCCAGTATTTATACTCCCGGGAGAGAGAGAACCCTGTTGAAGGGTTAAGGAAATGAGGAGGGGCTAACTGCGACACATCGCTAAAGATCGGTCCCTGTCATGCTCCAGTAAGTGTAGTAATGTGCTAGTGAGACTTGGTATTATTTATTCAGAAACTTCGGACATAAAACGAACTGACTCAAGGGTATAAACAGATAATAATTTATTTATTTGATTTAGATGAGAGTGAGTCTTTGGTATTTGGTGTAGCAAAAGTTTGTTTATAAGGCAGATATTGTTAGCAGTCTGGAGAAAGTAGTGGGTAATTTCAAAGTCAGAACTTGTAATAATAATAGTACTCTTAGAAATAGGTGGCAGCATCAATCGTCTGTTTTTCTCGGCCCTATGAAGGGCAGAAAATGTCTTAAGTAGATGATCACGCGATATGCATGGCTATTTTCTCTGGCAGTTCCTTCTCATGTTCAGATTTCTCTGGCAGTCCCTTCTCATGTTCAGATTTCTCTGGCAGTCCCTTCTCATGTTCAGATTTCTCTGGCAGTCCCTTCTCTTGTTCAGATTTCTCTGGCAGTCCCTTCTCTTGTTCAGATATCTCTGGCAGTCCCTTCTCATGTTCAGATATCTCTGGCAGTCCCTTCTCTTGTTCAGATTTTCCTGGTGGTCTTATCTCTTCTTCTGCCTCAGCGCTGTCAGTTTATATCCCTTTCACCAGACTCCCAGTCTACTGATGTAAATCTTGGCTAACATCAAAAGTCTTTTTGTGTTAATTATTTTTTTTTGGTTAGCTAAAATTATTTTATTTTTCAGCATTCATTTCGTATATATATATATATATATATATATATATATATATAATATATATATATATATATATATATATATATATATATATATATAGCTGAAGTTATGCATGGAGCCTCTCTGAATTTTGGTAGTTTTTAGTTACAAATGGCTAGACTCTTGTCCAGCAGACTTCCGCTGTTATGCAACCAGATTCAGTCTTTTCTTCTTCCTCTTTGTTATTTGAGGGTTGCCTTCTGGTTAATTCACAGAGAAGTAGAGAATGAGAGAGAGAAAGAAAAAGATAAGAGTTTTAAAGGAAAGTGCAAATGCCTTAATTTAATTGGGATTCTTTTTTTGTTTGTATATATATATATATATTTTTATCGGGAGTCATTACATAAGTATCCAACTCCTCTCGCTATCCTCTACTTTTACAAGAGCCAGATCCGGCTAAAAATGGAGTATTGCTGCCGTATATGGGCAGGAGCTGCACAGTCTTCATTTCCAATATCCATAGACTCCAAAAGTGTTTCTGCATCCTTGTGGGTGATAAATTACTTTCCACCCTACAACCCCTTTCTCACAGACGAAAAGTTGCAAGTCTTTGATTGCTCTATTGCTATTTCCATGGAAAGTGCTCATACAAAGTACATCCCTTAGTCCTACCAGTTTTAACCTTCACAGCTAAGACTCAGCATGCTAAGGACATTGTAGTGAACCACCTTCATTCCTTTCGTATTCCATTGGTGAGATGCAAGTTCCACTCAAGCAGCCTCTTCCCATGAAGAAGATGCAAACTTTGTGGAACTGACTCCTAAGAGGATGCTTCCCCGATCACTATAATCTTAACATGCTCAAGTCTAGGCTCAACTGTTATGTTTTCCACATATCTGCATAAAATGTGCCTCTTACTCAGTAACCCTCTACCTTGAGTGGCTCCCGGGCCTTGTAAAGAGTAAACATCAATGTAAAAAAAAAAAAAAAAACTATAAATCATCTTTATTAGTAATGCTGTTATTTTCAACTATATAAAAGTACTATTTACACTAATTACATTGTTCAGACTGTTGTCCTCTTTATTGTCATATTCACAACGTTTTGGCCATTGTATGCTCCAGCCTTCTGCAGGTGATATACATTGGAATTTCAAACTGAAACCTTAGTTGCAATACCTCATCTTAGAAATATAGACAAATACATAAAATGACATTAACAAATTTTAGCAATCTTTTAGAAAATAAATCCTGTTGAAGTAAAATAAATGACTAATGAGAAGAGGTTTACTGTAGCTTTCAATCTAGTCGAAATGAGTGCCCAATGAGTAATGTATGCTTCCTATGATGCCTGAGAACACACCAGCACCAGTTAAGTAGTTAAACTCCTCCTGCCACATTCTAACTCTACAAGAGCCAGATCAAGCCTAAAATGAAATACTACTACCATATATGGGCTGGGGCTGCACAGTTGTAGTGAAAGAGATAATCAGTTACCTCGGAAAAAAGTTCGTGTTTTGTGTGCGATCTGCCGATGAAAAATTACCAAAAAGTAGTTAGCAAAAATCTACTTCAATGACTAGAATCTATGCTAATTTTCTTCCCTCCTCTGAATGGCGTGACCAATCAGAAAAAAATCTCTTGGTGAACAGAAGCCGTTGTTTTTTCGCTGATAAAAGCAGAATATTTTCTGAGCACAGGAGAGGAACACGGACTTTTTGCTAGTGAGAAGTGAAGGTTGTACGTGTAACCCAATTTTGTCGTTTCTACTTTTCTTGTTGGACTGTTACGACAGACTCTCGTTTGAACTGTGATTTGGCTACAAGTGTTGCGGTCGAGAGACAGAAGAAATCTGTTGCAGACGTTTGTTGCTGCTTTAAGTTGACAGTTTTATTTTATTGAATTATTTTCTACCCTGCAACCCCTTTCTCACAGATGAGACATTGGAAACCTCTCATTGCTCTATCGCTATTTCCATGGAAAATGTTCAGATGAACTACATTCCTTAATTTCACCAGTTCTAACCTTCACGGCTAAGACCTGCCATGACATACAAATTGTAGCAAACCATCCGCATTCCCTTTGCATTCCGTTGATGAGATGCAAGTTCCACTCAAGCAGCTTCATCTCCAAAACCACTGCTTTGTGGAACCAACTCCCAAGAGGATGCTTTCCCAATCACTACAATCTTAACCTGTTAAAATCTAGAGTTAACCATTATCTTCCCCACAAATTTGAACTCCATTTGTGTTCGTTATTTTCACCTATGCTCAAATACCCTTGTAAATCTCTACATTTACCCCCTTAGCTATGGGTTAAATAGTAGGACAATCTAAGTTCTGTAGCTTTGGTAGGACAAATCTGAATCAAAAATAAATGTTGCTGGTAAAAAAAGGATCATAGAGTTCACAGTGACTCTATGGTCTGCCTCCTTTTTCATATATTAACTTTTCTTACAGGTAGTACCAAGTGAATTTTGTAGGAGATTAAGTGACAACAAGTTTCCTTAATACTCCTGCATTATTCCCAGTATTGTACCTATTTTTTTTAGTAAAGCCTTCGTTTGGATGCTTTCTACATATCTGCTAATTTCTCGTTTTTCAGCCATTTTTCTCCAGTGCTTTGTGACTGTTCCCATTGCTCTGATAATGACTGGCATGACTGTCACTTCGAAATTTCCTCTGTTCCCTGTCAAAATTGACATACTCGTCTATTTTTTAATTTTCTTTCAAATCTAGACTTTGATCCAATGGAACAGAAAAATCTACTACAGTGTAACCTGGATATAAGAGAGTTGTCGGGACCGGAGAAGAAGTCTTTTATATCCGGGTTTCTCTTATATCCGGGTTTGGTCTATTATATATACATTAACACAGGCTCTAATTTGGGACCAGAGAAGATCTCTCTTATATCCGAGTTTCTCTTATATCCGGGTTTGGTCTATTATATATACATTAACACAGGCTCTAATTTGGGACCAGATAAAAATCTCTCTTATATCCGGGTTTCTCTTATATCCGGGTTTGGTCTATTATATATGCATTAACACGGGCTCTAATTTGGGACCAGAGAAAATCGCTCTTATATCCGGGTTTCTCTTATATCCGAGTCTCTTATATCCAGGTTACACTGTATCTAGCATGTTTAAAACTGCCAGATCCAATCATCTGATGGTAATCACAGGTGGTGTTATATTTCAAAAGGATCTTTCTTTTTTCCCTTTGACTTTGAAAGTGGCAACACTGTTTTTCCTTTTCACTCCAATAGGCAAGAGGCATATAAGTATTTCAGAGACACTGAAGATTGTATTGAACTCTTCAGAATTTTATCTTCATTTCTTTCTTTATACTTCTGCAGCATTTATTTTTGTTTGTTATGAAGTCTATGTTTTGGTTCTTTTATTTGTTTTTTACCCAGACTCACATAAGTCCATTAAATATTGTTTGCTGGATAAATGTACCAGAAGGCATATTTCCACAGACTTGAAGTAAGAATCAACAAATATGTAATTTTTTAATGGAGCTTATTAAGGTTAAAATTGTATAGCTCATAATTAAGAGATGATTCAATTTTTTGTAACTATTGTTGGATTAACGAGACAATAAGCATAATATTTTAAACACTCTTCATCATTTCCCTTTGACTTCTGGGATGGCAATACATGTTTCCTTTCACTTTGATAAACACATGGCATATAAGTACTTCAGAGACAATCGAAGATTGTATAGTAGTCCACCACTATAGCACAGACTTGGGGTCCAAGATGGCCGCCCTGTGCTGCAAGTGAATCACGGTAGCTGTGGGTAATAATAGGGGGTTAAACACTGACCTGATTTTGGGGCCCTATTTCACGATATATACCATACATAATGGCTTGAAAAGAACCTCAAAAAAATTATACTAATTTATGCCAATGATTCCATAAGAAATTTCAGGTAATTTTCTTTTTAAGCCTTGTGCTAAGTATCTAATAAAAATTTCCCAAACAGTTATTTTTTATTCTAGATTTACATGCCTAATTTGAAAATAACAAAGAAATTTTTATAAAATCTACCATTTTGGAGTTATCAACAATAAAAGTTTGGACTCATGTCGTTGTCGGCTATGGCAAGGCAGCCATTATTGCTGTCATTTGCATCAGTGCATGCACAATAATCGAGACAAGTGAATGTCTTTTCTGCAGTAAATATATGCAAACAACACCAGTAATGGCTGCCGTGATGTGAATGAGTCTGAAACTCTTATTGCTGAAAACTCCGAAAAGGTAGATTTTATCAAAATTATTTTGTTATTTTCGAATTAAACTTGTAAATTTACATGTAAATATAACTGTTAATTAGTCCAATATTATAGGAACTCTTTGATCATGCTCAAAATAGAAATAGAAATTAATCATGTGTAATTAATACCAATACAATTGGATTAGGTGTGAAATAGCCAAGGTGTTAAAATTTCACAAAATTTTGGCAGTTTGATCATCGAAATTAAGGTAAAACTTGTGAAAACGGAATGTAATTATTAAAACAAATTAAAACCCATCTGATGATCGCTGTTTGTTCTGTCATGAAAAAGATGGCCCAGAAATTGGTAAAATAGGGTGAAATTTCTAAAAAATTAAGCAATATTGAGGGTACAAGAGCATATCACAGAATTTCTGCAGGTTCCCACGAGTCATTTCTTAATTTGCTTTGCATTTCTGTAGTTTGCAGATGACACAGTGTTGCTAGCAGACACGGAAAGGAAACTACAAGAATGCCTACAGAAAGTAGTAGTTATATCCTGTGCTAATAGGAATATCTATACTTGGAAAACCGTGGATAAAATAAGTAAAGGTTTGTTGTAAAAAACCAGTACAATAAGAATAAAGGTAACAGTTATGCACAAGGTCATCGCAAGTCAATCCAGCAATGAGTGCTACTATTGGAAGGTTGGTAGTTCTTGCACAAGTCTGAGTCATACTCAACAGATCCCAGCTAGTCAATATTTACTAGCAACGAGGGTAGATGTGGCACAAGGCCGAGTTTAACGTGGGTCATCCAAGCCCGTAGGCTCAACCAAAAATTCCCTGTAGAACCTGCATAAGCGGGTTCGGGTCGGTCTTCCTTCCCGGACAAGACTCTACCTTTCAGCATAGCCTCATTTGGGTTCCTCTGCCCAAAGGCAGATAGTTTGACAGCATGGCTGGAACAGATCCCAGCTAGTTTCTGTAGTCCGTTGACTTACAGCTACTTATAGGTAGTTACTTCCTATAGTGTAGTTACTCATGGAGGTGGGTAGTAAAGGAAAGCAAGAAGAAAGGACTAAACATCAACTGTAAGAAGATAGAATGTATGTTTGTCAACAGAAGGAACAGCGCAAGATGTGAACATCGAATTGAAGACACTAAAATCAAGCAAGTACAAAAATTAAAATATCTCAGTAGTATTCGAACAGAAGATGGAAAATGCAATACAGAAATCCAAGGGTGCACTGGGATAGCAAAAGATGCCTTTCAAAAGCTAAGCAAAATATTAAGAAACAGGAAACATTTCTTAGAAACAAAGACTTAAAGCAACAGAAACAAAGAAGAGTACTGAAATATTACGTAATATCAGTTGTCCTATATGGCAGTGAATGCTGGGCAATCTCATCACGGATAAAGAAGAAACTTCAAGCAACATGATCAATAATATTACAGATTTCTTTTTTTAGAGTTTATCAAACATCTCTAAATACATAGCAGAAGCAACAGATGTGGTAGCAATATTCAATGTATAGATGAATGATAGGCTTATAAATGTGTAAGATAGATTCTGGCAAGAAAAATTATCTAGCACAACATAGTGAATCGACTTTACTAGGAGAAGACCTAGCAATTGATTCTATATAATCTTTCCACTTCATGTCAGCTGAGAACCTTAACCTGAGAAGATTGGGATAGATAGATATGAAAAGAATGAGATAGATAGATAGATAGATATAAAATCACATAATTTCTGCAGGTTCCCACGAGTCATTTATTAATTTGCTTTGCATTTCTGTAGTTTGCAGATGACACAGTGTTGCTAGCAGACACGGAAAGGAAACTACAAGAATGCCTACAGAAAGTAGTAGTTATATCCTGTGCTAATAGGAATATATATACTTGGAAAACCGTGGATAAAATAAGTAAAGGTTTCTGTAGTTCTGGCAGATAGATAGATAGATATGAAAAGAATGAGATAGATAGATAGATATAAAAAGAATGAGATAGATATAAAGAGGAGACAGACTTTTCCGAAGAATTGAATACAAACAACTCACCTCAAGTTTTTAAATCAAGGTTGTCCTTATCCTAGACTCCAGTCTCCCTTTGTTTACATTTTGGATACAAAAATGAAAAGTCAGCAGCAAGAGCTAGCAATTGTTTCTATATAATCTTTCCACTTTATGTTAGCTGAGAACCTTACTCTGAGAAGATTGAGATAGATAGATCTGAAAAGAATGAGATAGATAGATAGGTCTGAAAAGAATGAGATAGATATGAAAAGTATGGGAAAGATATTAAAAGAATGACATAGATATGAAAAAAATTAGATAGACATGAAAAGAATGAGATATGAAAAAATTAGATATAAAAACAAGATAGATAGACTTTTCTGAAGAACTGAATATAAATGACCCTCCTCATGTTTTTAAATCAAGGTTGCCCTCTCCTAGGCTCCAGTTTCCCTTACTTTGTTTACCTTTCAGATATGAAAATCAAAAATCAGCAGCAGAGCTAGCAATCAATTCTATATAATCTTTCCACTTCATGTTAGCAGAAAGCAATATATAAGAATAAATACATAATGACATTTACATTTACAAGAATCAGCAATATTATTGGTCCTGGTCTGGCATCTCACCTTCAGTCACGTTCTGAATAGAATAATCAAAGGCTGGTAATGAACGATAATACTTAGGAGAAGAACAGCACATATAAGATTCGCCACTGATTCATAGAAGTAGTAGTCAACTGCTAGAAGTGAGTCAAGTGAATTCCACAATGAATTTCTGACTGCAGACCAACATACAGTACTTACTACTGTATTTATGTGAATGGGGACATACCCATTATCATCTGTAGCTATGCTACAACAGATATAAAAAATTGTCATTAGCATTCCAAGAGTTGTTTGGATGATTTAACTCTTTTTTTTTTTTTTTCGTTTTTTTTGGTTCTCCTCACAGACTTTTGGCAGATGCATTCTACATCCTTCTTTGGGTATACAAATATACCCCAGTAATTTTGGGATGAATCATTATTATTCAAAGAGTTGTGCAGATTGATAGGTTTTGTTTTTACAAGAAACTGTGAATGGTCCATAATGTTAACTTCTTCATGTGTTCAAAGATACCAACTGAAATTCTGAAATGATTCATTATCATTCCAACTTTGGTTCAGAGTATTAAAGTCATTCTTTCTGTTGTGAACATAGCATTTCAGTCAGTACATTATTTGACCTTCTGTGTACATTTTGAAAGGAAAGACAGGAGTGAATCCAACAACATTTCAGTCAATATATTTGATCCAAGCAAGAGAAGAGTTCCAAAAGATTTCAGCCAATACATTTCATCCAAGTGTGGTGGGACATCAAAAATATTTGGGCCAAGACATTTTATGGTCTGTTGCATACATTGTATATGGAAAGAAAGGAGTGAATCCAACAACATTTCAGTCAATATATTTGATCCAAGCAAGAGAGGAGTTCCAAAAGATTTCAGCCAATACATTTCATCCAAGTGTGGTGGGACATCAAAAATATTTGGGCCAAGACATTTTATGGCCTGTTGCCATCTAAATGAGTGGGGAGTTGAAAAACATTTCAGCCTAAACAATGTAATGCTTGTTGTGTATGTTTTGTATTGAAAGAAAGGAGGATGTGGCAACCAGAATATCCATGTCACAAGAACAATGAAGCAGCAAATATCCTTACCAAACCAACACATTATGCCAAACCTCAAAGTAAAGCAATATAAGCCAGGCAATTCCATATTTTATGAGGAGCTGCTAAAAAGTTCCCAGCCTGACCCACCTCTAAGAATCAGTATTTCAATGATCAAACATCAAAAGTCCTGGATATGAAAATAAACTATATACAGCAACAAGGCCACTGATTGGGAGATTGTAGATTTTGATGAGTGTGGCCCCACCTCTTAATTGCTGTTGTTCCCCAGTCCACCATGATTTGGTGTAGTAGCACCTGTTAGCGTCCCAGCTATGGGCAAAGTGAACGCCCAAACAAAAACAAACCACTATGAAAGTGTAGAAATACATTTTTGTAGTATAAATACTAGCAATATATTTTAATATAAAAACCAACAATACATACTTGTAGTAGAATTACTAACAATACATTTTATAGCAAAATGACCAATAATACATTTTACTTGCAGTTGAAGACATACAATTGCATTCAAAATATATTTAGTTGAAGCCATAAAATTGCGTTCAAAATATTTAGATTTCGGCATTAAATAACCCATAGAGATGTTGATATGCCGCTAAACAAAATGACCAACAATACATTTTATCTGTAGTTGAAGGCATACAATTGCTTTCCAAGTATATTTAGTTGAAGCCATAAAATTGTGTTCAAAATATTTAGATTTCGGCATTAAATAACCCATAGAGATGTTGATATACCGCTAAACAAAATGACCAACAATACATTTTATCTGTAGTTGAAGGCATACAATTGCTTTCCGAGTATATTTAGTTGAAGCCATAAAATTGTGTTCAAAATATTTAGATTTCGGCATTAAATAACCCATAGAGATGTTGATGTGCCACTAAACAAAATCAAACAACCAACATGAAAAAACTCTTCCATGACATTAATCCATATAATATCCAACAATTTCTTATAGAAATCAAACTGTATTCCCAAATATAGCTACAATATAAAACGCACTCTAGTAAGTATGTCCACACAAACATTTATATACACAAAAGCTGAGTATCATCTACCACGTATTCACTTGTGAAAGCAGAATAACATCATATTTTTATTACTTCAAAGCTCACAAGAAAATCAAATTTTTGCATTAAATGACCCATAAGGAGTTGATATGCCATTAAACAACAAATCAATCAATCGATTGGCCCCATTTTAATTTAGTCACCGTTTTTGACCACTTTGTACCTGTAATAATTCCTGGAACTGACACAATTAGTGCAGACTGATCAATGTTATCAATGCAGTTATAACTGATCTTTAAGTTATTTTTGTTAAAAATCTTCTTTCGAATTGCTGGGTGATTAAAGTTCTTATGAATTAAATTTTAGAAAATTCTTCCAATATTTGTTTGGATATTACGATTAAAAGGGGGATTAAACCATATAATGTTGCAACGTCTCAGTTTATTTTTATCTATTTTGTTTTTTCTAAATATTCTAAATTTACTTTATTGTTGCTTAGTTCTAAAGCTTGGATATATTTAATTTTATTATTATCAAATATTTCGTGATTGCTCGTGTTCATAGATAGTCTAACTTGGACTGATTTATGTCAATTACCTAGAATTTTACGACGGTGGTTGGAATCTTTATTGACATATCTGTCGTTATATAGATCTTTGGCATATAGTTTGTAATAAGTCCAAGGTCACTTTAAGAAAACTGATCACTTTAGTATTGGTGGCCGTGGCATATTCATAATTGAACATGGTTTCCAAGTAAAACAGTATCTGGCTGTGAGAGCCAAGAAGGGAGGGAGATCCCAGCCACACTTCACCTTGGAAATTTTAAAAACCTTTTGTGAGGTGTTGCATTAGTTCTTGTACACAATAGTGTTCTTATAGCATACAGAGCCTTATGTCTTCCCAATGCCTAATTGGAAGGTTTGGGTTTTTGAGTGCTAGCTGTACGGTCTTCCATATTATGCCATTGTATCTCTCACACTGTCTATTCCCTTGGGGTTTGTTTGTATGAAGTAGTCCGACTTACAGCCACTCACTGTGTCGCAGTTAGCTCCTCTTCATTTCCTTAACCCTTCAACAGGGGTCTCTCTCTCCCGGGAGTATAAATACTGGCTGACCTTTCGCCTCTTTCTCTTTCCACGGCTTCGCACACGTGCGACCAAACTGCCTCTCCTGGGGCCGCTACCTCGCGCGTGAGGCGAGGTAAAAAAAACTTTCTCTTTTTCACTGACACCACTATGTGACCTCAGACAAACAGCGTTTCCCATATTCTGGGAACACGCTAAAAACAATTTACGCATCCGTACGGACACTCAACACCCACACACAAGAATTTCTCCATACAACACTGTAACATTTTATTCATGTCTTCAATGTATTTGTAATTCGTGTATTAATCTATTTGTTATTAATATATATTTGTTCGCATACATGTATATCGGTCTTGTTTGTTTATTTGCCTTCCTTGGACTCCATTATAGTCCAAAATTCTTATGTAGCTGAACCGGCCAGCGGAAGCCTTAACCTAGAGATATCCTCTCATTCTCTTCACATCAACACACTTCACCCCCACCGCACGGTCCACCACAACTGTACCAATAGGAATTTTCTTAGTTAGTACATAAAAGAGGTACTGTGATCTGTATGAATATAAGCTGGTGCTCCAAATATTGAGAACAGCGTGCAAAGACAGGATATGACCATTTAATCTGGACAGAGAACGGTAAAAGCGAATCGTGAGTACTCATCAATGATAGTAGATATTTGTTTTGGGATTTAAATAGAAGAGAGCCCTTAAAATCCACGCTCAGCCTCTCAAGTGGCTGTGTTGCTTTTATTAAGGTTATTAGCAGTGTATGTGGTATCTTCCGGAGAGAGAAGATTTTGAACTGGCAGAGGGTGGGAGGCAGAAACGAGGAAGTCTGTTGTAGAGGGCTTTTTTTTCACTGTTTGGTTTGTTTGAACTGGTGGACTAGTAGAAGTGTGAGTACTTAGTGCAGCCTCTGCAACACTTGTTTATAGGTATGAACAAGATTGTTTTTCTGCCATAAGTGCCTGCTCGTGAGCAGTAGCTAAATCTAGTTGTTTATTTTCCAGCAATCTCTGATGAATATAGTTCGATTCTAATTCATTTATAACGGAGTCTCTGATAAATTCATTCTTTGCCTGATCTGCTGTCATCACTTGAAAGTCACAGTCTTGATTTAAGATTTTTAAGTGCTGAAGATATTGTTCCAGCCCCTCTTCAGAGGATAGGTGGGTTGTTCTTAATACATGCTGGGCAAAGATTATGTTTTGTCTCTTCACAAAAATTCCATCCAAAATATTTATGGCACTATGTTAAGTTTTGCAGTGAGAAATATTGGTATATACAGATATGGAAATATGGTGCATTAGCAGCTTAAGTTTATCTGTATCAGTTAATAGAACTATTTTCCAGTGCAAGCAAAAATCCTTCAAATAATCATTTACGATATTGCCAGGCATCAATAGACGACAGGTCTGCAGAGTCCAAGTTGAGACGTTCTGGTTTAAGGTATCTGTCCATAATTATGTTCAATAAATTGTAATGAAAAATAGAAGCCTACTTTGACTTAATGTGCCTTTATTAAATGTATCTAAAGAGTCTTGCCATTTTGGCTAAAATGGTGTGACTTATTTATTCACATCATAACACAGGGGAGGTAATCGGGTTGTCTTACCACAGGACACATAGCAATGTTTAATTCTGTGTTGTTTCTTTTGGTCCACAGATAACTATTATGGAATAATATATGTTTTTGTGCCTACTTCATGATTTTAATTTCACAATTACTAATAGATCAATAATTTTTTTGCTAAGTTTATGGCAGACATTAGTAGATTTTAGATAATTGACAGGTAAAAGTCACAAATACCAAATTGGATAAACATATATTCTTTCTTCTTTCTTATATTTGTAAACTATTCTATAGCTTCTGCTATTGGTTAATTCCTAAAGCAGCTTTCATACATTTGCATGCTCTTTCAAGGATGTTTTTACTAATTTTACTGATATTACTTTTGGTAGTGTTGAGTAATCGGTACAGTGGGTTGTTTAGGAAATTAGTTTTGTGGTCTTTAACTCTGATGTTTGTGGAATTTGTAAATCATATCATCAATTTTCAAACGAGTGGCTATTTTTTAAACTTCATTGTTGATGTTATTTTCCCTACTTTTGGGTATCTTCTAATAAAACTTATTAATTTCTGTGTTTATAGCTTTATGGTACTTATCCACATTGATTAGGTAATGGTTACCTGTTTTGTCTGCTTTAATAACCATTTTATCTGATTTTTTGATCATTGCAATGACCTTTTGCATTTTTTTTTTGTAGGTTGTTGGAAGTTTTAGTGAATCTGATTTTCTCTATTATCAAAAATAGGTCCTTCTTGAAGTCTAATAGTTGTTCATCACATGGTGGTGCATTATTGGACTTAAATCCATAAAGCTTGGCATCCTTTAGGTCATTAAGATCATGTGTTTAAAGAAAAAGTTTCCATCTCATTTTTTTATGACACTCTCATTCTTATGTAAAAGAGTCAGTTTATAAGATCTCTTATCAGGAACCATGATGTTTTTTTGTGGAATAATCCAAGTTGAGTGGTTCCATATTAGGCTACAAAGAATAAATACTTTTATTACACCTATAATAATATTCAACTAAAAGGATCAAAATATGAAGATAATATATCGCTCATGGAGTACTGGTGCAAATAAAACAGTGTTTGATGTAATATAACAGAGCTATTAAATAGATATTAATAAATATACATATTATTCTTCACCAGTAGCATGACTCAAAATTTCATGCACAACTCAATCATCAGGTGCTAAGTATAGACTGACGGTTACATAATTTAAATTTTAATAAAAATATCTGGTTAAATAAACACATTTCCAACAATATCTTGTAAATAAATATATTTCCAACATAGATGTTAATTTTTAAGAAAATAAGTTCAACTGCCAAAAAAATACGATCTGTCCCTTAAACGGCCAATGTATGACTGATAATATTGTATACTGAGCTGGTATACATTCCATAAACAATGTAAAAATCCTTGGAAATGACATTTCTATCATCATCAAATGACTATAGGCAATGTAAGATACATGAACAGCACTGCTCTCTCCAAACATTTCTGGTAATTAAAGAATGATGGTATTACACACATTATTATGTGTTATAGGTGTGGAATACCTACTTACAAAAGTGATGGAAAGAAAAAGAAAAAGACTTTAAATGAATTCGGCTAGATAAAAAAAAAATTCTAAAATTTCCAGCACTGTTCTGTCATGTGCATGTGTAGTCCTAGCAACATAACAAAATTTAGTCCAATGAAGTCCTGAAGGATGAAATGTGTCACAAGTAAACTTTTTCCACATATCAGTGGAGAAATTGTATGACAAAGTGTATCTTACTTTGCCTATAGTCATTCCAGGACCACTCCGCCGATGTACGTGGGATACGTTAATTTTGCACACCTATATAGAGAGGGGTGGAGCACAACCGGGACCCTCCCAACACAATACTGTCTTAATTTTTTCAAGTACGGTATCTCCATCTCCATGTCCATCATTTTTATATTTGGGAAGGAGTCCTTAGCTTCTGCTAAATGGTTCCAAACCTTCAAGTATCCCCCAGTGTTTCTCACACAAGTAATTACACCTGGGGCGTTTGGAAGTTGCGTGGATCTTCTACGGTTTTCCCATCTACAGATGTCATTTTCAATAGGAGACCCAATTTGGCTTTTTTTGGCTGGACAGGCCCCTCTTAAATTTTTCCTTGTCCACCTTGCATATTGATTTTGGACCGGAGAACAGCTTACGTACCGACCCCGAATTCGGCGATAAGTTGTGTTATGTTGTCGCAGTTAGCTCCTCCTCATTTCCTTAACCCGTCAACAGGTCTCGGTCTGTCTCGGTCTCTCTCTCTCTCTCTCGGTCTCTCTCTCTCTCTCTCTCTCTCTCTCTCTCTCTCTCTCTCTCTCTCTCTCATAAATACTGGCTGACCTTTCGCCTCTTTCTCTGCTTACGCGCACGTGCGAGCAACTATCTCGACTTCGGCCGCGGGCTGCAACCTCGCACGTGAGGCGAGGTATATAAAACTTTCTCTTAAAATTTCCAATATGTGAACTCTTATATACAATCAGCGTTTCCCATATTCTGGGAACACGCTAAAACAAAATTCACCCCGCACGGACATTCAACTCAACACACACACAACTTTCCATACAGACTGTAACATTTTATTCATGTCTTCAATGTATTTGTAATTCGTGTATTAATCTATTTGTTATTAATATATATTTGTTCGCATACATGTATATCGGTCTTGTTTGTTTCTTTGGATACCATTAAAGTTCAACATTCTTATGAAGCTGGACCGGCCAGCGGAAGCCTTAACCTAGAGATAACTCATCTTCTCTTCACACATTCACACACCGCGGTTCACTACAATGTTAAGGGAGACCAACAACAGACGTGGTCTTGCAAAAATGCTAAAAAAAATCTCTCGAAAAGTGAGTTGAGATTTTCTACGTAAAAACAAAGGTCTAAAAATGCTAACAGGTGTATTACAACTAGTTTCGTAACACAAACGGAACTAAAAAGTTATTAGTCCAATTCTAAAACGAAATAAATTATGCAGCGTGTAGGGAACACGATCAATAAGGTTAAGCTCGAAGTACCCTGTTCTCCTCCGTTTTAGGGAGCGACCAAAGGCGGCCGCGACATAAGCATTACTGGCTTCCATAGTGCACAATTCATAGCGATGAGCTTTTTTAGCATTAATAGCAGCAACCGACAAATTCCTTTTATGCCATATATGCACACGCTTACACACACACACACATACATATATATATTGTTAATATATATATATATATATATATAAGGGCGAGAGATATGTCCCGAAAAAACTTTAAACTAATAGTGACCATGCAGTGATGATTTGGCGTCCACATTCTTGATACATTTAGAAATGCTCATTAAGGCTTAATATCAGACAGAGCATTTCTAAATATCAACACCAAATATATATTTATCTATGTAACACACACATATTGTTTAACATTTGGCCTAATTTTTAATTCAAATGAGGGAAGACAGCTTAATTAATAATTAAGCTGTCTTCCCTCATTTGAATTATTAAATGATTGATTTTTTTTTTCGTAGCAACAGGGGCAGACAACTCTGAATCAGGATTTCTAGCGCATGCGTACCAAGTGATTATCTGTGTATGTTTGTTGTCAAGGAAGCCAGCCATGAAGGTAAATTTATCGAGATAGTAAAATACGTGTGGTTCTTTTTTATTCATTTTTCTTGCATTTTTTAAAATATATTTCAGAGTGTGAGATTTTTTTTTCCTTAAGGTACTTTCTGAAAAAAAAATCACTCTATTTTAAAAACTTTCGGTGTTAACAATATACCATGAGGAGGGTAACTTTTTTTTGTTTTTAAAAAGAAACTTTATTTTTTGAATAAGTGTATATGGCTTCCGAATTTTTTAGCAAAATATTTTCTTAATAAACAGAAAACTTAACTTTTTATAGTTAAAAATATCTAGGCTTTGTTCTTTGTTGTATTATAATACCGTAAGGAGCACGCTTTGGTAACTAAACAAACTTCTTAACTTTTTAAAAGCGAGTAAAAATTCAACAGTTGGTTTAAAAAAATTAAAGGACTCACTTGACTAAAGTAAAGTAAAAACCTTTTTAAATAATTTTGACTTAAAATAGAATTTAAATTTCGCTTCATTGATATTCCAGAAGATTTGTTTTCTAAATAATTATTTGTTTTCAATTTCATTAATTAATTCCCACATCATTATGAACGAATGTAAAATTGTAAATATAAAAAATTCTTTCCGACCTTTTTCGGTTTTCGTTTAAAAAAAAATCAAATGTAAAAAAAAGAGTTAATTCTTTATAAATTCATTCAGGTTTCGTTTACTGACCGCAAACATCTCTACTCTTTCAATTCCGTAAATTTTTAGACTTAATAAAAAATAAAATTGACGTAAGTTTCTAAATTTACTTCATTTGTTTCTATTACTAAATTAAAAAACAAAAAGTTTTTGTCAAAACCTGTCAATTTCATATTTACTTTAGAAATAAATTATGAAGTATTTAAATAAACAGAAACTAATGTTTTAAAATTCGTGCCCCACAGTGGTTGATATGCTATAAAAAACAAACAAACAAACAAACAAAATTCGTGTATTTTTGAGTTTAGAGTTTCAAACTATTTCTGGGCACCAAACACTGATTTACCTTAAATTTAACCCCCACAATTTTTTTAAAGAAAGGGTTAAATAATATTATAAAAAGTATTATTTCACTAGTTTTTATTATAATTTCTTTTCTAATGTCGTATAATTAAATTAGTCATTCTAAGTTTCAAAAAGCATATAGATGTAAAAAACTTATATTCTTAAACTATTGGGTATATAAAATTAAAAATAATTTATTTTTAAACATAACTACCAATTTCTTGATTATTTCACTGCTAGTGTTCCATATTACTTTAATTTAAAAAAAACTAAAAACTATTGTAGGCTTTTTAAAATGTAGTGATGACAGGAGTAAAACTACCATTGTTGACCTATGACTTTGATGACAGCCCACAGGATACCATGCATAAATAAACATTATTTTCATTAAATTTTAAGCAAAAAGTAAGCTTTTACAAAATTCAGTTAAACCTTAAATGTACTAATTTGAAACACAACTCTAGGACAAATATTTGAATTTTAAAAGATTTAAATTTTTTTACAGTTTTGTTTATGATGGTGATTCAATGAGCCTATTCGTGACAAGTGAATGTGCCAATGTTTTAAAAATGCCTAAAAACTTTACTTGCATATGGAAATTTATTTTTCTTTTCATGTAGATTAGCATTAAGCTATTATCTTTCAAATAAAACCAAAATTTAACTTCAAAGAAGACAGTGAAATTATTTAAAATTTGTTTTTCAGGAATTTTAGGACAGTACCTAGAAGACACTAACCTACATTGGCTAGTACAAAATTACCAAGTATCTTTAATTTGGTATTTTTTTTATGAAGAGTCAATGATATGATAAATTGTCATAGATTTATTTCTTTTCATTAGACATTGACTAAAATCAAACAATGCACAAAATAAATTTCACATTAATAAGAATAGTCAATGCTTAATCTAATAATAATAAAAGTTAAGATAATATTACAACTAATACTACTAGTGGAAGTAAAGCAACTGAAATGAAGATGAAAGAAATACTAGTGAAAAATGAATAAGAATTGACAAGGCTTCATCTAATAATAATAATAATAAAATTACAGATAATATTACTACTAATACTACTAGTGGAAATAAAGCAATTGAAATGAAGATGAATGAAATACTAGTGAAGAATGAATAAGAATTGACAAGGCTTCATCTGATAATAAATTTCAAGATAATATTACTACTAATACTACTAGTGGAAATAAAGCAATTGGAATGAAGATGAATGAAATATTAGTGAAAAATGAATAAGAATTGACAAGGCTTCATCTAATAATAATAAATTTCAAGATAATATTACTACTAATACTACTAGTGGAAATAAAGCAATTGAAATGAAGATGAAAGAAATACTAGTGAAAAATGAATAAGAATTGACAAGGCTTCATCTAATAATAATAATAAAATTCCAGATAATATTACTACTAATACTACTAGTGGAAATAAAGCAATTGAAATGAAGATGAATGAAATACTAGTGAAAAATGAATAAGAATTGACAAGGCTTCATCTAATAATAATAATAAAATTCCAGATATTACCACTAATACTACTAGTGGAAATAAAGCAATTGAAATGAAGATGAAAGAAATACTAGTGAAAAATGAATAAGAATTGACAAGGCTTAATTTAATAATAATAAAATTTAAGATAATATTACCACTAATACTACTAGTGGGAATAAAGCAACTAAAATTAAGATGAAAGAAATACTTGTAAAAAATGAATAATGGTTGACAATGCTTCATTTAATAAGAATTCAAACCTTTGTAACATATATAACTGACACTATATATATATATATATAAAAATAAAATGAAAAAACAATGAGAGTTCTTCACATTTATTTTTATTTAAAAAAAACATTTCTCGATACAACCATAGAGCATAATATTATAATTGTTTTGTTTTTTTTAAATATATGATCATTGCCACACTGAAATTCCCATGTTTCAAAACTGAAACTTCAATTCAAATTCAATCATAAGAATTAAACTTAAAATACAAAGTTCCATTCCATTATCAAGCAATGCTAAGAATAACTTTTTAGAAATTGATTTACTTAATTTATAAGTCCAGACAAATTTGATATTTTGAGTTGTTGGTGTTAAGGAAAATTCCATCTTTTTTATTTTAGGGTTGTTAAGATTTATCTTATTTAAAAACTCATGTATCTAATCAAGTTGGTCAAGTCAAGGTGGGGTCTGGGGTGTCTGTCTATTGATACAAACTTCCTTTTTTCAAGTAGAAATTTGTGGTAGTGTCTATGTTTCAACACTATTATAAACACTGGTACAGTAATAATAAAATTGAGTATGTCCCTTAGGGGCTGACACATTGTACATCTCTGTTAATAAGCTGAAGTAGTTGGGTAACATCATGATCGGGTGTCAAGAGGGCTGTCTTTTAAGATGGAAATTTGAAGCAGTCAAGGTGATAGATACTTGAGATCATCTGAAAATGGAGACTGTTTGAATGGATACATGATCCGGTGGATAAAAGGGTTGGTTGGATCCAGTGACTTGACCTAAAGAGTTGTGAGTTCAATACTTGGCTATGGCAGTGGTTAGCAAAAAAAAACCTTGGAGAGTTGATTTGAGACATTCGGAAGAGGCATGGCATGTGGAACTAGAACAATCTTCCCCAAGTGTACAAAATAAAGGTTTCAATTCGAAATTCCAATCACCTGAAGAAGGCCGGAGTGTACAGTGGCCGAAACATCATGAACATGACAATAAAGATGAGGACAACAGTCCAAACAATGTAAATAATTGCAATATCTCATCTCATTGTTTGAATGGACTGGGTTACTTGACCTGAAAGTATTTCTAACTGTGCTCACCTGCAAGGTTTTGCATTGTTTGTATCAAAACCTTTCACCATTATTATGCACATTGTGACAGGGTGTCATGATGAGTATATGGGGCATCATATATTTGGGTGTGTCACTTTATTAGGATTCTGCTTTCTGTTTAGTACAATGCCTTACAGGGTAATCATCACTTCAACTTAGAGTAAGGCAAGGTCATATATATTCTCTTTTTGTACAAATTCCTTTAGAGTATTTATATTTTCTTTATATTGATAATACATTCTTGAGGGCTTATGGCCATATCATGTTGAAACACTGGTTCTTGTAGGATCACCAAAGTTAAGCAGCATCAAGCCTGGTCAGTACCTAAATGGGTGATCGCTTGAGCATACCAGGTGTTGTAAAGCTTGCATGTGTGGGTGGTGTAATAGATAACGGCTCAGAATTGGAAATCCGTGTTCCAATTCCAGTTGGGTTTGTTATATTCACTTACACGCAAATACCCTTAGGAAAGGTATGAATCCACATCTTCTCCTCCCAGCTATGGATTAATTAGTAGGACTTGTATCAGTAAATCATTATTATCTCAAAATATTCTTACAATCCAAAAATATTTTTCTAGCTTTAATCAACCTACAAAAGGTTGATAAACTGTAAAAAACAAATCAATAGATTCAAAGAAGTGGAAATAGCAATGTATTGAATCCATGATGGTATTAGTAAGAAAATAAAAAACAAATCAATACATACTTACTTTTTTCTTTTGAAATTATTTTGTTCCAAGCAAGGCAATAAAGCCACTAAGATGACAGATAATAACGACTGACATTTAAATTTTTGAAGATCAAAGCCAACTTGGAAGCAAGAAGCTGGAAGAGAATTTCATCAAGCGAGTCATTTGAAAGAGCAGAGTTTTTTTTAATCTCTTGTAAACAGGGGTTACCAAGGATCTTGTTAATGTCCTTAGTCTGTGCTGTTTTAAAGTGTTACATTTTCTCAATTTTAAGATCCTTCAACATATTTCTGTGATGAGGTATTGTAACTATTTACACTACATCATTCAAACTGTTGTCCGCATCTTCATTGCTATATTCACAATGTTTCGGCTGCTGTATGCTCCAACCTTGTTCAGGTGATATACATTGAAATTTCGAACTGAACACTTTATTTAGTCCACAGGAGTAGATTGTTCTAATTCCACGTGCTATGCCTTTCATTTTTTGGGATATCAGATAATTCAACTCTAAGTTTTTGTTATCTGTTCTGTGGCCAGGTATTGAACTCACAAGTCTTTGTGTCAAGTCACTCTTTGGATTACTCAGTCATATTTATATTTCCAAATGTGAATTCATGCTGGATTTATCTACTATGTCTCTAATGAAGACATATTTACCTATGGGAAAGCAGTGAATGATGGGTATTTCCAAACATGAAGACTGCAAGCTGGATATAGTTTCTATATCTGGTAAGGACATATTTCCCAAAAGGAAAACAGCACTATGTGAGCTGCCCTTTTGACAGCTGCTCCTTGCAGGGAAGGTTTAGACTTTGCCTGTATTAAAAAAGCAAATGCTTGGTTTGACTCCAGGAGACTAACTTTCTTTATTCTATGAACTAATGTCACTAAGTGCCCGTCATATGACCCAAGTGACTTCATCTTAACTAAAAGGAAATAATTGCCTTTTGCATCACTAGATCTTCCAATGAATGTATTGTCTAATCTTTTGTTGATTTTTGTATTCCTTCAGGATTAGACAAGCAGACACTAAGTGGTGAATAGTCTGAACATAATCTATATATTGGGTCTGCACTATTTTTGACTATGTTTACCTGGTAATTCCTGGTAATTAGGTTTTCATCCTGTGCAGCCATTATAAATGCCACTGTCTCTGCTTTTAGCCCAACACTCTGCAGCTGCTAATGGGTTTTATGTTTATTTCTTTTGGCATCTTTACTTTTCTTTTTTGTTGTTGCTGTTGACAAAGCCAATGGTTTTTGAGAAAAGCCATTATCATTCTAATGTTTAGACTATAAATCTAATAAAAATATGAGGCTGTTTGGAAAATAATTGTTTTATCAGAAAGTATATAAAAACAATTGTAAGTTAAATTTATTTAAATATTGTTTGTCACATATGTAATTTACTTTCATTTTAAATGACTGCCGTACACATGACAACTGTCCATACAGCAAGTATGGAGGTGGTGTCTCCTCCATGAAGATAGTAAAGGGGAGTTATAATTCTGAGTAAACTATTATAAACCCCCTAACATTTATATATACAAAAATGAGAAACAGCAAGACATGAAAACAACAAATCAAGTATTATTTATTATCTGGTTGCTATGTGATGTTGGAGACATGGAGGACAGTAATACTGAGTAAAATTGTGAGTTTGGGGTCAGATGTAGATCAAATATGGATTAGAATCCAATAGAATGATAAGATAAATAATAAGTAAAGTGTATACAATCATTCTCATATGTTTTTTCATAGACATGTGTAATGAGTGTCCAGATAATTCAGTTGGGCAGTACAAGAAGTGTTTGGAGTTTTCTTATCTCGAATTTTTGTTGAGTACTAAGAGATAAATGTTACTATTATGGCCTGAAAAAGGAAAAGGAGCTGATACAAATGTTGACAGCCTGTCTGTGTTTGCTGCTTGTCCAGTTGTGAGAATGTCACGTTTGCGTGTATAGAGGAGAAAAGTGGGGGTTGATTTTCATTGGTTTAGTATGAGAAATTAATGATATAATTGTTATAATTATTTTTGAGGCTATAATTAATTTTTATTTACATTTTTTTCTGGACACTACATCGTGACAGTATAAGTAATTTTTTATTTATGTAATTTTTTTATGGACAAAACAATAGCTTGCCTTGCCCACTGGAAATGAATGTTGATAAGCACAAGTTTGATATTAGGAAAGCCAGTGCAGTCCAAGACTTCAATATTTGGGTGTTGTGACCCTAGTACCAGATTCCATGCATGGGATAAAGTGTTAGCTGTGGAAGTTTTTTTCAATTTCTTTGGAGTTAGTGTAAAGTGAAATTGTCAAGCTAAGTTCAGATTGCAATTCCTTTTGTGCTCATGCCCTTAGGAAAGGCATGAATACTGTTGTAGCATACTTACAGATGATAATGGGTATGCCCCCATTCCCATAAATACAGTAGTGAATACTGTATGTGTGGTCTACAGTCTGCAGTTGAAGATTCATTGTGGAATTCACTTGCCTCACTTCTAGCAGTTCACTACTTCTGCGTGCTGCTGGTGAATCTTATATGTGTTGTTCTTGTCTTAAGTATTATTGTTCATTACCAACCTTTGTTTGATTATTCTATTCAGTTACAACAAATACTGTCTCTTCTTTTTCTATCTATGGGTTAAGTAGCACAGTAGGTGTTTTAAGTTGTGTGAATTTCTTAGATGAAGCATTATTATTATTATTATTAATTTTTGATTAATCTTTCTTTCATCTTTTTTTTTTTTTTTTACTAGTTTACATCTTGTAGTAGTAGATGTAATAGTTTTAAATTATCTAAATTTCTTAAATAGATCATTTTTAATTTTTGCGGATTTCTTTTCTTTTATTATTGTTTCTTATCACTTAAGTTGTATGGAATTGAATTAAGGAAAAAAAAACATTCAGTGTCATCTTGACTTCGATCATTTGTGTTCTTTGGTAGCTGTTTGACCTGGATAGTGTCTTACTAATTTGGTCACAGAAATTCAGCAGCAGCTGGAATTCAAATTTAATCTTTTAGCTATGATTTTCTGCATGCTTTATTGTTTGTTTAACCCCTGAATTTCAGATCTCATCAAATGCTACATTCTTTTTCTGACCCATGCTACTTTAACAAAATCCAAAGAAGAATCTGTAATCTAATCAATCCTGACTGGGCATCTCAACTTCAGTTGCTTTCTCACCAATATGACGCAGCTTCTCTCTGTCTTTTCTATAAATATTTTCATGACAACTTCTCTGACAAGCTTTTTTCCCTGGTGACCCAACTACACGAATTTAAGCGTGCTACTTGATTGGCATCTAGGTCCCACCCTTTTACTGCTGAAGTAGCTAAATGCGACCACCACTTCTACTGAGTTTTTTGTTCTTACACTTCCCACCTGTGGAATACCCTTCCATTTACTTGCTTTCCTGATTACAGTCTTCAAAAATTTAAATGCGATGTCAATCGCCATCTTCTGTTTTCTTGAACCTCGTTCATCTTTTGTACTTTTCTTAAATCCTCCCTATTTTCAGTTTTCTCTTTCACTCCCTGTAATCCCCTGCACACTAGTGGCATTCCTGGCGATGGGTAATTTGTCGCCATTTTATATCTTTAATTTTGTGCATACACGTTTGTTTCTGATTTTGCCAATTTCACAGTATAGTAGGGTCAGTTGGGCACCGTATGTGATGTCAACATTATACTTTCATTCATCTTCCCACAGTGCCTCTGACTCAACACGGAGGCCTACATCAAATGCTTTGAGGAAGTAGTGCTGCCCTGGGTCAAGAGAGTGGCTACTGGAAGACCCTATGTCTGGCAATAGGACTCTGCACCATTCCACACAAGCAGGAGAACCCATTCATGGCTGTCAGATAGTTTCTGTGACTACATCACTCCTAACATCTGGCAACCTAACCCCCGCCCAAACTTCAATCCCTTTGATTATTATATGTGAGGCACAGTTGAGTGAGAGATCAACAAAACTCCAAAGATGAACTGAAGGCAAGAATTATGGCAGCATTCACCAATTTCAACAAGGAGACTGTTCAGAAGAGTTGCAGGAGGTTCTGAATCCGTGTGAAGTCATGGTTGAAGCCAATACTGATTTTATTGAATAAATTTATTCTTTAGTATTTTTAAATATTCTGGAAAATATATCTGTTAAAATGACATACCAGTATTATTTGCATTTTTGCGTAATTGAGACGACAATTTATCCATCGCACCCTGTATATATAAACAACCCAAGCATTACAGGAAAGAGCTACAAAATTAAGATGCAAGGAAAAATAGTCTAAAATGAATATCACTATGTGCCACTAAGAAATGTTGGCAATTTAAAACTATTACATCCATACTGACATTTCTGATGCATAATCATCTTTGTATATATTATAACACCACTATTATATGGCTATTGTTATAAAGCACTCTTACTTTATATAACATACTTCATATAAGGATTCTGTATATGCAGTTCTGAAGACTGACTCCAACCAGTCTTGCCTCTAACCTAGAGGTCTTCATAGTAATGCATTAGTTCATATAGTTACGATAGATAGATAGTTTGTTTGTTTAACCAGCATATCTACCTTCATTGGGCCATTTAATGCTGAAAAAGTTTTTTTTTTCTTTTTCAAAAAAGTATAGTTGGTAATATTGTTTTTCAAAAAAGTATAGCTGGTAATATTGTTTTCCAAGAAAGTATAGCTGGTAATAATATTTTTTTCCAAAAGCATATAGCTGGTAATAATATTTTTTTCAAAAACATATAGCTGGTAATAATATTTTTTTCAAAAACGTATAGCTGGTAATAATATTTTTTTCCAAAAGCGTATAGCTGGTAATAATATTTTTTTCAAAAACGTATATCTGGTAATAATATTTTTTTAAAAAATGTATAGCTGGTAATAATATTTTTTCAAAAAGAAATGTGCTAGAATAGACCTGGAAGTTTGGAAAAGACGTGGAAGTTCACTATTTGCCCATAGCTGGGACCCCAACAAGTGCTACCACCCTGGGTCAGGGTGGACCTGGGAACACCAGCAATTAAGAGGTGGTTCCACACTTCCTCAAAACCTCCTGATCAGAGGCCTTGCTGTTGGATGCAGTTTAACGTCGTACCCAGGACGAGTTCATATAGTCACCGGAGGTGTACTATTTACTCCACAATATCCCCCCTTTTGAGATTAATACTTTTATAAAATATTTAAATTTTTATTAGTATCTCCCCTTCTTCTTTCTGGAGAGTTTGTTGACATACTTGACTTTGTAGCGTTTCCGTCTCAGATCCAGTTCCAGTTCTTCAGTATGCTTTCTTTTTCTTGGACTTGTCTTTGTAGGTTCCATGACGTGTTGTGGTGCTGGCACATCAAAAATGTCATGTAGCATTTTTATTGGTTCTTCCAATATTTCAGGTCTTTCATCACTGAATCTTTTTTTCAGCTGATTATGATGCTTTTTATGTTTGATTTTTTTCCCTTTCACCATGTAAATCAATTAGCCAATTCTTGTTAATATTATACCGTCTTCCCATGTTTCTTTGCCATCTTTATATGCTCTAAAGAACACTTTATTGCAGATCTTGAAAAGTCCCTCATCAGGATGGTATATAAATTCTGATATGGTGTTTTGGACAGCATCTGACAGACATAAGAGATGTTGAAGAATTTTGTTTTCTTCTGAATTATATCCAACAACTCCTGTTGTTGTTTTTGTAGTTCTAACAACTGTTGATTCTGCTGTTGTTGAATTCCAACTATGGAAGCCAAAATTTTCTCCATATTTGCAAGAATTTTTTTTTTTTTTTAAAACCAATATGGTTGAAATTCTTGTAACTCCAGTTACAAATCCTATGAGTTTCCAAAATCCTTGTTACAATGGTTATAACTTGTAAATGTTCCCAATTCTTGACATGACAGTTATAAATCGTCTGAGTTTCAAATCCCTTATCACTACTATTATAACACCACTATTATATGGCTATTGTTATAACACACTCTTACTTTATATAATATACTTCGTATAAGGATTCTCTATGACACCTGTATAGTTAGTCTGAAGACTGACACAACTGGCTACCAGTCTTACCTCTGAGCTGGAGGTCTTTATAGTAATGGACTAGTTCATATAGTCACCAACGATGTACTGTTTACTCCACAACAGTTAATAAATTAAGAGAGATTTATTTATTAAAATGTGAAAATCTTTGTTATTCAGTTATATTCCTTTGTAGGAGTTGTTCTCCTTGTCAGAGGCGGATAATGGAAGTGGACCCATCAAGTTTTGTTGGCAGCGAGGCAATGGTAACTACCTAGTTATCTCTGGGTAAGTATGTCATTTTTGAATATTGTATTTTCTATCCTCTGTATACAGAAGTGTCACCTGCAATAATATGTTGATATTATTACATAAGATATTTTATGTTGCTATATTTTAAATGAGGAATTATTATTGTATACCATACCATCCAGGTTTGCATACCTGTCTTGGTTGTTATACTTAAAATATTTCAGCCTTTGTACCTCTGGCCTTCTTGGGGTGTCTGTCATGCTTGGCAAACTTCTCTGAATTTTGATCTGAACCCTTTATTCAGCTCACAGTAGGTAGATTGTTCACATTGTAGATATTATTAACTTGCATGTTTCCACAGTAGGATTAAAACATTATTGTTTATTCTCAGTGTATCTTTTGACTAATCTTGAAGAAAGGTGACTGGAAGATCTTGGAAAGTTGGTTCACTGTATCATGCCAGATGATTCTTCTTGCCAGAATCCTTGCATGTTTAGGAATCTACCATTTGTCAGTGCATTGAATATTGCTGCCATATTTGGTTTGGTTCCTCTGCTATATATCTCAAGTTTGTGAACAAAATCAAAAGCAGGGTCTGCAATGTTATTAGTCTTAACCTGGCAGTTATCTTTCCATTCCTGTGATGAGGCCTCTTAGTGTCTTTTCTATAAATATCTTTATGGAAATTGTTCTAATGAGCATTCATTCCTGATTCCTCAACCACATGAATTTAAACATACTACTAGATTGGCAATTAGGTCTCACTGTTTTATTGTTGAAATAGCTAGAAATTTAAATGCAACGCTAATCGCCATTTTCTGTCTTCCTGAATTCTGTTCTTTTATAGTCCATTCTATTCACTAACATCTTAATCTTTCAGTAGCCCCTTGCATTTTAGGAGCATTATTGTCTTGCTTGGGATAAAAAGATTTTTAAAAATCTATTGAATGTATAGGATAAGTCAAGAATAGTTTGACAGATCTTGAAGAAACTTTGTTTAATTGATTCATGAAAACCATTTTTGAACTGATTAAAATTTGAGTTCAGTAGTTAAAAAAATTAATCTGTGTTTCTATTGAATAAATAATATATTCTAAAATAAGTTAATTGATTCTTGTCTTCCTGTAGGGTCTTCTGTAGCCTAACAGTAAAGGCACACTCAGCTAAGAGGTTTCTCCTGGTTGAAAGTTGAGTTGAAATACCAGGAGGAGGTGGATAAGCTACCCACGCTCACTGAGAAGATTTAGTGAGAGGTAATAATATGAGAGGATGGAGAGAAGGAATTCCCCAAAGTTATGATGTAAACCAGAGGGGATTCACCAAAATGCTGCTACTTCGCCATAACATCCCCCCCCCCATGCTAGTTTGGGCAAATGTCCATAAATATGAAGTCAGTATAAGAGAGAAGAGAGGCAGAAGAGACAGAGAGAGGCCCACATGATTATCTGCCAATGAAAGCCTCTGACTTCAGTCTAGTGCCAAACTTTACCAACGACAGCAAACCAGATTTTGTCAGGTCAACAATAATATCACTTCCAATTTAGACGCAGGTTGGGCTGATAATTAATTGCATGCAAACTCTGATATAAACCAATTATTTTACGGAGGACTTATGCAAAAACAGTATTTACTTTTGGTCAATTTATTCGAGTTATTTTTTTTCCCCGTACATTGTTGCCCTGCTTGGAGCAGCCCAACATGAAGATACCTGCAACGATTCAGTCTTAGCTGCCTTATGATCAAACTTATATCCCAACACGGGATAGGGTTAGCTTGGAATTGAAGCAGTCACTTCAGTGACCAGCCGCGGTGTTGGAAGTCATGGACGACCGGGAAGGGTGTTGCACAATTACAGGAGGACTGATATAATATAGCAGTTCAGTACTCTTTTCTTTGTTTCTAACAGATTTTTCCTATGTCTTAATACTTTGATTAGCTTCATGTTTCTTTTGCTATTCCAATGCATCTTTGTGTATCACACTTTCCATCATCTGTTGCTACACCTCCCAAATTTCAAGAATATTCTTGAAAAATAAAGCACAATTTATTTTCTTCTATTTTCAGTACCGATAATATTGTGAGAATATTTGATCGTCATGGTCTATTGAAAGATACCATTCTCTTGCCTGGGTGAGTGATTTTTTACAAAATACATTTTCATTGCCAGTACGATCAGGAAGGAATATATCTGTCTGCCTTACCTTCTTCATGGGAGTAAAACAAACAGTTGTGCTTGATATTAAATCCACTGAGTTTATGATGGTGAGAGGTGCTAAAAAGTTCTCAGCCCAACCCACTTCAAAAAATCTAACCAAATGACCAAACTTCAGATTTTACTTTTCTATCTCAGTCTTTTCCCATCTATCTTTCTAGGTTTTTTCCTATCTATCTTTCTCAGTCTTTTCCTCTCTATTTTTCTCAGTCTTTTCCTATCTATCTATTTTTCTCAGTCTTTTCCCATCTATCTATCTTTCTAGGTTTTTTCTTATCTATCTTTCTCAGTCTTTTCCTCTCTATTTTTCTCAGTCTTTTCCTATCTATCTATGTTTCTCAGTCTTTTCCTATCTATCTATTTTTTTCAGTCTTTTCCCATCTATCTATCTTTCTAGGTTTTTTCTTATCTATCTTTCTCAGTCTTTTCCTCTCTATTTTTCTCAGTCTTTTCCTATCTATCTATGTTTCTCAGTCTTTTCCTATCTATCTATTTTTCTCAGTCTTTTCCCATCTATCTATCTTTCTAGGTTTTTTCTTATCTATCTTTCTCAGTCTTTTCCTCTCTATTTTTCTCAGTCTTTTCCTATCTATCTATTTTTCTCAGTCTTTTCCTATCTATCTACGAGGGCCATTCAATAAATAAGGTGAATTTTTTGGTATAAAGACTTCTAATACAGATAGATGTTTACTTTTTTTGTTTTTTTCAACGTTGTCTCTCAGCACCAGCACTGTCACACACTTTTCCCATCTGTGCACAAGCTTCCGTATTCCCTCAGGGTAAAAATCTTTGGACTGATGTCTCAGCCAGTTGCTCACAACACTTTTGACTTCATCGTCACTTTTAAATTTCGTGCCTCTCGTGAACGCTTTCAAGGGACCAAACAGGTGAAAGTCTGAAGGGCCAAGGTCTGGGCTGTAAGGGGCATGAGGGAGCAGTTCCCAGCCCAGCTCGTTGATGGTCCGCACAGTTTGGGCTGCTGTGTGAGGCCTTGCATTGTCATGATGCAAGATGACTCCTTCTGACTGATGACCCCTGCGTTTGTCCCAACAGATAAGCTCAAAGTCCTTGCAATGTCATCCACTGTCACCCTTCTGTCAGACTGAATGAGGTCATTGACTGATTCAATCACCTCAGGAGACCTCACTTCTGTAGGCCTCCCAGGCCTGTCTTCATCCTCAACCGTCCTTCTTTAAACAATTTAGCCCACTTGTAGACATTTATTTGGCTGAAACATGTGGCACCATACACAGTTGACATTCTCCTATGAATTTCAACTGGTTTGCACCCTTCAGCAACCAAAAACGTGATAACTGACCGCTGTTCAATCCTGGAGCATGCTTCTTGGTCGGCCATCTTTGTTAATCGCCAAAACTCTCAAAGTTATTTTTTAATCTGTAAAAGAAATTAAATCCATGTGAAAAAGAAGTAAAACAAAAAAAAAATTAAAAAAAAGTAAGCTTCTATCTGTATTAGAAGTCCTTATACCGAAAAATTCACCTTCTTTATTGAATGACCCTCGTATTTTTCTCAATCTTTTCCTATCTATCTATCTTTCTTAGTCTTTTCCTATCTATCTATCTTTCTTAGTCTTTTCCTATCTATCTATCTTTCTCAGTCTTTTCCTATCTATCTTTCTCAGTCTTTTCCTATCTATCTATCTTTCTCAGTCTTTTCCTATCTATCTATCTTTCTCAGTCTTTTCCTATCTATCTATCTTTCTCAGTCTTTTCCTATCTATCTATCTTTCTCAGTCTTTTCCTATCTATCTATCTTTCTCAGTCTTTTCCTATCTATCTATCTTTCTCAGTCTTTTCCTATCTATCTATCTTTCTCAGTCTCTTCCTATCTATCTTTCTTTCTCAGTCTCTTCCTATCTATCTTTCTTTCTCAGTCTTTTCCTATCTATTTTTCTTCCTCAGTCTTTTCCTATCTAGCTTTCTTCCTCAGTCTTTTCCTATCTAGCTTTCTTCCTCAGTCTTTTCCTATCTAGCTTTCTTCCTCAGTCTTTTCCTATCTAGCTTTCTTTCTCAGTCTCTATCTATCTCAGTCTTTTCCTATCTAGCTTTCTTTCTCAGTCTCTATCTATCTCAGTCTTTTCCTATTTATCTATTTTAGTCTGTGACATTGAGATCTCTGGATGTTGATCAAACAAAAAAAGAAAGAAGGAAGGAATAGAAGAGAGTCTACTAACTGGCTGATAATTGTTGAAATTGCAGTAAAATGGATTGAAAAGTTGAAGGAAATTAAAAAATGAAATGCATTGAAAAATCACGTTTTGAGATAATTCCAAGGAGAATCAAACCCTAGATGAAATTCAGTAGGATTGAACAAACCCAAACTGCTGATCCTGCCCCCACTACTTGCTGATAAGAAAGAGACCATTAAGGTATCCGTGAAGATGTTAAATAAAATAAAAACATGTTTCGAATCAACCACCCAGAAGAAAAGAAAATTTTGACAACATTCATTCAGAGAAAATTTTATATCCAAGAATTAATTAAAAAATAAAAAAAATTAATTACTATTTTGAAATGGTCATGAGCAGGTAGGCTGTGTGGTCAAATGTTCGTAAAACAAGAGAAGAGATAAACTATCATTTTAAGGAAAGTGGAAAAGATTTTTCTTTCTCCAATTCTTGAGTGGTTTGCTTGATCGAGGGGTTCCTAGTATGGAGCAAGCTGATAGATAAGAACTAATGACTGGAAACCCCTTTTGTCTTTCAGTGCACCATCTGGAAGTTGGATTTATCAATCCAGCCCCAGGAAGCTGAGCTGAGGTTGGCTGTTAAGAAAGTAAGAGAAGGAAAAGGAAGAAGAAAGAGAAGGGAGAGAGAGAGAGAGAGAGATTAGCACCACCTATATAAAAGTGAGGTTATGAGGCGAAGTGTAAAGAGAGTAGGAGTTAAGGGGTGGCTTAATTCCTCTGACTACTCTCAAAAGGGAGCTGGACAACCCAAATTTGTAAAACCACTTAAGTAAATGTATTTTTCTATATGGAAATTTGGAAGAGGTTGATACTTAGGGTAGAAGACAAATGAACCCAGACCTTAATCAACCCCACCCTTGCAGAATGCAGGACTCCATATAAGCTGGCAATTTTGGACTTGGAAACAGTAGAGTTGAGAGAGTTGAGAGACAGAGAAAGAGACACCGGAATCTGCATCATTCTTCTCTGAGACCTCCTGACCAAAGACCTTATGCTGGACATGTAGACAAGAACTTAGAAATTTAAGTTACTACTAAAACAAACTGCAGACACTGAAAGGGATCCCAGTGTCATTTGATTATAACAAGTGGGAAGGGTTAAAAGCACCGTATACAAAAAATCATATATAAACCAAATCACTGTTACATTTTAATCTGAATTAATTCTTTATTCCAAAGGTTTCTTGTTTTTTTGTGTAGCTCAAAGGATCGAACTGTCTTCATTCTAAGTTTGCTTTATTAGTGATCTTCTCACTCTCTGAGATCAAAAATACAACATGGCAGAGTAGTGAATGGTCATGAACAGACAAATGCCAGCTAAGTCAAGTGGAACCGTCTTAGCAACATGATGCCAGTGACAAAATGAGCCACACGCTAATGAGTGATGAGTCACCTAATTGGTTACCGCTGTCTAGGGCCCGATGATAGGGGTACATATTTGATAAGGAAGTGGAAGTTGGGCATAATTCTTTTCCTATATATCTTTTTATGTCAGTCTATTCCTATCTATCTATCTATCCATCTCAGCCTTCTCTTATCTTTCTCTGTTCCTATCTATCTACCTATCTATCTGGGTCTATTCCTATCTATCTATCTCGGTCTATTTCTTTCTATCTATCTCTCTATCTCGTTCTCTTCCTATCTATCTTGTTCTCTTCCTATCTATCTCGTTCTCTTCCTATCTATCTCGTTCTCTTCCTATCTATCTCGTTCTCTTCCTATCTATCTCGGTCTATTCCTATCTATCTCGGTCTATTCCTATCTATCTCGGTCTATTCCTATCTATCTCGGTCTATTCCTATCTATCTATCTATCTCAGTCTATTTCTATCTATCTCGGTCTATTCCTATCTATCACGGTCTATTCCTATCTATCTATCTATCTATCTATCTCCGTCTATTTCTATCTATCTATCTCATTCTATTCCTATCTATCTATCTCGTTCTATTCCTATCTATCTATCTCGTTCTATTCCTATCTATCTATCTCGTTCTATTCCTATCTATCTATCTCGTTCTATTCCTATCTATCTATCTCGTTCTATTCCTATCTATCTATCTCGTTCTATTCCTATCTATCTATCTCGTTCTATTCCTATCTATCTATCTCGTTCTATTCCTATCTATCCTTCTCGTTCTATTCCTATCTATCTATCTATCTATCTCGGTCTATTCCTATCTATCTCGGTCTATTCCTATCTATCTCGGTCTATTCCTATCTATCTCGGTCTATTCCTATCTATCTCGGTCTATTCCTATCTATCTCGGTCTATTCCTATCTATCTCGGTCTATTCCTATCTATCTCGGTCTATTCCTATCTATCTCGGTCTATTCCTATCTATCTCGGTCTATTCCTATCTATCTCGGTCTATTCCTATCTATCTCGGTCTATTCCTATCTATCTCGGTCTATTCCTATCTATCTCGGTCTATTCCTATCTATCTCGGTCTATTCCTATCTATCTCGGTCTATTCCTATCTATCTCGGTCTATTCCTATCTATCTCGGTCTATTCCTATCTATCTCGGTCTATTCCTATCTATCTCGGTCTATTCCTATCTATCTCGGTCTATTCCTATCTATCTATCTATCTATCTCAGTCTATTTCTATCTATCTATCTCGTTCTGTTCCTATCTATCTTGTTCTATTCCTATCTATCTATCTATCTCAGTCTATTCCTATCTATCTATCTATCTCGGTCTATTCCTATCTATCTCGGTCTATTCCTATCTATCTCGGTCTATTCCTATCTATCTCGGTCTATTCCTATCTATCTATCTATCTCAGTCTATTCCTATCTATCTTGGTCTATTCCTATCTATCTATCTATCTATCTATCTATCTCAGTCTATTTCTATCTATCTATCTCAGTCTATTTCTATCTATCTATCTCAGTCTATTTCTATCTATCTTGATCTATTCCTATCTATCTCGGTCTATTCCTATCTATCTATCTATCTCAGTCTATTTCTATCTATCTATCTCGTTCTATTCCTATCTATCTCGTTCTATTCCTATCTATCTCATTCTATTCCTATCTATCTCGGTCTATTCCTATCTATCTATCTATCTCAGTCTATTTCTATCTATCTATCTTGGTCTATTCCTATCTATCTCGGTCTATTCCTATCTATCTATCTATCTCAGTCTATTTCTATCTATCTATCTATCTCGATCTATTCCTATCTATCTCGGTCTATTCCTATCTATCTATCTATCTCAGTCTATTTCTATCTATCTATCTCGGTCTATTCCTATCTATCTCGGTCTATTCCTATCTATCTCGTTCTATTCCTATCTATCTCGGTCTATTCCTATCTATCTCGGTCTATTCCTATCTATCTCGTTCTATTCCTATCTATCTCGTTCTATTCCTATCTATCTATCTATCTCGTTCTATTCCTATCTATCTAGCTATCTATCTCGTTCTATTCCTATCTAGCTATCTATCTCGGTCTATTCCTATCTATCTCGGTTTATTGCTATCTATCTATCTATTCCTATCTATCTATCTATCTGTCTATTCCTATCTATCTATCTCTGTCTATTCCTATCTATCTATCTCTGTCTATTCCTATCTATCTATTATGTTGGCAATGCATTAGAAATACAAGCTTTTATTAATTGAATAGCTGCAGATATTTCTAATGGACAACACTTGCTGGTTAATTCAATAAAAAGCTATATGCAAGATGAGCATGTTTTCAAAGCAACTCCAATGCCTACAATATTGCAGCATCATTAATCTCTTGAGAGTGATGGTCAGCATGGTAGTCTCACAAAACATTCTGATTTCATTCCATTATTAATGTAGCTTTATGCTAAGGTTGACTTCAATAAATATTTATTACTAGACCCTTTCATATATACCACAAAGAATTGGAGCTAATAAGTAATTGTAATGATAATATCAGACATTTCCTTATAAGGAAACACTTGGCATTCATTGATTTAAGCTGCCAGTGCTACTTGACTTATGCTTTTCTTCACTCTCTTGCCATCAGGCTGGGATCAAAGTGTAGTATCTGTTCTCCTCATTTCTAATGGTAATGATACTATTAGCCATTTCTTTATAAAGAAATATTTGGTATTCATTGATCATGCAACCAGTGTTACGAGTGTTTTGATTTTCTTCACTCTCTTGTCATCAAGCTGGGATCAAAGTGTAGTATCTGTTCTCCTCATTTCTAATGGTAATGATACTATTAGCCATTTCTTTATAAAGAAATATTTGGTATTCATTGATCATGCAACCAGTGTTACTAGTGTTTTGATTTTCTTCACTCTCTTGTCATCAAGCTGGGATCAAAATGTAGTATCTGTCTTTGGGCAGACAGATGACATTGTATCTCTCAATTGTATTTCTGTCTTTGAATAGAACACAAAAAAAATCATTGTTGGATTCCAACCCTATAGCAGCACCTCCCACATTGGAACAAAGTGGGAGGGTCGGTGGAATATCAACACCAGCACAACATTGCTTACGAGGACTGGGCATTTGTTTGGATTTGGCCTATGTCCACTCACTTGGGCTCCCCACTTTAAACTGGCCTTGTGATATATCCCGTAACTGTGGGAGGACAAGTAAATACCAAGTGTAGTATCTGTCCTCATCTTTAAACTGAAGATTACATTGAATCATGAAACAGATAGCTGCTGTTCACCTCAGTGTCCACTTTTATTTTTACATGTACTCTCTCTCTCTCTGAGATGGAGCACTTTACTCATAATTATAGCATCCCTTTAAAACATATATATATATATATATATATATATATATATGTTTTTGTCATCCACAGACAGACTGTTTCGCTGTTTCTCAGCTCATCAGTGTGGCTAGACGTCCGGTTGCCTCTAGCTAGGATCGAAACCCGACTGAATTGGCGACAGTCGGAACTTCTACCACTAAGCCGTCGGCGCACGACAGGGATGAAGGTGAATTTTAGCGTGTTTATTTTTAGATTTAGATAAACACACAGTGACTGACAGTGACTCAATTCTGCTGAAGAGTCGTGCTTAAATAGTCACTGTTTACAAATTCACACCTCAAACCAAAGAGCTCAACCGAAATTAATTTTTCAGGAGCCAATATTTTTGTCATCCACAGACAGACTGATTCGCTGTTTCACAGCTCATCAGTGTGGATAGACGTCCGGTTATATATATATATATATATATATATATATATATATATAAAGTTAGAGATTGCTATCAATACAGTAAAATTGCAGTATTTTTGGGGACAGTGTAGTTGTCAATGTTTGATGTGATATGAATGAAATGAAATATCCTGTCAACCACTTGCAAGTTAAGTAAAAGTCTGACAAAACACAATAGGGGAGAAAAATATTGGAATATATTGTCTTTGAGTAAAAGCTATAAAAAGATACCTTAAGTAGAAGTCACATCTTTTAAAACTTAGAAAAGTACCATATTTGACATAAGATGCATGATTACTACTGACATATATGTAAGTGTATATAAGTAATCTCATCAGCTAATGAGAAATAATATTTTGCTTTATCTTTAACCACAGATATAGAATAAGACACTCCTAGAGGCATAATAAAATTGATGGGGGAATATTTATTTATTTATTTATTCTTGAACTTAAGACCACACTGTTAATTTCACACTTTATTGAGAAAAATTCTGACCTCCCAATTATTAAGATTTCCTCCTTTTATTAGGTTCCTAAGACACAACTATTATGCAGGACTGCTTCTCGAACTCCAAAATCTTGATTGTCTTTATGGCTTAATGAGCCCCTATCTGTTACCATGTACAGTGTTGTTCGATAAAGGTGACTCACCTGATTTTTTTTACTTAAAAATTTTTTCACCTATTGTTTTTGGGGTCAAACTAATTTTTAATCTTACTAATATAAAGACCCCTCCTGACCACCTAGTAAAAAAGTTTACTCATCTTAAGGTATTCTATTGATAATTATAATTTTGGATATAAATGAGATTTAGGGAAAAACTCTGTGTAAAAAAAGTGACTCACTTATTTCCTGCAACTCGTAATCAATAGAAACATAACCGAACAGCTTTAAATAAAGAATAATAGAGGTATAATTTATTTATAATAGGTAATATAGTTCGAAATATTTAATAATCTATGGGTCCTCCTTTATTTTGAATAGCCTTTTCAACCCTTTTTGGCATTGACTTGATTAGGTTCTGGCAAATCTCATCTCCAAGCATTGAATTCCATTCGGATATGAAATTCACAATCAAATCCTCTTTGTTGCTCAACTGCTTTCTCAAGAGTCTGTACTTTATAATGCTCCATAAGTTTTCTACGGGGTTGAGGTCAGGAGATTGGGGCGGCCATGTCATAACACTCACCTGCTTCTCATCAAAGTATTCCTTCATCAATTTTGATTTGTGACAGGGGGCATTATCCTGCATAAAAATGAGCTTGGTGGGGTCGATTTGCACCCTTTCAGCAGAAGGGAGCAGACAAGACTCTAAAATTCTCTTGTACTGCTCGCTCCTGAGGGTCTTTTCAATAGGTTTTAAGAAACCAGTTCCATGAAAAGAAAAGCATCCCCAGAACATTATACTGAACGAATGCTTGACAGTACTTACTGCTAAATTCAAAGAGCTTTCAAAGCTTCTTGTTCGGATTTTAGATCGCTTATCCTTTGAATTTAGCTCAACTTTTGTTTCATCGGAGAAGAGAACATTTAGTAAAAAAAAATCAGGTGAGTCACTTTTATCGAACAGCACTGTGTATGTGTGTACATATATATATATATATATATATATATATATATATATATATATATATATCCTTTACCTCAGCGGTATAACTTTTATTTTTCAAGTTTCACCTTGGGTGACCACTTGGGAATACCAGGTGCTGGATGCTTGAATGTGCGGGTGGAATTTTAAATTGGAGAGCCAAACTCCAATTCCAGTCATGTTTGTTATATTGACTTACCTTGGGAAAGGTACGAATCTACCTATTCAGCCCCCAGCTATGAGTTAAATAGTAGGAATTGTATTAGTAAATCATTATTATCTCCAAAAAATTATCACAATATAAGAATATTTTCTGGCTTTAAATGACCTACAAAGGGTTGATAGACCATAAAAAACAGATCAATCAATCAACCAGTTTCACCTATTTCTAGGAGGCAAAGAAATGCAGAACTAACATCAATGTGAACAAGAAAAAAATGCCCAATACCTAATAATGCCCTCTATGGAGTTCGTTTTACCCTTTTGTCGCTGTAAATTAATGACATTGTTCAAAGTTACTTTGTTTCTCTGCCAAATCTTTATCACTGACTATTTGCTTTGATCCATTTCATTAGCAAATTAAATACCATGAGAATTAAAATATCTATCTTTTACTTTAATAGTATCTCAATAATCGTATCTTACATATAACCAAATTCTGTGCTTTACGTTAAGTATGTACGGGTGATTATTGCTAAAAGGGAACCTGAGATATTACCTTTCACCTGAAGCTCTCAAATAGTCAATCTTTACCTTCCTGTTAAAATCGGTATCTTCTATCTTAATTCCTGTTCTTTTATTGTTTTCTCTCTTTAATAGTGTTTTTTCTTATTCTTTCACACTCAGTGACCCCTTGCATTTTAGTGGCTTTATTGCCTTGCCTTGTTAACAGACAATCTTTATATCACTGTTAAAAAAAAGTGTTGCTAAATGTTCTGAGATGAGATGTGTCTAAATTCTAGCATTTAAAGAAAAACTTTATTAGAATTGGAGAAAAAAATCCTCATGCATCTTCTAACTTTTAGAAACTATCTTACATTTTGCCATTTGTTCTTGTTTCAAATATTGCTGCTACATTTAGTCTGGTGTTCTTGCTATATATTTAGAAATTTTTTTTTAAATCCAAAGAAGAATCTGCAATGTTACTGATCCTGACCTAGCATTTCAGCTTCAGTCACTTTCCCACTGCTGTAATGTATCTCCCCTGTCCTTTTTCTTTTAATACTACCATGTTAATTCTTCTAATGAACTTTCTTCTATGGTACCAAAACTTTATGAATTTAAGCACAGTACTAGATTGGTAACAAGGTCGCATCATTTTACAGTTGAAATGGCTTCTTATAGCCATACTGTCTTAGTAACTTTATTGCCTTGCTTGGGTTGAAATGATTACAAAACATTTCTTTAATGTTTAATTTTTAAGGGTTATTTGTTGCACTGGATAATTTTTCTTGCCAGAATCTATCTTACATATTTATAAGTCTGCCATTGATTCATGCTTTGAATATTGCTGCCATGTATGGTCTAGTGCACCTGCTATATATTTAGAGATTCTTGATAAAAATCCAAAGAAGAATCTGCAATATTATCAGCCCTGACCTGACATCTTGACTTCAGTCACTTTCCCCCCACTGTAACTTAGCTTCCTTACCCCCTTTTCTTTAAATATTTTCATGCTAATTGGTCTGATGAACTTTGCTATATACTACCTAGATTTTATGAATTTAAACACACTACTAGATTGGCATCAAGGTCTCATCATTTAATAGTTGAAATGGCTATAGTTGTAACCGTAAGTTCTATGTTAATAGTTTCTTCTACTGCACTTCTTGCTTGTGGAATTCTCTCTTCTTGCTTCCTAGTCAACTTTCATCTTCAAAAATTTAAATGCACTATCATTTGTTGTTTTCCATCTTACTTTCTGTTCTTTTATTGTTCTCTCTCCTTAATAGTGTTTTTTTTTTTTTTCCTCATATTCTCTCACACTTCGTATCCCCTTGCGTGTTAGCTGCTTTATTGTCTTGTTTGGGCTAAAATGATTGAAAAAGAAAAGAAAAATTAATGTCTATATATGCAAGTATCAAGTAATTGGAAATACTGCAACTGGTTTTACATCCCCTGATGACTACAGACTTGATTAATGGCATTTTTGGATGAAACAAACACAATAAAACTCAATAGAATTCTTATTCAACCGAATTGTTTATTGAAACCAAAATAGAACAGTTAAGTCGGCACTCTGAATATGAACTGAAAGATTCCCTATTTGCTGAAGTAGCAATTTGTAAGCATTTATATAATAGCTGGCTACTCTCATTTTCTGAGCACACCCATCTGCTAGGATGGCTATTCAATCCCTGTTGCAGACACCTGCTCAAGCACATGTGTTCAACACCCACAGAGCCCACCTGTGGTGTATACTGCAACTATGCTAAGTGGATCCGAGTTACAGTTTCGCGGAGAGAGTGCATAATCTGTGATGATGAGCAGTTTTAACGAGGCTACTATCAGTCACTATCACTTGTGACTTTGTGCTAGCACAACCATCAACAGATTCTGTACAGTTCTATCAAATTCCACTGACATGGTCAACCCATGTTTTGGTTCTCATGCACTTTCCAAAAATGCCGCATGTTGGGATCGCTTCCCCAGACCAATAATATCAAGAAGGCACCTTCTGGACAAATCAGTCATGGTAAGATTTGAACCTCAGACTCATGGCTGGAAAGTGAACATTCTAACCACTTGGCCATATATATCTATAGTGTTTATATAGTGTTCACTGTTTTGACATCTGGTAGTTGGAGGTGACTTGTGACTGGGATTTGAGATATAATTCTCATCAGTTTTACAGCATCCAATGTTTACAAAGTCTGTCAACAGAACAACAAGAAAAAGTCTCACTGGGAGGTCAATAATAATATTATCTTTGGAAAGGTCAGATTTAGGTAGAAACTTACTGGAGAAGCTGATTAAAATACAAGTTGATCTTGACAATTTTTCCTACATAGAGTTGGCCTTCACCATCTTTGCCATTTTAGATGCCACTTTGCTTGACTTTCACTTGGCCCAGTCAACAAAATCTTCAAATTTATTAAGCTAAAACTACTTCACAAATTAACCTTCTATATACAGAGTGACCATAAAGTCTGGATACACCTGGATAATGAGGTCTAAATGAAAATTTATCAAACTATTTTGCAAAATATATTTTACTATAAAACAAAATTGAATGATAAAATGGAAAAACCTATAGTTATGTGTTCTGTCCCATCAAGAAATTTCTTCAGACTAATAATAGATCTTTTGATAGTCATTCTGATATATATATATATATATATATATATATATATATATATATATATATATATATATATATATTTTGAGACATGTTTCATTGAATAATTTAAACATGTTTTGTCTACTTATTTTCAGTAGGATCCTTTCATATTCACAGATAAACATTTTGGTGTCATTATTGAAGGCCAAGAGAAAATCACCATGTTGATACATATTTCGTTTATTTCCAAGTACTTTCGATATAGCTCAATGTCATCATCAAGGTATTGTTTATTACATGATAAATATTCTAGCGTTCATTATTGTGAAAGACAAAAATTGTTGTGATCATCTAAAAATTAAATTTCTTATATGTGGGATGAGGAGCACTGAGTCAGAGTGTGACCATTAACACCGTGTAAGGTATGGTTTGGTGAGATTTTACAAAATGAGTAGTAAAAGTAATAAGAAAAAAAAGAAACTATTAGTACAGACCATGGCATTTCAAACTATCTATTGTACATATTTTAAAACATTTGTGGAGTATTCATAATTAGTTTTATGAAGGTTTGGTTTCAATTTTTTAATATAAATAGCTTCAAGAATTTTTATGTCTAAATTATTCAACAAAACATGTCTCAATGAAAACATGCTGCCGAAATATACACATATATAAATTAGGAGATCAGCCAATTCCACTAGCTTGGTTTCAATCTTTTGGTATCTTCAGGTGATTTCGGTCAATTGATTTCCTAATGCTTTATTTTTTAACCCTAGAACACTAACCATCAATTAAAGTTACCCCACTACTAACCATGGGTATATCATACCCGATTTTGAAAATATCAAAAAAAATATTAAATATAAATCTTTATTTGAAATATTTTACATGCAGGTACTTCAAACTTTGTACTTTGAGTTAACATTAATAGGAACTGAAAAACATTATTTAGTTAAGAAAATCAGGTACTGAAAATTGTAATTAAAAATATGAAAATTTGCACTGGTTAGTGTTCTGGGGTTAAAAAATTTTTTTATTTAATTAACGCTATATTATTTAAAAATAAATAAATAAGTGCACAACGTGAGGGGTAGTAGGAGGGGAGGAGTAGGAGAAACACATGGGTATTGGAAACATATCGGTGGGGTGGGGGGGTTAAATGAAATATACATACTTTCTTTTTATCCCGCTTCATATGAACTCAACAGGAACAGGTCATAATTTCCAATCTCTCATTGAAAAGGTTTTTTAGTCTGGAAATGTTGTATTATTATAGCTAACTTGTTAACAAAGGTCGCAGATATTACTATGATTGTTGCAAGGTTACCTATTTTTAAATAATATAGGATTCATTAAATAAAAGAAAAATAAAGCATCAGGAAATCAGTTGACTGAAATTACCTGCAGGTACCAAAAGTTTCAGACCAAGGTAGCGGAATCAGCTGATCACCTAATTTTTTATCCTTAAAAGCTCTACTTGGTAAATTTTTATTTTTTTTATATGTGTATTGAGCACTTTTTAATACTACTGTTTCCTGGTCAAATTCAACTCTGACCATTAACTTATATATATATATATATATATATATATATATATATATATATATACACACACTATTCCACCTGCAGCCTATTGCGTCAACCTTGTGTTTACTGCTTACATTTAGTTTCAGGATGAGTTTGTGAAAGTAGAGATATTTTAAAAATACATTTATTTGCAGTTATTGAATTTGCTTTCAAAATTAAAAAATTGTCTGTTTGAAGAAAGTTGAACAATAAGAAATTGCAATGTCAAAATTCAGAGTGTTGGGATTCGATAGAATAACATAAAATATTGTTGCGGGGCTGCGTTTAATTTGGCCCTTTAGAATAATAAAATGATTTTCATTGAAAGAATAAGATTCAGTAGAAAAGACAATGTAGTTTCAGCAAATGAACATTAATATAACGACAAGAATACGAACAATTGGTCATAAATTTGAAAGTAATATCTTTTTGTTTGGGTTAATAAAATTCTGAAGTAAAATAGAAATTCTCTTTGTGTATGTATGTGAGAAACAATGAAATGTTGTTATGTGTGTGTTTGTGTGAAAAAGTCAACACGCGTGTGCGTGGTTCATACTAAAGAGGATACAAGAGATAGAATTTGTTCCTTACTGTGGACAGTGTTGTCATAGTCTGAAGTGGTCTCTTTGAAGTTTGTTAGCACTGTCGCTTTTAGCATGAGGTCATGAAGTTCACAAGTGAGAGTGGCGTGGCCCTTGATGACAGCTGTGTGTATCCTGTTTGTGGCCATATTTTGTGCGTTTTATACACTTTCTTGAAAGAAAATCGGCTATATCCCCCACTTCTTACACAATAATAAATTTAAATCTTTCTTTTCCCCACTCTCTATATATGACCTGTTTATATCTTTCTTTTGCCCACTCTCTATATATGACTTCTGTCAAACACACAAGATACAAAGTACACAGTGTTTTATATAGTAATAAGATTTGAACAAAAAAAAAAGCATTTTTTCCTTTAAGGTAACTTTTTCAATTAAATTAGATCAGAAGAATCATTGACAACCTATATAGAATATTAACGAAACTCACAAAGTGACAAACATCCTAGGAGGACAACAAGGAACTACAACTAAAAAACAATTTATTATTAAAATGTTAGAGAAGAAAAAATAATTAGAGGGGAAGAATGGCAAAAATCAAAATAGTTTCAGTGAGTATAAAAAGGAAAAATCAGGACTCCTATAATAATAAAACATCTCCATCACTCTAGAAACTTATAAAAAAATGTAGACATTCAATTAAAAAAAAAAAAAAATCCATATATATATATATAATATGCACACACACACATATATATATATATATATATATATATTTTATTCCTCACCCTTGCCTTAGGCCCTTTTCCTGTTTTTCTTCTTCTTCTGTTACACCTCTCTCTAGAGCTTTCATACATTTCCTTCTCACCCTTGTTTCTCACTCCCACATACACTTTCACTGAAATTTGTTTTTTAAACCCGGAATTATATTTTCAGTTTTCTTTTTGAATTTGTAGGTCTGATGAATTGGATCATAATCACAATTCCAATGTAATGAATTATAACCATAGAATATTAGTGTTTGAGCCTTTTATATTATATATATATCCACACACAAAAAGCTACTGCACTTGCAAACTACAAAGAGACCACCCAAAACAATGCTGACACAGTTCATAGTAATAACTAAATTTTAACTATTTTGTGTGTGTGTGTGTGTAACAATCCCCTTCTTTCCCAGACTCTGAAATTACAGATTGAATCTACAGACTGTCAAGGATTACTCCAACCTTCCAGAGTTTACACAAAAAATATTGTAATATTTGATAACTTTTGCAGTAAACATAATTTTTGTTGTAAATATGTAACATTTATGAGGATAATATATGGATATCTTTTCTTAGGTGTTTATAAATTGTACACTTTTCAGTTATTAACATTAACAACAAACTATTTTAAATTACAAAATTGTACTTGGATTAAACAAAAATTACAAAATAAATATTACTTATAATTCTTGCTGTCAATTTGAATATACAGAAGATTTGGACAATTTTTACACACTTTATGTCCAGAAAAGAAATCACTTATACAAACACAAGAAAAATTCAATAAAAAGCTTAATCACAGTACCTTTTCAGTTGTCTTTAATGAAACTTGTATAAAAGAGGGATTCCTGCCCAAACACACATGGGGTAAGAACTACAACAAACTGCTGGTTAAAATTATATCTAGAATGCTGAAGTTACAAGGATGCTTAGTTTTCAATTTTTTAAAGTTTTTTTTGCATCTGTCAATACATAATGTAACTGACCTCATTCAAGTTTCTATCCTTTTCTGTTATCTGAAGTTAAAGGGTAAGATGTATCTTGACATGTGTAATCTTTATTTGATTATTATCTGATAGTGGCAGATATTTACAGTATTGTGTCAATGTGATACCATGAAAACCCACAAAAGAAAAGGAAGGTGGTTTTATCTCATTCTCAAGTGTTTCTGTTTAATGTCCAGCAGTTATTTTTTTTTGAAGTCTAGTTTTCTAAGTGACATCAACTTTGACCAAAGGAGAAGTAAAGAAGTGGATGAGAGTTTTTTGGAGATCAGGTGACAACAAAACCGGAAGTAAGTTGTATCCGGGTGCCGGTCTATATTAATAGTCATTCTTGGGATTGGAGCCATTTCCGGTCTACCCATGTCGGGAGACAGGCTTGTCTGTTGCATGGTTCCAGTGTCATCCATTTGTATTACTGGGATGAGTAGATGGGTGAGGAGTTGATAGAAGGAAGAGATCCACATAGCAGAAGTTGTCCAGCGTCACCTACCTACTCACCCAGGTGAATAGGTGAAGCCCTGAATAAAACCTCTGTTTTATAATATGGAAAACCGTTCGTATTATCATTATTTGACATGGCATTTGTCTTTTTATCTTGTTACCTTATGAGCGTACAGTGGGTCCTTGCCCAGCTTTTTGTGCACACTGACAAAATTGAAAATCAAAATGCAATGTTGTATGTTTACATCCATTTGGAGAGCCTCTCTGTGGAATGGTAAAATGTAAACTTCTGCTAACAGTACCTACCAACTGTAAAGAAAACAATAGAATACTTATTTAACATGTATGTTATTTTTGTTATTTTTATCTCCTTAAACGTTTTAGTGGATACCTATGTTTTATTTATTAAATGGTATATTTATTTTCATCTACCATGAGGAATCTTACTGAAAAATATATGCGCTCTTTGGCAAATTCATGCTGGCAGATGAAAATAAATAAATATACAGTTTAATAAATAAACGGGGTGTCTACTCAAATATGGGTATTCACCAAAATTAAAGTGATAAAATCTGTCAGATTAATAATAAAAAATCCATTACTTCTTTACAAATAAATAGATGTATATAATAGCAAGATATTGTCTGGTTTCAATAGGTTTATTTTTTGCCATATCAGTAAAGAAAAATGATGGTTTTTAAAAAAACAAAAGCATTAGTCATAATTATATGAGATGGTTTGCCACAGAATTCACGTTCTATCAATCTGAGGAAGTTCACAAATACTTGCAGATAATATTCTTTATATGTTGTCACTTCTGAATATTAATAATTATGGTTGAATTTATTCTTTAGCCCATTAAGGTCCACTGTAAAATCCAGTATTAATTATAAAAATTAAAATTAAAATCTACTCTAGGTCTCTAAAAATCTAGTATTAATTGTTGGTTTATATTAATCCAATATTATCACAATCACAAGACCCATAACCCATTAGGATCGTAGGGGTACGATATGTACTACAGTAGCAGTGGTGTTTCCTGGGCAAGATAGCTTGATAGAACCCAACCCTCTCCAGGCTGGTTTTGAACTCAGTTTCCCTTCTCCTAGGCTGGTTGCCACCCAAGGCTATAGGACTCAGTCTATCCTGCTATTTACCCATAGCTGGGAGGAGATGGATTCATATTTTTCCCAAGGGTATTAGCACATACATTTGAATGTAACAAACTCAACTGGAATTCAAACTCTGTTCTCCAATTCCTCAATCCGAGCCACTAAGCATTACTCCACCATACCTCCAGTATTATAGATTTATAAAAAAATCCACTGTTCTGTTACTATGGTACAGAACTTCCATTGTTTTATTTTCCCCTTGTTTGTCCCCTTTTTAATTTAGGTACATTTTAGCTTAGTCATTATTTTTACCACTTCCTGTTTAGTCCACAATAATTGCTGGAACCAGCACAATAAACCACAGGGTCAAAGCACACAGTTCCCAATTTCTTATGCTCTTAAATCTACCCCCCACGCCCAGCAATAGCATCACTGCTTTGCTGCATTACTTCCCAGTATGTATCTGTCTTATGTGTGTGCGAACGTACCTCGGACTGATTTCAGTAAAGCTGCTGATGAACAGGACTTTGTCTTCAGAGTTTTGATTGCCATAAGGTGTTTATCTGGCTGTCTGAGGTATGCATACGCATGCACATCAGGAGGCAGCAGTACATCCAATATTAATTCATAAAAATCCAGTATTATAGTTTTCTAAAAATATCTGCTATTAATTTTATGTTTCTACAACAAAACAAAATCATCTGGTATTAATCATAAAATTTAAAATAAAATAAATTAAAAAACTAAAAATCTGGTGTTAATTATAGGTTTCTACCAATGCCCACTGTTCCCAAAATGGGATTATAGTTATTAATTAATTATTTTCCTTCTCCTAGGCTGGTTGTCACCCAAGGCTATAGGACTCAGTCTATCCTGCTATTTACCCATCTATGACTTGATTTTCTTTTCATGATTCTTATGCGTGATTTATTTTTGAAAATGAAGGCGGTTGACTGTCAACCCTGACAAACTTCCAGTAATTCCTACAGCCGAGCTAGCCTGAAATGTATTCCTTTGGCTCTTGTCAGTTTGGGCTAAGAGGGTTGACATGTGGTCTGCATAGCTTATACTCTCTATATGTCATTGTCCACGACTGCACTGGAGAGGTCACTCCAGTTTCATCATCAAAGTCCTTGACCAAACGCGACACTATCTTGCAAGGCAAACGGATGCTCTTACTGCTTTATTTAAAAAAAAAAATACTTTTTGTTTTTTCAGCTACTGTGCAGGCCTCGATTGGGATTTTGATGGTGATATCCTGGCAGTAATTTCTGAAAAATCAAACTTCATTTATTTGTGGAAATGTCACTTTGGGGAAGCAGAAGTCATAGAAAGTGGGATAAGGTTGGTTTTGAAAAATAATGCAATTATATACGACAAAAACCATTGTACATTGATTTTTCTTTTAGAATGCACTCTTTATTGTTATCAAAGCTATTTGTTATTCCAGGATTACATAAGAGAGAACATTTATCTCTGAATATTAAATCAGTCAGTTATGTGCCATGTGTGATACACACTTAGGCGATCATGTATCTTTTGATACATGACTGATGAGGCAGATTTTTTCCCCACAGTAGGTTGCCGTTTCTTTCTGCGGTAGACCATTTGTCAACCAAGGCTATAGAATCCGAGGAGGCACGGTGGAGTAATGGATAGCGGCTTGGATTGAGGAATCAGAGAGCCGAGTTCAAATTCCAGTCAAATTACATTCACTTATGTGCTAATACCCTTGGGAAAGAAATAAATCTTCTTCTTCTTCCTCCAGCTATATGTAAAATAGCAGGAGAGACCGGATTCTATAGCCTTGGCAACTCGTCGACCACCGAAAGAAATAGCAACCTAATGCAGGAAAAAATCTACTTCGTCAGTCATGTATCAAAAGAAACATGATCGCCTAAGCGTGTATCACCCATGGCATATAACTGAATATTAAATACAAGATAGAAAATCAAGTAAAATCAATCATATCATTTTCTGTTAGAAGGAAAAATCAAATCATAATCCAAAATAAATGTTTTTTAAATTTAAATAAAATTTTTTTGCATAAGTTTGCTTTTAAGATCAGTCAAATAAAGTCAAGTATAACAAATGTCTTCAGTTCTTTGTTAATCTTTTTCAGGGACCCAATGACATTTGTGGCTTGGTCCAAAAAGGATCATTTGTTGGCCATTGGGACCTTAAAAGGCAACCTACTGATTTATAACCACCAAATATCAAGGTAAGATGATTTGAGAAAAAAATTTCTGAGATATTGAGAAGGTTCTAGAAATCCCAGGAAAGGGATGGAAATATATTTTGCAATGTGGCACGATCACATGTAAACATACAACATGAACCTCAGCCAAGCTTTCCACTGACCAGCCAGTGATTACCCCCATGTTGCATTTACTCTTTTCTTTTTCCACTCATTATTAATGATTCTGTTCCTAATTCTTTCACATCCTGTAACCCCATTATCTCAGTGGCTTTACTGCCTTGCATAGGGTGATACTGATTAACAAAAAAAAAAAAATTAAATCTTTGACCTTGTTGGTGTTCAGTGAAAGCTGGGAAAAGGTACGATGCATGTTCACAAGGTAACATGATGAAAGACAAATGCCACATTGAGAAATAAGAACATGAACCCTGTTTCCCATATTATATGTAGATATTTTATACAGGGCTTCACCTGCTCATCCAGGTAAGGGATACTTGTAACAACTGCTATGTCATCTTTTCTCCTGACCAACTCCTCACCCATCTACTCATCCAGACACAATGACTGGCAATATGAAAGAGAGGCTTCAAAACCACTTGACAAACATGTCTGTCTCCTATCAAGAGCAGACCAGAACTCTCCTTGATCCCAAGCGGGACAGTTAATATGGACCAACACCTGGTTATATCCTATTTCTGGTTTTTGTTACCATTTAATCACCAAAAGTCTCTCATCCATCCATTTACTTCTGTGTTGCCCTTTGGTCAAAGTGGATGCTGCTTAAAAGTCAAAAGGAACTATCTGCTGGTCCATCAAACAGAAGCACTTGAGATCAAGATAAAACCATATCTTCCCCTTCTATGTCGGTGTCCATCGGACACACACAGACATATCTTTCATATTCTGTAACCTGAAAAGAATGGCATGACCATGTATATGTAGTCAATGAAGAAATTAAATATAAATCAGCAAAGTGAACTGGTACAAAGACAAGAAATTTGAATCTGCAAAATGAATTGGTAAGAAAGGAAATGTAAATTAGCAAAATTAGAAATTACTATAACTTCTACAGTGTGATTCGTTATATAAACTTTCCATTCAGTTTTCCTTCTCTTAGATGGATTGACCTTCAAGTCTAATAAATTCCATCTACCTGATTTGAACATTCCTTCTCCCATGACATATCTATATCATGCATTTTGATTATATCCATTAAAAAAAAATGACAGTTCCTTATTGCATAACAAAAATGTCCAAATATGGATCTCTGGAATGTATTCTGAATATATACATTAAAAACTTATGGTTCTATATCATTTAAAAAAAAGGAAGCCAAATATCTGAATACTTCCTGTCATAGCCTCCAAACCATTTTAAGTATATACATTAAAAAAAAAACAATGTTTCATTGTCCATAGAAAATAAATAAAAATTAATTATAGTGTCAAAAATAATTATAATAAAATAATTATCAACCCCACTTTTCTCCTCTACACACACAAACATATGACATTCTCAGAATCAGACAAGCTGTCATCATGGACAGGCCATCAACACATGCATCAACAAAAATTTCGGCTCCTTTCCTTTTTTCAGGTCATAATAGTAACATTTATCACTTCAAACTCAACAAAAATTTGTCTTTTATTTTTCCAACTAAATTATCTGGACACTTACTATACACATCTATAAAAAATATACAAGAAAGACTGTATACACTTTACTTATTCTTTATCTTATCATTCTGTTGGATTCCAATCCATATTTGATTTATATTTGCCGCCAAATTGACAATTTTACTCAATATTACTGTTTCATGTCTCCAACACCACAACAACCGGATAATAAATAATACTTGTTTTGTTGCTTCCACATCTTTCTGTTTCTCATTTTTACAAGTATTTTTGTATATATAAATGTAAGGGTGTTTATGATTATTTACTCAAGAGTTATAACTCCCCTACAATGCAAACATTTATTTCATATAATGACTTACATTTCAGGAAGATACCAATTCTTGGGAAACACACAAAAAAGATAACAAGCGGTGCATGGAATTCAGAAAATCTACTGGCATTGGTTAGCGAAGATCGGTACCTGAGTATTAGCAATATTGAAGGTGATACTATCCGGCAATCTCAGCTGGCTGGGGAGCCAAGTGGTGTTCAGTTCTCTGAGATGAAGACTGATGAAAGATCATCAACGACTGAAGATACAGTAAGACATATTTCATGGTATTGTTAGAAAGGAATCAGGTTGAACCCAGCATCCCCGATTCATGTTACTTGCAGTTGGACCAATCAGCAAAATTCTTATTATGTAGAAACTTTTACTAAACTGTGTGTGCAATGTAGAATTTATTAGAAAGTGGAATTGGTGTGCTGAGTTCAAAATCCAGCCAAATTCCCTATATTCATTTTCACTGTGGGAAAGGTATGAATCCATCTTTTCTCCCCTTAGCCATGGATTAAATAACAAGCCAGACTGGCTTCTGTAATGTTGTTTAGAAACATCTGTGAGTTCAAAACCAGTTGTGCATCAGGTTGCTTGCCCCACCCTATAAAAATCCAGTGTTAATTATTATAAAAATCAAAATCCAGTATTAATTATAAAATATAAAAAGTTATACTGTGTAACCCGGATATAAGAGACCCGGATATAAGAGCAACCCGGATATAAGATAGTTTTTTTCTGGTCCCAAATTAGAGCCTGTGTTAATGTATATATAATAGACCAAATCCGGATATAAAAGAAACCCGGATATAAGAGACTTCTCCTCCGGTCCCGACAACTCTCTTATATCCGGGTTACACTGTACTGACAAACAAAGCTAAGCCAGCACCTAAAAACTAAACCAGTTGACTTAGAAGACGAGAACTTGCCTAGAAGTATAATAGTGTCACTCTCAGAAAAAAACGGGTTGGGAAAAACACATACTCCTGTATAGAACAGACCGATAAAAGTTGATTTGCTTTCTTTCAACATACCTGAACCTTTTTCTGGTTTTTATTTATTTCTTTTTGCACTTGTGCGACATCACCTCCAGTTTAGACTCATCGTGCACTACAACCTGTTGCCTGATTGATCTCATCTACTTAAGATCAAATCACAACGTGGGTAGGTTAGACTTGAGATCGAAGTAGTTACTTTGGTAACCAGTCATTGGAAGTAAGCCGCGAACGACGAAGCTGGTGTCGAACCGGTTGCATCTGGTGTGAAGCCGTTAGAATTGACCGACCATCCCCCTTTGGTACCCTGACCAAAGGATCCCGCCGGTAGCGACAATCACCTATCAACCGGGTCATGTGTTGTGACAGCGACTAAGAGTCAACTCCAAAGCACCGGTAGGAGAAATATCACAGCTTCACATCACGGCTAGGAGTTGATCCCGGGTGGACAATACAATAATAACACTATGTCAAATTTTACATTATCTGTTAAAACATCTGTTAAATTTCTGTTCTTTTTTTTAGCATCTCCAAGGTTTGTACAAGGCCAAAGAGCCACTCAAAGTAGAGGGTTAGAGAGTAAGAGGCACAGTTTATCAAGATATGTGGGGAAAATAACAGTTGACTATAGACTTGAACAGGTTAAGATTGAGTGATCAAGAAAGCATACTCTTGGGAGTCAGTTCCACAAAGCAGGTAGAGGGTTACAGAGTAAGAGGAACAGTATATGCGGATATGTAGGAAAGATAACGGTTAACCCTAGACTTAAATGGGTTAGGATTGTAGTGATCAGGAAAGCATGCTCTTGGGAGTTGGTTCCACAAAACAGCAGTTCATCATAAGAAGCTGCTCAAGTAGAACTTACATCTCACCAATGGAATACGGAAGAAATGAGTGTGGTTCACTCATAGCATGGTAGGTCTTAGCTGTGAACGTTAGAACTGGTTGAACTAAGAAATGTAGTTCATCTGAGCACTTTCCATAAAAATAGTGATAGACCAGCGAGAGACTTGAAACGTTTCATCTGTGAGAAAGGGAATACAGTATGGTGAAACTTATTGGACATGTCATTTGCGCTATTTGTATTTGGACTAATGTCCTCATTTTTGCTGTTGCTATCACAGTTTTTCAGCTATTATGCTCTCCATCCTTCAAATGTCTGTTGATCTTGTTTACTTCCAGAAAATTTCAAACTGAACACTTTATTTATCTGTAAGAGTAGATTGTTCTCATTCCAGTGTCTAAGGATATCTTGTTTTTTTATTTAGTACTGTTCAGTTATTTCTGTTTCCATTGAGTCTAAGTCTGTACTACCTGACCCAGGGATTGAACTCCTAATTACTGTAGACAAATTATATTAAATAAAAGGTTCAGTTTTAAATTTCCTGAAGGTCACTTGGATTGACAGACACTTGAAGAAGGTTGGAGAGCACAGTGGCTGAAACATTTTCATAATAACAAGAAAGATAAGGACATATTATATTGCTTATTGTTTGCTATAATCTGTGGAGTTCATGAGAAACCTCGCTTAACTGTATTTACTTGTAACTGTCATTTGGTTATAGAGAGAAAATTAGGGTAAGTTGTAGAGTAGGGGCTCTATTAGAGATAACCAGTAATTTTAAGGCCAGTGATCTATTTACTGAGTTTAGAGATTGATTAAAAATTTGGGGCCTAGAAAGGGGTTAAAAAAATTCTGATATTTGGTTCAATTTTGAGAAGTGGGTTGGGCTGGGAACTTTTCAATACTTATTTATAATGTCTGGATAAGCCATTGGTTGGATTAAACTTAAATGGATGCAGGGTCAATTAACTGTTACTGTGTATATATGTTAAATATGTAATCAAAAAATTTATTGAATTATTTCCCAAATTATACTTTAACCAATATCCTCTCTTCTCTCTCTAGCTATGGATTAATTTTGTAATGTTGTCTTTGTTCATAGCCAAGAATTAGTGAGGCTGTAGTTAGAGAGAGTATCAAAGGAACAGAAGACTAGGTAGAGAAAACAAAGAAAATCTTTATTAAATACTCATACATAGAACAGAAAATCTTGAGTAAATCAAATACTACTCAAATCCTACTCTAATGTGGCTACTTGCCATATTTGTAAGTAGGACCAGGAAGTATACTGACTCCTACTTTACAACAATTAAATAGCAAAGCAGACTGGCCTCTCTAACATTTGTTTGCAACATCTCTAAATTCAAAATCAGATGGGCATGGGGCTGCTTGTTTAAACAGACACTTTTTTTTCAATATATTCTAGTTTAAATAATCAATGTAATATAGATCAATATAATAATCAATATCAGTATATTCTAGATTAAATAATCAATATATGCTGGTTTAAACTGACACTTTTTTTCAATATATTGACATCATTTTGCTTAAAGTTCATATTTTTTCAATTTCAGATGAAAGTGGAAATTTTCCAACACATTTAAATGAAATTTTCACTTTCCAAAATTATAGTTTATAATTACAGTTTAATATATAGAAAAAAAAATGAAGGTGCCAATTTAAACTGATACTAGGAATATTAATGTCAATCTTATTTATTATACAATGATTTTTTGGAACAGTTTCCTTATCTTTGTTGTCTTTATTACAATATTTCGCCCATTCAACTCTACAGCCTTCCTCATGTTGTTAGTATTATACAATAATTCTTTTGGACCAGTTTCCTTATCTTTGTTGTCTTTATCACAACATTTCACCCATCCTATTCTCCGGCCATCCTCATCTTGTTATTACTATACAATGAATCTTTTGAACTAGTTTCCTTATCTTTATTACAATATTTCAGCCATTCTATTCTCCTGCCATCCTCATCTTGCTACTATTATATAATGATTCTGATGGACTAGTTTCTTTGTCTTTATCATACCTGCTGTACTTTTTGGCCTTCATTCTATTAGAATTTCTGAGACAAGGTGGATGAATCAAACTGTAATGCTCTTTCCCAAGAAGTCATCGTAACTCATAGATATTAAAGGAAAGGTATATTTGGCATGCCATGATCACCTGAATGGATATGATATTAAAAAAAAAGGTAAAATGTTTAACTTTTAAGTTCTGTAAATGCCTCTTTCTATGTTAACGAAATATTTTCCTTCTTGCAGGTAAGCATTATTGTGGCTCAGCGTCATTTGCTTCTTTACAATATCAACAACCCAGAGAATCCAATTGAACTCAGATTTAATAAAGCTTACGGCACAATTGTTGCTTACAACTGGTATGTGTTTTGCTACACTTTCTGATTTATTTTCAATATCTCTTCATATTCACTTGCATGCAAAAAAAAAAAAAATGATTATTTTTTTACATTTCAAAATATTTTGGTTTTAACGCATTGACTGTCAGAGATTTAATTACAAAACTGAACTTCAAATGACAACTTTATAATAGCCAACTTAGGACAATAAAAAATTTTTATGAGCTGTTTTATATTTACATTATTTATATTTGGACTATCGTCCTCATTTTTGTTGTTGTTCTCACAATGTTTCAGCCATGTGCCTTTTGGTTTTCCTCAGGTGTATATTGATTTACAGGTAATTCTGAACTGAACACTTTATTCAATCTATGGGGTTGACTTCTCATTTCACCTCTCATGTCTAGGGATATTGTCTAACTCTTATTTTTAATACTGCTCAGGTATTGTTTGCCTATTTCCATCAAGTCCAAGTATGCACTGCCCAACAAAGGGACTGAATTTACAACTGCTATGCCACTATATTCACACACCCGGGCTTTAATCCACTAGGCCATTGTCCTATATATGATTTATAGCTTCAACTGAAGTCTTAACATTATTTTCACACTTACTGCTGTGAATAAACTCATTGTTGGCACCTCACAGTCAGAAATGTATCAGAAAATACCAAACATGAATTATCTTGTGGTTGGCAGTCAATGTGTTAACTAACCAACAAAGGTTGTTAAGCTGTAAAAAACAAATCAATTTATCAATATTTGTTCTTGATTTTTATCCATGTTTAATGGGCTGAAAAGGTTTAAAGCTCTTACCTGGGATGAGGCAAGTCAGAAACATTTCCTTCAAGATAAATCTGGATTTGAAACATTTGCTTTAAGGTAAATCTGGATATGAAACATTTGCTTTAAGGTAAATCTGAATATGAAACATTTGCTTTAAGGTAAATCTGGATTTGAAACATTTGCTTTAAGGTAAATCTGAATATGAAACATTTGCTTTAAGGTAAATCTGGATTTGAAACATTTGCTTTAAGGTAAATCTGGATATGAAACAACAAACATTTCAGTTAAATTAAAATCTTAATGATTTTATATAACTGTTTTTTTTTTTGTTTTTCATAAGCTACTTAGAATTTTCACTAGTACTTGGGTTGCTTAATTTTTGCACAAGAATTAATTGTTACTTAAATATCTTAAGCTTGAGTCTAATAAATGAAAAAGAAAAAAGATGTTTTAATGTAACTAAACTAGTAGATTGGGTATAGTTCTTGGACACAGCATAAACTTTCTTACTGATGTGATATGGCTTCCCTCTGTCTTTTCTACAAATATTCTCATGTCAATTGCTCTGACAAGTTTTTTTTCCTAGTGCCCCAACTACATGAATTTAAGCATGCTACTAGATAGGCATATAGGTCCCACCCTTTTACTGTTGAAATAATTAAATGCAATGTTAATCACCGTCTTCTGTATTCTTGAACATCATTCATCTTTTGTAATTTCCTCAATCCTCCTTATTCTCAGTCGCCTCTTTCACTTTCACTCCCTGTAACCCCCTGCGTACTAGTGGCATTACCATCTTGCTTGGGGTGAAATGATTAAAAACATTTTAAAAAATAATAATAATAATATATTTACTAAAACTTTGTTTAATTTTACATTTTTCTTTTTTGTTTTGTTTTCTTTGCTTAGTTTTTTTATTTTAAGTCGCACTGGCATCACTAATCGAGTTGCTTATAATTGAAAAGTCATATGTTCAAATGGTTATTGCTTTGTTTGCTTGAATGACAAAACTGAATTAAGAAATATTTTTAATTTTTAGAACTAATTACACTTTTTTCTGCTCTCTATTCGTAAAAAGGATTTATTCTTTTAATTAAAGATGCAGTTATTGAAATCTTACTACTGAAGATGTTAGCGGTATTCATTTTTATCTTGGTTGTATTGCTTTCTTACACATAGTACTAGTACAAGTAATGTTGCCTGAATTTCTAAGAAATAGCATTGTTTAGGTGTAAATGAGCAAGATGAAAGAAAGGTCAGTAAAAAAATTAATAATAATTTCAATGCTCATCCAAGAAATTCACCCAACTTAACATCACTACTACTACTACTACTAGGTGTAGAGGCAAGAGAAATCGGATGAAAGAAAGGCTGATAAAAAAGTAATAGTAATGACAATTCTTCATCTAAAAAAATTCACACAACTTAACACTGCTACTAGTATTATTAAGTGTAAAGAAGTAAGTGAAGATGAAAGAAAGACTAATCAAATTAATAATAATGACAATGCTTCATCTAAGAAATTTATGCAGCTTAACACTACTACTACTACTCAGTCAGTCATGTGCCATGCGTGATACACGCTTAGGCGATCATGTATCTTTCGATACATAACTGATGAGGCAGATTTTTTCCCTCCGCAGTAGGTTGCCATTTCTTTCTGCGGTAAACCAGTTACCATCCAAGGCTATAGAACCTGGTCTGTCTTGCTATTTACCCATAGCTGGCGGGAGAAGAAGAGGATTCATACCTTTCCCAAAGGTATTAGCACGTAAGTGAATGTAATGGATTCGACTGAAATTCGAACTCGGCTCTCCAATTCCTCAATTCAACTACCTACTATCCATTATACCACCATGCCTCCTCCCTACTACTACTACTATTACTAGGTGTAAAAAAAAGCAAGAGAAATGAGGTACAAATGAGCTAAAAATGATTAATGATGACAATGCTTCATGGAAGAAATTCATAAAACTAATAGCTAAATGTATTTAATTTAATAATAATTTCTCATGTTTTGCGACTGAGTGAAATTTCTATTTTAAAGAAATTTAATTTTATTTCCAACTCATGATTTGGAATTATTCAGTTCTAAATATTTTATGGCTGATATTAGTTTGTGTTTCAAACTACCAAATTCCTTTCCTTAATTCCAATGCTGCATGAATTCCATATTGTTGTCACTTCATAGTCCTTCTTTTCAAAAGTTAAGATGGTCATCTGGTGCTCATTGATGGCTGTTACTATGATCTGTTCTTGTGTTTCTGTTCTGCCCAATATTTCATGTATATTTCTTCTCAGCTGGCTTCTGCAGAACTCACTAAAGAGCATCATCATACACTTGTATATAGGGAACTCAGCCTGCTGACTTGTGACCAATAATGTATTGGTAGGATTTGACCATTAATTTATGTTCCAGAATTATCAGGGCCGGCTTACTGAAGGTAGAGTTCTGATAAACTGATTCTGCAAAACTATTTTTCCTTTGAAACCAGTTGCATATATGTCTTTAGCTTATTTTTGCTTAAGAAACTGCACCAATCTGATGAATAGGTCTTTATGTAAACAACTTGATCTCAAGGGTTTTAGATATCATTTTTGATTTGGGCTGAGGAAGTAATTTATTACTCATTTTTGAGGAGTATAGTAGTTAAGTACAACACCATGCCTGGTTACTAAATTATTTCCAAGTTAATATTCAGATTCAATTCCTTAAGAATTTCTCAACCAACTTAATTTCTCATTAACTTTATTTGTACTATTTATATTTGGACTATTGTTATCTAAGGAAGGCCAGAGGGCGCAACAGCTGAAACAGTGTGATAACAACAACAAAGATAAGGATAATAGTCTGAATATAAATAATAAATAAATTGTTAACACTTTATTCAGTAGCAAGAATGGTATGTTGAAAGTTTTTAAAAATAAAATTCCATCCACACTCAACTTGCGTGGCTTGGAATAAACCTACTACTATTTAGACACCACAAAAACTACATCTTAAACAGGCAAACATGAAACAAAACTTAACAGCAAAATTGTCTTGAAAATGGCTCAAGAAGTGACCAAAAGTACTTGGGATAATAGACACTATAGACAATTTTTACACTCCATTATTCCCACCAAACAGAAAAATGTAATATTAGAGAAACTAAACATCATTGATTGTCAGGAGTGGTCATCGGCTGTTGGTCCTCCGGGAACAACAAAATATCTCATAGCTAAGAAGGTGGAGATCACACTGTGTGACTGAAAAAATATATCTTTAGGCACATTGAGTTTAATGTTATAGAAGAGATAAAATAAATGGGAATATATTTTCAAAAATGAAATTTATCCAAAAAAAATACCAAAATTTGCATAAAAAATAAAGTAGAATTAAAATAAAAATGTCAAATAATAAAATAACGATAATAAATAATAAAAATATATAATAAATGAAAATAAAATAAGACAATAATAAAATAATAACAACAACAAAAAAATGATAAAAAATAAATAGAAATAAAAATAGGATGATAATAATAATAATATCAACAATAACAATAATAATAATAATAATAAAAAAAAAATGAAAATAAAATAAATTCCCAAACTGGTTGGCTGTCATGTTAGAAACTCCACCCTGTAAAAACCTACTTGCTATGGGAACTATGCTAACAGTTTCTTCTCTTGCACTTCTCGCTTGGGGAACTCTCTTCAGTATTCTTGCTTCCCAACAAACTTTGAAAATTCAAAAATTTAAATGCAGTATCAATTATTTACTGTCTTTTTGATTCCTCCTCTTTTATTGTTCTTGTTCCTTAATGTTTTTCTTTTTATTCTTTCACATTTAGTAACCCCCTTGTACTTTTGTGGCTTTATTGCCTTGTTTGGGGGTGAATGATTTTTTTTAAAAATTGTGTTGTAGCTGTGGCTTGAAACTCCCCTGGAGTGTCTACAGAGTTGACAAGCTTAGAATAAAAATTCAGACTGCAAAAATAAAGAGAGATTTTGTTTTCTATTTAAAGGCATGGTGATGGTTACATTATAATTGGCTTTTCATCTGGCTACTTTGTTGGAATATCTACACACATGAAGGAAATTGGACAAGTAAGTATCTAAGTATTGTTTTATAGATCACATCTACATGCATCAGTTTGTGTTGTGTCATTTTTATTTCTCATTTTCCTTATTTTTTATCTATGAAATAAATTATGTTGTTTTTAAATTTGATAAAAATTTTATTTTTTCTTGGGTTTATTTTCTTTTATGTTTAATGCTTCCCAAGATGTGATATTTGAAGAGAGATGACATAGCACAAAAAACGTTATACCTGGTCTGATCGAAAATTATCAGAATTGTTACTATGATAACGGAACTAAAGTACACAGAGTGAAACCACTTGGCACAGATTGACCTTGAACACTGTCATGCATGCACACTAAGTTATAACATTTTGACTAACTTCTGACTTGGAAGGAAAGAGTGTAGAGTGTGGTCATCTCACTAGTTCAAAAGTTACATCAGTGAGCAAGGCTTGTGCAGCAATTTTTGGTCAAGCACAGCATTCCCTATATTCCTCAGATCTCACCCCCTTGCAACTTTTCCTTTTCACATCTGAGAATGCGATTAGGCAGCTGCTCGCTATCCCCAAAAAGGAGTTCCAGGAATACACCATCAATGAAAATGACACTGCATAAAGTATGTGGTTTCAGCCATTATCAAATAGTGGCTTTCATAAGCCATTATCACAGTGGTTAGAATGTTCGCTTTCCGACCATGAGACCCATGTCTGAATCTCACCATGGTCGATTTGTTAGGAAGGTTACTTCTTGATGTTATCAACCTGGGAAGGCAATCCGAGTGTACAGCACATTTGGAAAGTGCCTGAAAACCATACCATGTGTTGACCTTGTGAGTGAAATTGGGTAGACAAAACTATTTGGGAGTTGTCAATGTTGATCATGCTAAATAATGTGCTCTCTCCCAAAAACTGTAACTACAGTCTGCTCAGCTTAGTTGCAGTATGAATCACAAGGGAGCTCTGAATAATTGTGCCTGAGCAGGCATCTGCAACAATGATTGGCTAGCCACCCTAGTAGACGGGTATACTTTTGACATATTTTCTTTGTTGTTTGATTATCTTCAGCCATCTTTTAGGCATTAATTCTGTATAAAGAACTGCCCTAGGTTCCTTTTGCCTTCTTCCAGGGAACTGAATTTTTTTCATTAAATGAAAGCCAGAATATGCAGTAATCTAAAAAGACACTCTATGGTGAATATGACAGATGAGTGGGTACTTGCCTGCCAAACTGTAACAATTTTTACTTTGTTACCAAAGAAATATACAGTCAGCACTACTTAAGTACACTGGTCCACTTGTAAAAAATATGAAAAACCATTTGTTGAAGTAATGTTTTTTAGGTTAGCATTCTTTGAGACTTTCTTTATCAGAATAAAAAAATATTGATTTTTTTTTTTAGCAATTTAGAATAGGGGATCCTATTCACAATAGTGATACAGTGTAAAATTGATCCCTATCTTCTTAATCTGTTAAGTTCTGATAATTCTTTATTTACAAATGTTATATTTGAAACTGTTCTTATGTCATTGATATCCGCATATTTTATTTTTCTTAAGAATCTCGACAAAAAATTTTTTTTCTTTTAAGTTTTTTGTGAGGTTGTTTCTGAAAGGTTCTTAATCTGTCTATCACAATTCTTAAATTGCAATTGTCACTACTTAAATAGACTGGTCCACTTGTAAAAACAAATAGGAGAAAAAATTTGGTAAATAATTTTTGTAGGTTAGCTTTTCCTTGGATCTTCACTTTATCTGCAACACTTGTCAAAATAAAGGAGTATTCATTTATTATCATTTTGGAAGGGTGTCATGTTCATAATATTGATACAGTATAAAATTAATCTCTGACTTTTATTGGAAATTAGCTGTTTAAAAATGTCAAGTGTGAAACTGTTCTAATGACATTGATATCTTCATATCAAAACATTTTTTTTTACAAAAAGATTTCTCTTAAAGATCAAATATATATATATATATATGTATCTTTTTTCTGTGTTTTAAAAAATATTTTAAACAAGCAATTATTTTGGGGAATTTTTTTTAATGACAAAAATCATTTTTGTCATTAAAAAACAAACAGTTATTTTTTTTTTTTAAGCATTTCATCCCAAGCAAGACAGGAGTGCTACTAGCACACAGGGGGTTACAGAGAGTGAAAGTGAGAGAAAAGACTGGGCATAAGAAGGAAAGGGTAAAAGATGAATGGGGTTCAAGTCAACAGAAGATGGCAATTGACACTTCATTTAAATTTTTGAAGATTGTAGTTATCAGGGATGCAAATAAGAGGAAGGGAGTTCCACAGTCAGGAAGTGCAAGAAAAGAAAGTGTTGTAGTAGAAGTGGCAGTTGTACTTAGCTATTTCAATAGTAAAAGGATGTGACCTAGATGCCAATCTAGTAGCATGCTTAAATTCATGTAGTCCAAACACCAGGGAAAAAAGCTTGTCAGAGCAGTTGCCATGAAAATATTTGTATAAAAGACAGAGGGAAGCCACATCATGTCTGTAAGAAAGTGACTGATGTCGAGATGCCAGGTCAGGATCAATTACATCAATTAGATCCTTCTTTGGATTTTGTCGAGATGAACAGCAGGGGCACCAGGCCAGATATGGCAGCAGTATTCAATGCACAGATGAATGGTAGATTTGTAGATGTGTAAGATGGACTCTGACATGAAAAACCTGGCATGTGAGAAAACCAACTTTCATTGCAGTAGATGCAGATTGAAAGAAGTACCAAATTTTTAATAAAAGAATAAAAATTCATATAACAAAAATATTAAAAAATAGGAAAATGTATACATGTCACTTGTAAATAAAGAACTAGGTGCAGATATTACTGTAAAAGTCAGAGATTGATTTGATATTTTATTGATATTATGAACAGTACCCCCTTCTGAATTGATAAAAAATCAGTATTTTTCAATTCTGACAAATGTCATGGCTTGAGGAATGTCTAAAAAAAATACTAATCTACAAAAATTATTCATTAATTTTTCTCTGTTTTTTACAAGTGAATCAGTTTATTTAAGTAATACCCCACAGCCATTCTAATCCTTAGCACTGTCTGCTGCAATTTCCTTCTCCAGAAACACCTTATATTTTGGAAATTTTCTTTTCTTTCAGAAAATAAAATCTGCTGCAACAGTATTTTCACTATTGCCCAAATTAATAACAAAAAAGAAAGAAAAAAAATGCTAATCAGATTCAATTACAAAGAGAAAATATTTATTTCTAACCAGCTAAATAAGGGTTCTTGCAAAAATTCGTCCCTTTTTGCTAAGAATAAGATAACCTATTCTCTCAGTAACACAATGTAAAAAAGCAAAGCAGAAAACAAACTTAAAAATTACAATGGACAACCCCCCACCAAAAAAAAAGAATTATGCCCACCTTTTTATTATCATTGGATAACAATAAAAAAGGGGGAAGAGCCTTAGCTCTACAGTACAGTTTCAGTTCTTTCAAGGTTCAAAAGATTTTATCTTTTTCCTTTTCTCTCTTGTGTAGACAAAGTTCTCTTCCTGGTGACCAAACTCCATTCGTTTTTCTCTTATTTTCTTCCCGTCTGCCTGGAAATTATGCCTTTCTTTTACAGCCACTAGAAGGTGAACATTTTTTACTTAAACACGTGGTAAAACACTTTTTGAAAACGCACGTGTTTGCTCCTTCTTCTTCTTCTCAAACGGCTTTAGCTCCAAACTCCACTTATGGACTTCTTTTCAACTTTCTTTTCTGGGACTTCTTCAAGAGGAGTTCTCAAAAATTTCTCTGAAGAGGAAACTTGCCCTCAGCAACTTTGTTACCCATGCATCCTTCACTTATGGGCAAACGCTGCCTGCCTTTTCAGCAGGGAGAGAGAAACAACCGCCTGTCTCTAAGCGGTTTTGTTTCAAACTCCTGCTAAAGTCCAGTCCCAGTTCTCCATTCCCTTTCAAAGGGGGGCGGTTCACTTTTGAACCGTCCAATCACAGTCCATTAAAAAAAAAAAATATCAGCAGGTTCTTAGGGCCAGTAACACAGTGAGTGTCTTTTGTTCTCCCTTGCCTAAAAACTTTCAAACATAATAGAGGATTCGTTTCCAATCCCACCAAATACTTGGCATTATCATCTTTGGTATGAACTCTGGTATGATTAATAGTGGTTCCTTCCACTTGTACCATTATCTTATGCAGTTTTGTAAAGTAAAAATAGGAAACAGTTTTATTATGCTTAGTGAATTGTCCATGGAAATATAATCAACAAGGACTTTTTTTGGAAGCCAGACATCAAAGGGACTAATATATAATCCAAAATGATTTTCAACACTTGATTTGGATATTTTGCTATATTGACTCTGTAACAATAATTTATTTTGAAAACCTCTGCTTTATACATAAAAACTGACACAGTCTAAGTAAAAATGTCAGGAATGAAATGCAATATTATAGACTCATAATTTTGAACCGAGTTGGACAGAAAAAAAAAAATAGTGTAACATTTTCTTTCATGAATGACAGATTGATTTATTTTTATGACACTCCTTGAATACAATAAATTGAAAGTTATAATGAAAGCATTTTCTTTTTATTCATTCTTCTTTTAGGAACTGTTTTCATCCTTTGATCATAAAGAAGGTCTCAGTGATATCGCCTTGTCCATGTCTCTAAATAAAGTAGCCACATCTGGTGGCAATAGGTAAGCATTTGGAAAACAATTAATAAGCATCTTCCAGTAAACAACAGTGCTACAGCTACACAACAGTTTTGATTTATTTAATATATATATATATATATATATATATATATATAATATATATATATATATAATATTTTTTTTTTTTCTGTGTTTTAAAAAATATTTTAAACCAGCAATTATTTTATGGAAATTTTTTTTAATGACAAAAATCATTTTTGTCATTAAAAAACAAACAGTTATTTTTTTTTTTTTAAGCATTTCATCCCAAGCAAGACAGGAGTGCTACTAGCACACAGGGGGTTACAGAGAGTGAAAGTGAGAGAAAAGACTGGGCATTTAATTTATTTAATTTCCTTGCTGTCAAGTAGAAGCATTATATTTATTGAGATTAGATTAGTCGGTTACAGTCACATCAGTAGGGTATCCAGTGAGGATTGACTTCTCTTAAATTCTTAAAAATCACAGTTTTGTATCTTCATATGTTTTAAACAAAACAATCTGGACAATTGTGTATTTTGTATTATATTTTTTTTTTAATAAATTCACTTGAAGCAAGGTGATAATCCCACTAAGATGCAAGGTGGTCTACTGGGAGTGAAAGAGAATGAAAAAACTTTAGAAGGAACTGGAAACCCAGTCCTAAACAGGGAACAAGGGTTAAACTTATACTCCTGTTCAAAAAACCAGGGAGGAATATGAACCAAACAATATTTATGTTTTCATCTAAATATAAGACATATTTCTCCTTCACAACTATAAATCAGTATTGAAATCTTTAATATTCAACAGTTGTTGTTGTTTTGGCTTCTCTATTCTTTATCATTTCTTTCTTTGCCAAAAATATTATTTTATAATGTGTCTTAAGTTGTTTCAAATTTGGATAATTCTAGAATTATAACTTAATATATAACTTTATATTTATAAGCACTAATTGTTGTGAACATGCAGTAAAAAATGAAAAAAATGTCAAGTCAAAGATTAATAATAATAATAAATTAAAGAAATTCAAATAATTTAAAACTATTACTTCTACTACTATTAGATGTAAGCGAGCAAAAAAAAATAAAGAATATTTAATTGATTCCATCTTTGTAAAATGGTAAATAATAAAGATTTCCTTATACTTGGTTGACATATTTTAATAATTTAATAAATGTTTATAAATTGTTTTCCTGTTTATTTCTTTATAAATTGGTAAATGATAAAAATTGCATTGCATTAGTTTTAATTGTATTAGTTTGTAGAAAGTTGTAAATATAAAATTATTCTTGTAAATAAAAAATCTTATAAATAAATAGTGTTTAATATTTCTGTTGTAAATTCTCAAGAACAAAAAATATGTAAAAATTCACTTTCATCATAATGAAAGTGAATATTACATATTTTTTGTTCTTGCTTAGATTTTATTTCAATTCTAATCATTGTTTTCTAAAACAATAAACATTGCCAAAGAGTGAAAATAGTTAAAATAAATGGAGTGTCATGGGAAAAACAGTACTTTTGACACTTTTTTGTGGACACAAAGGTCTATTATTTACATTATTCGGACTATTGTCCTCATCTTTGTCGACATATTTATTACAACATTTCAACATTGTAATAAATATGGCGACAAAGATGAGGACAATAGTCTGAATAATGTAAATAATGTACATAATACCTCATCTCAGAAATATAGACAGACAAAGGTCCATGTTTGCTGACTATTTTTCTCTATTATTTCAAACTGAAACTGCAGTAAGATGAAACGAATACTACTTGAATTAATATCACAAGAATCTGTCCTCCAGTTGCTTACTATATAAGAAAATATTAAGGCTGTTTTTATGTTTTTTTTTAATTTTCTGTCCAATCATACTTTCTCAGTGTTCGGATACATGAAATGAATGATTCAAGGGAAGTATTTGCCATCATCCAGCTGGAAGATGAACAATCTGTGGACAAAATGATGTGGACAGAAGATGGACAACTGTTGGCTATTTCCTCCAAACAAGGTGGCTTACAAGTCTATTTGACAAAGTTACCTATGTTGGGTGTGGCTTACCAAACAAGTGTTGCCTACCTCACTTCATTACTTGAAGTCACCATCCAAGATAATGTCAATAATGTGAGTCCCTTTTCTTTTCTTTTCTTAGAATGATTGTTAAATATTATTTGCAAAAAAGAGGATCATATAACCATTTCTACCATTAAAGGTTTTGGTCAACTTAATCTCTTGGGTAGCATAATGGCAAGTTCATTTAAAATTATTTGTGGAGTTGTGCAATAAATATTACTATCAGAAATAATTATTTTTTTCAAAATTTTCTTTTACAGATTATTAAAGATTAAGCACTCCAGAACATAAATATAAAAAAGTAATTTTTATAAAAGTTGATGGTGAGGGTCTAGTTTGCTATGTAAATTCATCAACACCTATGAAAGCCAAAACAAAACATGCTCATACTGTATGGTTTATTAGAATCTAAAAAAAAATTTGTAAATATTTTTAAATTCATAATCTGTAGTTCTTTTTTCATAGTCTGTCTATATTTCTGAGATGAGGTATTATGTACAGTATTTACATTAGTCGGACTATTGTCCTCATCTTTGTCGCCATTTTTGTCACAACGTTTCGGCCGTTGTACGCTCTGGCCTTCTTCAGGTGGTTGGAATTTCGAACCAAACCCTTTATTTCGATCACTGGGGTAGACTGTTCTAGTTCCACGAGCCATGTTTTGATGGATGTCAGTTATCAGTTATCTCCTGCTAATTTTCCCTCTGAAAGTTCTCCACTGCCTGAACCGGGTATTGAACTCACACTCTTTGGGTCTGTCACTGGATGTAACCAACGCCTTTATCCACTGTGCCATGTGTCCTTTTTTCATATATTACTATCCTTTAAGCCAGTAGTTTGCAAACATTTTTTCTCTTTTTTCTCTTTTAGAATAAAAATTTGCTTGCCCCTCACTAAATTTTATGTGATAAAAATTACACTTAAAAATAAAATACAGAGAGAGGGTTAAAAGGAGATAACTGTGGATTCGAAGTTAGAACACTGTCATTGATAACTCTCTCCTCCAATTTGCAGACCCCAGTTACTATTCTTAATATTTGAAATAATGCAAAAATATCACAATGATAAAATCGATCAATGACTATATATATTGGGACTCATGCATGCCGTTACAAGTAATCCATAATAATATTTAAAATTTTGAAATCATATTTATTTTTGGCAGATGAATTTCTTGAAACTGTTTCTAAACATTGATTGTCTTTCAATCACTCTGCCCTCATCTGCTATCCTCTTCCACCACACCTACGAGGCGTGCTGCACTGTTTGGGAACCACTGTATTAAACATTTCAGGTTATGAATTTAAAAAAATAAATTTAATTATAAGAAATCATGTATGAGCACATTTATTTTGGTTTCCATCAGGAGTGGGGTGTCAATTTACATAGCAAACTGCCCCCTACCCAATTAATTTTTGTAAAAATTTTAATAAAATTTTCTTTGTATTCATGATCTGGTGTGCTTAATATTTAGTAATAAGAAAAAAAAAATTGAAAATGATTATTTCAGGTTGCAATGCCTATTGTACAACACCACTAAATTATCTGATAGTAATTTTAATTTAGATATGGTTTGTTATTCATGAGATAACTGAATACAAACACTCCTAATCAAATTACATTATTCATTCATTCAAAATTACTAGTGCTTATTTTATTAGCTTTGATATGAATCACAAATTCTGATATATTTAATAACAACCACTATGATATCAAATGGACTTTTATGAGTATTTATTAGGTTAGCCAGAAAGTCGTGACTCACTTAGAAAGTGGAAAGAAAACAACAAAATTTCCTGGAGCAACACCAACATTTATTCCTTAAATTAAAGTCCATCATTCTCGACGATCTTCTGCCAGCGATCAGCCAGCATCCGAATCTGTCCCAGATACCAGTCCACTGGCTTTGAATCAAAAAGCTGTAAACAAGCTTCCGTCACTTCATCAAAAGTGTTAAATTGCTGGTTGCAGAGGAAGTATGCCATTGAGCGGAATAGGCCATAGTCACAGGTAGCAGCATCGCGACTGAATGGTGGAGATGTGGAAGAATTTCAACATCATCCACCTGTTTGAACTTCTTAGTCAGATTGGCAGGTGTGTGGCCCCGCATTGTGTTGCTGAATCAAAGCCCAACCTCGATTGACTGAAGCAGGATACTCATTCTTTAGTTTGTCATACATGCTGTCTAGCTACTGGCAATACAGTTTAGCACTAATGGCACGACCATGTGGAACTAGCTTGAAATGCAGTACTCCTGGGAAATTCCACCAAACAGAGATCAAGATTTGTTGTTTTCTTTCTGCTTCCAAAGTGAGTCAGGTCTTTCTGACCAACCTAATATTATAGGGGGTGAATTGATATAAACTTGATTTTTAAATATATATATACATATATATACATATATATATATATATATATATATATATATATATATATATATATATATATATGTATATATATAGATATATATATATATATATATATGTATATATATATAGATATAGATATATATATAGATATATATATATATATATATATGTATATATATATAGATATAGATATATATATAGATATATATATATATATATATATGTGTATATATATAGATATATATATATATATATGTGTATATATATAGATATATATATATATATATATATGTGTATATATATATATATATATATAGATATATATATAGATATATATATATATATATATATGTATATATATATATATATAGATATATATATATATATATATATGTATATATATATATATATAGATATATATATATATATATATATATATATATATATATATATATATATATATATATATATATATACTAGGGTAAGTCAAAAATTATCTGCACTTTTGCCATAACATATCTTTAGGTCTGTTATACTGCATTTTGCTCAAGCATGCTTATAGTTGGTACTGTTGTGGTCACGTTTGTGGTTTGTTAATTTGTTTATTTACTTAATTTATTTAGTTATTTATTGGTTTGGATTAATTTAATTTACTTATTTTTGTTTATTTATTTATTTATTTATTTTTGTTTATTCTTGTTCCTTTCTAGACAGAAGTGATCCATTTTTATTGGTTAGGAGGAAATCCCAGCATGCATCTGTACAATCTGTTTATAAATTTGGGGAGTGGGATGTTTTTAGCAGTTATTCTACTACAGCTGAAACCAACAAATCGTCAGTTCAGAATTTCTGATCTGCTCTCCTGATTGTCTAAAAAGAGTTTTGAGATGGCGCCCTGTAGTCTGGAAATCTTTGGTTTTGACATTTTTAACTTTAATGTAGCAATTAAATAAAATTAAGTGGTGAATATTATGAAAATTCATTGTTCTGTATTTTACATTTTAAGTAACTTATAATTAAATTCTTTTTGTTTCATTGTTCCACAAATAATTGTTTGCTTGTAATAGAACAGAAAAAATAACCATGACACAGCCTCAGTCAAATGAGTTTGGAACCCACTGGAGTGCTAACATGCCAACTTGATGTTTGCTATAATATTTATTATTACTTGTTTTAAACTGTGAAAATTTCACGGTTTTCCTATTTGAATTTTCTGATGAATCTTAATTCTTAAGTTAATGATTAAATAAGCTCATGGAAAGCTCTATAACAATAAAATATCCGTAGAAATTTCCCTATTGCATTGTTACATAACTGAGTTTAATAACTTTAACAGAATATTGCAATAAGAATAATAAATATGAATGCTGGTCGTTATTTTAAGAAGTGGGTACAAATGAAAAGATTTGAAACTGACAAATTTTTCCATTTCACTGAAACAGCCATTAAACACTTTTATCTTCCCTTCTTTCTTTCATTTTCTGACTAAAACCAAGTTACACCTTTGATGTTTTTCATCTTCTCACATGATCAAAACGGAATAGTCTATTATATACGAGGTATTGGCAGGGCGTAACAGTTGTGTGACCTAATGAAGGGAGAGGCAAACAATTATTATATGATTATCATAATATTCATATTGGTGCTAAATGCCTTTAAGTATTTGTTTCTCAGCCTATGATACATTTTATTATGCAAGACAATGTTTTCACAATAAAAGTGGTATCAAGCAAATGATGTTAGTAAAATTTTCACCATATACATCTATACGAAAAATATGCCATGATAATTTCAGCTTATCTGTTTTTAAAATAAACTATGCTGAGGTGCAACGTTTTATTAGGGCCTTAAAAACATTTTAAAAAATAATTTTCTAAGGTAATGGATTTGATTTATCAATCCAACAGATTTTTATCACTTTAAATGTTATTTTTAGTGGATACTCATATTTGAGTAGATGTTCCATCTATTTATTAAACAGAGGGTCATAGGTCGGTGTCCTGGCAGAGAGTGCATATTTTTCTTTAATAAGATTTCTCAAATATTCAGGCTGGTAGATGAAAATAAATAAATACACTGTTTCATAAATAAATGGAGAGTCTACTCACATATGAGTATCCACTAAAAATAATGTTTAAAGTGATAAAAAACATTTTAAAATGTATGTATAAATATATGCAAAAATATACAATACAAAAGGAGAGGAAGAACAAGAATATGAATAAAACAATTATTACTCACCATAAAGTCGTGGATTGAAAAATATAACAAAATAGAAAAAAAAAAAAATTGTCCATTTTGATTGCAGTTATTAAATTCTGTACACATTTTAAACTATCAAAACAAATCTCTCTTTCAAATTTTCTATTTTACTTTTTATGAAGTATTTTTTAATATAGCTCAGATAAAATTAATTTATATAATAAAGGGTAATAACTCCAGGAAATAATATTGAATAGCTTTGTTTCATATGATTTTTACCTTGTAGGAACCACCACTAAGTGTTCCTATCAGCATTGAACCTTCATTCATTGGGTTAGGACCATCGCATTTGGCTGTTGGTATGAACAACAGAGCTTGGTTCTATACTCTGGAATTAAATGGTGAGTTGCATAATTTTAATATATTTCTTTCTTTTGCTTAACCTTTTATAAATTCATGAGGCAATGCTTAAATATTTCCAAATTGAAAAAAACACTTTCTAAAAAATATTTTTGTAGAATTTATTAGTAATTGAGTAGATTTATTTTGAGAAATATGTATCAGATTGTAAATATGTGTATAGGTTACTTAATTGAGTAGATAGCATATTTATTTATTTATATAGTCTGACGTGCCTTAACCATTTCAGCCACTAAGGATCGTTCGGTTGGCAAGGTCGAATTTACTGCTTATAAACTTCAATCTTCCATGAATCTTTCACGTACATTCATAACTGCTCATGGCGTATCAAATGTAAACAACCGAACAATCCTTAGCGGCCGAAACGGTAAAGGCACGTCAGGCTATATGACGGTTCCGTATAGAATACAGGTTCGAATCCTGTCGAGGACGAATATTTTCTATGAAAATTTCTCGGACATTCAGGCTGGTAAATGTTATTTAATACTGTCTATTATAAACAGAGCATTTACTTAAATACTTGTATCTATAAAAAGAATGTTAAACATAAAAATGTCTTTAAATAATTGTCGGACTTTGTCCATTTCATAATATATATATATCTTCATTGTCAACTCACACGAGTATGACCACCACTTGGTACAAAAAAAATCACCCACATACACCAGAGGTATGGCATGCATGAAGGTGACTCTTGAGAAGACACAGACATGGGGATTGGAGGCATCAGGTATACGATCTTCATGCCTATGCAAATGACTCACTAGATCAGCCTTGGAGAGACAGATTCTCTCACATGATTCACAGGTGTGACATTCCTTACTCTGTATCCAAATGTTATTTTTTCTTCTCGTCTACCGATAAAAACTGTAAAGCAAGCAATAGAATAAATAAATAAATAAAATGCAAAAGTGTAGTATTCAGAGAACCAAGAAATTACCAAAAGGACCGTTATATGTGTGGAAAGTTGGATTGACATGCCAAAGTTCAAATGCCTCCAAGGCCATTATGTTTGTGCTTTTGTACAGATATCCTTGGAAAAGGTATGAATTTTCTACCCGCCAACTAGTTAAATAGCAGAGCAGACTGGGCTATTTAGCTCTGGTTAGCAGCCAGTGTAGGAAAAGAACAACTTTGAATTTAAAACTGGTTGGGTGTGCAGTAACTCTACCCCATGAAAACCTACTTGTTACAAAATCCACAGCAGCAGTACCTATCATGGTTTGGCTATGGCACACTATATTCTATAGGGGAGCCGACAGGGGCAGTGATAGATTGAACTGAACTGTAGTAAGAACATTGATAAGATAATGACATTAAAAAAGGCAAGCAGCTGATTTTCATGTGAACATTCCTTTCAAATAGGAATGTGTAAAAGACAATGTTCATAGCAAGGGATTCAACTTTTGTTTTCTTTTGAGCAGAAAAAATCTGATGCAAATACTCAAAACATTTAAGCACTGAAAAAGCAATTATTCAAAATATGATTGCAATTGCAACAATAAAGAATGCAGTCCTACAAATCGCGTTGGTGTTCGTTGAGAGATTACTTTTATAAAATCTGTCTCATGTACATAGGTCAGTGTGTTAAGCAAAGTAATTTCAAGTTCTTACATGTTATCCAAGACAAAAGTATTAAAATATCATGACATATGAAAGGTCATGTGTTAAAGGTTATGTCTCTTGTTGAATACCTGTCTATATTTCTGAGGTGAAGTATTATGTACATTATTTAAATTATTCGGACTATTGTCCTCATCTTTGTCGCCATGTTTTGGCCATTGTACGCTGCAGCCAGTGAGTGAAATAAAGGGTTCAGTTCGACATTCCAACCACCTGAAGAAGGCCAGAGCGTACAATGGCCGAAACGTTGTAATAAATATGGCGACAAAGATGAGGACAATAGTCCGAATAATGTAAATAATGTCTCTTGTTGAGTTCTGTTTATTTGCAGATGTTGTAGGCACAAAAAAAAAAACACAACAAAACTTTTTACAGAAAGTCGAATGTTTTGTGCTTCTTTTAGTTTGGGTTTTTAATCACGTCAATTAGGTGCACTGCCTAAGGTAACTTAGTGTGAGATAATGGTTAACGAGGCTAGTTTGGTTGAACATTATTAGGGAGTAGTGAGTTTGATCCCCACTGGGTGCCTCATACAAAAATTTGACATTAAATAGTCCAACAAGGATTGGCATGTCGTAAAATCAACCACTTCTTATCTTGAACATCTATTGGAGCTCAAGCTCTCCTCAGACCTCAGGTGGAACTTGTCTATCCAATCTATTACTAAAGATGCTGGGAAAATGGTTGGTTCATTGTACTACGCTAGTAAATATCTGATTCCTCCTGCTATGCTCTATCTTTACAAATGCCATATCTGGGCTGGAGCTGCCCAGTTCTCACTTGCCTGTCTTGATAGTTCAAATGCATCTACATTGTCTTGTGGGTGATGAATTATTTTCCACCCTCCAACCCCTTTCCCGCAGATGAAATGTTGCGAGCCTCTTGATGCTCTATCACTACTTTCGTGGTATGTGCTCTGATGGGTGACATTCCTTAGTCCTACCACCCTTGACCTTTACCCCCACCGTGCCACATACACAATAGTAAGTCATCTCCATTCTTTTTGTATTCCTATAGTAAGTTCCATTCAAACAGCTTCTTCCCATGAACTGCTGCTTTGTGGAACAGACTCCTGGTAGAATGTTTTCTCAATCACTACCTCTTCAAGTCTATGGTTAACCATCATACTTCCTGCATAACCCCATGAACTTCACTTTTTTGCCTTTTCTTACACTCATACAAAACCACACAGTAACCCTCTAGCTTGAATGACTCTTGGGCCTAGTATTGGGTGAACATTAGTATAAAAGAAATTAACACTGTGTTTGGTAATGGTTAGAGATGCTCATCTGGTTTATACTTAGTAGTGAGCTTCATCCTCACTGGGTGCCCAATAGAAAATTTTGACATTAAATATCCCAACAAGTTTTGACATATCATAAAATCAACCACCCAACAGTTGGGATGGGGTAAATGTTTGTAAGGCTAGTCTAGTTGACCATTATTAGTGAAGTCAATCCTCATTGGGTGCCTCAGAGTCCAACAATGGTTGACATGTTGTAAAATCAACCAATCCGACTATTAAAGACTTGATATTTAACAGAAATATGTCTTCCCATTCAAACTCTATTGGTGTGTGAATTTCAAATCTCGCTGTTCTCCTGGGGTTGAACTAGAGACCAAAAAGTCTGGAGAAATCATGTGTAAAGTCTGATTACTACAAGTTGCATTTGAAATTAGTTAGTACTAAATTGAACTATTACAGTGTTTAGTTTAAAATATAATTTGACCTCATTATATGGTTTAGTAGACATGAAAAGATGAAAGAACCGTGCAAGGTAAAATAGGTAAAAATAATCTTAAAATGTCAAAGTATGTCTATAGCAAGATTCAGATCTCATATGTTACTGAATTTTTTAGAAAGTACGAACTGCAAGTACTTCATTTTTATTCTGTTTAAATACACTGTACTCTGACCAAGAATAGTTTAACAGTTTAATGCTGGGACCTTTTTGTCATTTTTTAGGGCAATAAGGCTTAGTGGAGGCACGGTGGAGTAATGGATAACGGCTTGGATTGAGGAATTGGAGAGCCGAGTTCGAATTCCAGTCGATTCCATTACCCTTGGGAAAGGTGTGAATCCTCTTCTTCTCCCTCCAACTATGGGTAAATAGCAGGACAGATTGGGTTCTATAGCCTTGGATGGCAACTGGTCTAGGAGAAGGACAACTCTGAATTCAAAATCTGCGGAGGGTCGTTTGGGGACCTTGTGGCATCCGTTGCATCACGTCCCTGTATTCGTCCCTCCAAAAAGTGTGGATGGCCCTGCACAAAGCCTTCACCACTATAATCAAATCCTGTGTGGCTGTCGGGCTTTCAGTTTCTGGGAACTGATCTGTCTGACCCTCATACGTCGAGTTCGACGGGAGAGCAAAGAAGGCTTAGTGGTGTGTTACTTTTTTCTAAGTAACAGGTGGTACTGGGATACATGGTGTGATAATGTGTTTCTGCATATCACTGCACAAGCTGTGATGACATCCAATGTTGGCTGTATGCGAATATATCGGGCTTGCTATGTTCCACAGGGTTGTTTCAATATTAGGGCCATGATTGACATCAACAAGAATAATGATAAATGCATTTCAAGACACTGGTTTGGAAGTAGCAAAAAAATATGATTTCTCACTTAATCGGCAATGTCTTCGTTCTACTTCGAGAAAAGAAACTTCTGGTATCTCACTAACTTTCAACCATGGAAAAAGGATCCCTACACACTCACTGCTTGACTGTTTTACTTACTATTGGCCATTTCACTGACTGACTATGTGCATACTGGATGGGGAGCCATTACTCATTTCCATCCACTTGTGTTCCACCAACCAAAAAAGGGGGACCAGCCAGACAACTTTGGGGCAGTCAGTTTTTTTCAAAGGACTCTACTTTTATGGCTATCTAAAATCACTAACAAAATTTTATGTTTGCCAATTCAAAGGTGGGCTGGAAACAGGTTCCTGAAAAATCCTGGTCATTAAATTTACTCAAAGATGTGCTGGAGAAACTCTGGTCATTAAATTTACTTAAAAGGAAAATGAATCTATCTCTTCTTCTAAGGATGTGTGAGAAATTGTATTGCTACAATGGTATGAACATCAAAGAATAATCTCTTATATGATTTACACAATAATAATAATAATTATAAAAATTTGAGAAACCTAAAATTTATTGATTTTTAAAAAAAAATTCACTCAATACAAGGCTCGAGAGTCACTCAAGTTAGTGGGTTACTGTTACAATGGTAATGATGAATGAGGTGTGTGACATGAATGAAATAGGAAGTGGTAAAAGTGAAGACAATGAGGATAAGAAAGAGGGATAATCATTAACCCTTGACCTGAAGAGGCTAAGAGTCTAGGTTCAGGGAAGCATTCCCGTGGAAGTTTGTTCCACAAAATCTGAGTGGAAATTCCTTATTTGAAACATGGAAAAAATGACTATCATTTAAATAAGTACTTTTCTTTTAGATTTACATTATGATATTTAAACATTTTTGCAAACTCTATTTAAAAAAAAAAAAAAAGAAAAAAGACTTGCTTAAAGGCCAAAAAAGTCAATCTGCAGATTGGGACAACTCTGTAATTAGCCAGACTCCAGCTACATTTAAAAGTTAAAGTTAGCTTTAAATGGTTGAATGATTTTTGAAAATATATGCTTACAATTTAGAACAATTGTTCTCTATAATGTAGAAACATTCATAATAAAACAAAAAAGAAATGAAAAGATTGATAATTGTTACATTAAATAATGACACATTTATATTTGTTAAAAATGTATATCTTTATAAAAAATATGTTAACTGGGGCAAACAATGGCTTCTTAATTTTAATGCCTCCAAAATGAAACTTCTCTCTATTAATCACATGACAGACACCTTCCTGCCTCCCATCTGCATGGCTGATGCTAACCTTCATGAAATTGACTCATTGCACCTTCTCTGGGTAACATTCTTGACTGACATGAAGTGGAAAAATTATATTGAATCCATTGCTAGGTCTGCTGCTAAGAAAATTGGTACACTGTCATGCTAGACAATTTTTCTCTCCTGAATGTAACATATTTGTAAGTCTACCATTCATTCATGCTTTGAATATTGCTGCCACATGATCTGGGGTTCCTGCTGTATATTTAGAGTTTCTTGATAAAATCCAAAGAAGAATTAACAATATTATTGGTGCTGACCTGGTGCCTCAGCTTCAGTCGCTTTCTCACTGCTGTAATAAAGCTTTCCTGTGCTTTTTCTATAAATATTTTCATGGTAATTGTTCAGCTGAACTCTTCACTATGGTACCTAGGCTTTATCAATTTAAGCGCAGTACTAGATTGTTGGTAAGGTCTCATCAATTTGCAGTCGAGTTGGCTAGATGTAACCATAAGTTCTATGCTAACAGTTTCTTTTCTCACTTGTGGAACTCTCTTCCAGATCTATACTTTATTTAATCTTCAAAAATTTAAATGCATTGTCAGTTGCCATCTACTGTCTTCCTGATTCTTCTTCTATTGTTCTCACTCCTTAGTAATGTTTCTCTTTTCTAGTTCTTCCACATCCAGTAACCCCTTGTGTCTTAGTGGCTTTACTGCCTTAATTAGAGTTATATGATTAAAAAACATTTCATAAAATGATTTTTTTACAAGTATTTCACTCAAAAATTAGTAACATTTTCCACTTTTAACTTCAATTTGATTTTCTTTACAGCTTTTGTATACAATAATCAGATCATTATTATTGGATACTGACACTACATTTATTATTATTATTGAGTTGGAAATTACTTTATTCTTCAAGTTAGTTTTTTTTTTCTTTTTAATCGGTTCACCCTAAGTAAGGCTATAATTCCACTAAGACTCAAGGGGCCACTTGGAGTGAAAGAAAATAAGAATTAGAAACCCAATCTTAAACAAGGGGTAAACATCTACTCCTATTCAAAAGACTGGGAAAGAGTGTGAATTGCATGATAAGCAACCTATCTACTATTAATGGTCTTGTAATGGTACTGTGCTAACAAAAATCTCACTATAATGTGCCATTTTTACTGTTTCAGAACAAAGAAAGAGAATTGAGGGATCCTTATTGAGATTCATTCAAAAATACGCTTTTAAGTAGAGCCCGAGGGGGTCGTCAGTGATGTTGTGACTTGGTTCATCAGGGAGTTTCGGGTCTTTCAACATCATACTCCCCATCACCAAATCGACCCAATCAGGGGAGATCTAACCCTGATCCCCCCTCACTTTTAAAACGCTAATAGCTACTCTGGCCTTTTTAAAGAATTCTACGAAGAAAGACCACGTATTCCGCACATCCGATTGGCTGTTTGTACAACCAATCAGCTGCGCGAACTATTTGTAAATGGCCCGCAGTGGGGACTGGCTTTTTTTTTTTTTTTCAGATTCAGTATCTTTCAGTTCCCATCTCTTTATAATTTTCTGTCTAAATACTAACTTCAAGATTCAGAATATCATGACCTTCTTTTTTAATATCGCCAATGTTTGTCTTTTTGTTGTTTTATTTTTTTAGTAAAACTAATCGTTGACTTTTGTATAGATGCAATCTGCTGAGAAATAGTTTGAATTATTTCTAGACAATTTTCAGTAATATTTGAAATTATTGTGTAATGTCTGAAGAGCATTTTTTATTAATATTTAGAATTTTCATATGCTTCTAGAATGAAAAGATGTATCATATAATGTATGGAGTTGACAGTAAGAACCAATTCCATATTGTAAAAGACATAGCATTCACAAAATTCTAGTCTGGCTGATCTAAATGTCAGATTGTGCATGTGACGGTGCGATGTGTGATTCAGGGACAGAACTTGAGTTTGTCTTGGTTTTTATCACAAACTTTCGGTTGTGAAGTCCAGAAAATATAGCAGCTGAAATGTTATCATAAACAAAGGCAACGAGAAAATTGGTCTGAATGAACCAAAAATACAATGATTAAGATAATTTATTGATAAAATTTTGCTACCTGAAAGTGATTTGTGAATTATCTCCCTTCTACAATATCTCAATCTAAGATTACACATTTAATACTCCTATTCTGATCTTAACTTGCTTCAACTCCTGAATGCTGACAATCCCTTTCTTCCTGATTTTTAATGTGCAATGCACAAAATGAACAGAGGCTGAAATTTGCTAAAGTAAATTCTGGGTCAAAAAATGCAAAACATTGCATAATCAATAATTTTTTTTCTCTAACACCAGAAATTGCCCGTGTAGAAAATTGTGCAAATAGTCAGAGCCTATTTACACTATTTACATCTTTTGGACTGTTGTCCTCATCTTTATTGCCAAAAGACACAATGGATAAAATCATTGGGTGAGTAATCCAAAAAGTGACTTGACACAAAGAGTTGTGAGTTCAATACCTGGTTACAGCAGAAGGAAGAAAGACTTGGAGAGTTGATTTAATGAAGGGAATTAACTGAAACTGAGATATCCAAAAAAGGCATGGAACAAGAACAATCTACCCCCATGGACTAAATAAAGGGTTTGGTTTGAAATTCCAAACCTGAAGAAGATTGATGCGTACATGGCCAAAACATTCAGTAAAGATGAGAACAACAGTTTGAATGATGTAAATAGTTACAATACTTCATCTCAGAAATTCATTAGGAAAGCCTGGTGGGGAAGCTGGTCTAACTACTAATGACCTGACCATGCGATAGATGGTACAGGGTTACATGGTTCGAGTAGCACTTGACATTTGAACATTAAATACATAAATATACTAAAACATTTTCCTGTATATACCTTGCTGAAATGGGGGTGTATTTAATTTATGAGTGTGTCTTTTATGCTGTCAAATATGATACTTATTTTTGAGTCATTGTTGTAGACGAAATAGACCTTATATTCCCCAAAAAGAAATATCCCTAAAAGTCCTGCAAGTATATTCTTCCTCAATATGCTGTGTCCCTTCAGGATGTTGCCGATCATGGCTCTCCCAACTTCCCTGTCCTTTGTAGCTCTTAATAAATATTGTCTTTTTTGCTATCTCTCCTAACCCCTGTTCTGCCACTCATTTACTCAACATCACTAGGTAATTTATGCATTGTTTTCCTCTGTCCCTCTTGCTTTTGATCTTTCCTGTGAGTATTAAATTTTCTAAGCCCTCTTTCTTCATTATATGCACTAGATATCTCAACTGTTTCTACCTGATGTTAAATATAAGTGTCCTTTTTGTTTCTATTTTCTCTAAAACTTTGTCGTTGCTCACATGTTCAGTCCATGGTATCCCCAGCATCCTTCTGTAGAACCACATTGCCATTGCTTCAAGTGAGAAGATTGTTCAGCATTCACTGCCATATAGGAGGACTGATATTATGTAACATTTCAGTACTCTTTCCTTCTAGCGAAATTTTCCTGTTTCTTAATGCTTTGCTTAGCTTTTGGAAGGCATCTTTCTCTATTCTAATGCTCCTTCGGATTTCAGTTTTGCACTATAAAATTAAGAAAAGTGTGATTTCTTTTTAAAAGAAGACAAACTCATCTATAGAATTGAAGAAATATTTAAGTATGATCATTTTGTTTGGTTATCTAAAAATAAAATACAACTTTACAGTTATATCTGTCTATATTTCTGAGATGAGATATTGTAATCATTTACACTATTTACAATGTTCAGAACATTATCCTCATCTTTGTTGCCATATTCACAATGTTTCAGCCATTATATGCTCTAGCCTTCTTCAGGTGATTCTATGCAGTTGTGGCAAAAACAGGCCATCTCATTAAGATAAGACTACAAGAATGCCATAAACCATAACACAAAGGAAATAGAAAAATCAGGCATGGCTGAGGTCACCACCCTCTTTAGGATGAGGTTGAAATAATAGACAGAGAGCATCATTGGAAAATACAAAAACTTAAGGAATCAGCACATATGCTAGGCCATAAAAATCTCCCAAGCTGGCCAGTCATAAACATGAATACAATATGGGAGCCAGTAATACGAATGCTAGAGAGAAACAATAATAACAACAAAATTGTAATATGAGCTCTGGTAAAAAATGATGCCGAGACATTAGGATTATAAATCCCCAAAATTCATACACTGATATCCTCAAGTGGTTAAAATCATTGGTAATCCAATGACTGGACCCAAAGAGTTGTGAGTTCAATACCTGGCTGCAGCAGAGGTCAACAAAAACTTGGAGAGTTGAGTTGAAGGGAAATAACTGACACTGAGATATCCAGAAGAGGCATGTCACATGGAACTAGAACAATCTACCCTGGGTAGATTGTTCTAGTTCCACAGTTTGATTGTTCTAGTTCCACTAATATAGTGTTAAATTCGATATTCCAATCACCTGAAGAAGGCCAAAGCATACAATGGCTGAAATGCCATGAATATAGCAACAAGGATGAGGATTACAGCCTGAAAATTGTAAATATTTACCGTTATATTTGCACAAAATAGTTTTTAACTTATGTAAGTTTTTAATTATTGCAGTTTCTGATTTAATATTTTGCCTTAAGCCTTGATTTTGTTGTAGATGTTTTTTTTCTATTTTCTAGGTGCAGTAAAGCTTCGAGAACAGGACTATCTAGGAACCGTACAAGATATTTGTTTGAATTCTGAATATGTTGCTGCTCGCACAGAGGGCAAAATACAACTACATATTGTAAGATATTTTTTTGTTTCTTTATACAGTAATAATCGATTTATATACAACACCTTTGATTCCAAAACATGCTGGATTATCCTTTTTGCCAGACCAATAGAAATTGCCTCATAGTAATTCAATAATATAAGCCTGACCTATTAATTCTGCATGTCTTGTATCTTTACAGCATCATTGACTATTAGAAACTTAAGTAATCCTTCCTTTAAGTGACATAAAATGAGCTGCTATTCTCTTAATGGCATAAAATCAATAAGACCAAGGGGTAGTAGCACATGTTAGGGTCTTAGCTATGGGCAAAAAGTGAAAACAATATAAATTATTTATAAAGCAAATAAAAGTTCATGAGTTTTTGATCTGTCATAAACTTCCATTCCTCACCTATGTGCCTTGTCCTTTCAGGATGTTGACAATCCTGGTGTTATGTCTTCGTTGCCTTGAATGAAGATAACACAATCAAGAAGTAAATATGTCACTTGGAGACGACATAGTCTTGCTGAAATACATAGTAAGCAGATAAGTTAGATCTCCAACTCTCTGCTTGTTTACTCCTCCTACTGATGATCCTCAGTGTATTTGGATATGTCCAGATCCTCTTCTGGAGAGGTGTGGTCATCTCCACACACACACACACCCCTCCTTTAGATCTGTACTTTCCTCGGGTCTACTTCCAACGCTTTGGTTGGATTATGTTTTCAGATACCCTGACATTGTATTGTACAGTGTAACCCGGATACAAGAGAAACTGGAGAAAAGGTATCTTATATCCGGGTTTCTCTTATATCCGGGTTTGGTCTATTATATATAAATTAACACAGGCTCTAATTTGGGACCAGATAAAATCTCTCTTATATCTGGGTTTCTCTTATATCCGGGTCTCTTATATCCGGGTTACACTGTAATTTCAGTTTTAGGAATAGGTACTTCAAAAGTATCATAAAATGTGTCCATAAGTACATTAAATTGTATTGGTGGCTTACTTTGTTGCATATCTAGACCTCAATTGATTTATATGTCTCTTATGACGAAATTGTGCACTTTGAAGAATGTACATCATACTAACAAAGTGCTGAATAATTTTTCCTTCCTGCCAATTTTCCTTTTTGGCCTTAAAGCTTTTAAAGAAAAATTTATTGCTGGTCTTAAATGATCTGCTAGTTTGAAATTGTTGTACTTTCTTCTTAATCTCTGGCAGTAATTTGTCAAAAATGGATCTAACTTCTCTAGAAAACATGAGCCCTGCGGGTGACATTTTTGCAGTGTCATTTGATACACGCCCCCAAAATTCTCATAATGCCATTTCTTCAACTTCCAAGCCTTTAGCTTTTTTCTTTAATGCTCTTTAAAAGGCGTCAACAACCACCTTTCCACTTATCCATTCAACTCTGGATGACAAATTAGCAATAGTCAAATGTTCATTTGCATAGCTTTTGCAGAAATTTTAAAACTCACTAGAAGTAAATTGAGTTCCACTATCAGATACTATACTATCAGATACTTCAAACCTTGCAAAAAGTTTGCACAAAAGTAAATTGTTATTGCATTAGAAGTTCATTTACACTTCAATATCTCAGGCCATTTTGTGAAACTGTTGACCACAATTAAATAGTATGAATCACTTAGTGGCTCAGCAAAATTCATATGTAGTCTTGCCAACGTGCTTGGTCATGCTTAATAATTTATAAGTGGCGATTTTGCTGCTAAATTACAATTACATTTTCTAACTATATTTTAGATATCTATGGCCAATACACATAGCTTCTCATCAAGGACTTCATTCTCAATATTCCTGGATGTCCTATGTGGAATTGTTTTAAAATTCTTTTTTGTAGTGATAATGGAATTACAACACAATCCACGTACAGAAGTACTCCATCACAAATAGAAAATGTATTATTCTAAGCAGGTTTAATTTTAGTTTCACTCCATTTCGACTTGGGGTCATTCAAAGGTTTTTTGAATAGACGTATCCTTTTTAGAATCAATCTTGATATTGTCTATTGTGATCAGCAATTCTTTAATAGTGTTACACAACAGGCATTTAATTTCACTTTTGGATTCAAGTGAAGCAATCACAGTATTTTCAAAATCTTTAGATTTCAATATCAATCTGGATAAACCATCTGCATGTCCCAATTTCTTTGATGATAGAAATTCCATCTTGAAATTATAGTTCAACAAAATCTTAGACCAACGCAGCAGTCTGTTTGCGTTATCTGTGGGAATTTCTTTCTTAGAACCAAATACATTTAATAATGGACGATGATCTGTTTGCAATATGAATTTTCTTCCTAATATCATCTTGTGAAATTTCTTTACAGCAAAAATTATAGTAAGCACTTCCTTTTCAATTTGACTGTAGCATTTTTCCGTATTTGTCAAACTTCTTGAAGCATGTTGTCTTATGCCTTATTTGCTTGTGTTCAATGCTACTATTATTTGTTGGTGAGGGTTGTAATATGTCAGTGATAACTCTGAAGTTAGTCATTTTTTAATTCCTTCAAAAGCTTTTCGACATTCTGCCAACCAATTCCATTTCGTACCTTTTTAAGTAAACTATTCAGAGGTTCTCACAATTTCTACATCTCTGTCACATAAATATTATAATAATTCACTAATCCAAGAAATGATTATAGGGTTACCATATTTGTCGAGGGAGACACGGTTTTAATGGCACTTGCTTGAGTCGGATCTGGTCATCTTTCTTTTTTGTCAATTATCTGAGCTAAATATTTAATATTTATTGACATTTCTGTTCACTGATTTTGAAACCATAATCATGTAATCTCTGAAATATTTGCTGAATTAGTTTCATGTGCTGTATTTTCATAGCACTCTTAATAAGTTTTTCATCTATGTAAGCGACAACACCATCTAGTCCAACCAACATCGTATCCATTATTTGCTGGAAATTACCTGGGGTCACTTTGACACCAAAGGGTAATCTTTTAAACACGTAGACTTCTTTATGTGCATTAATAGTCAAAAGCTTCTGGTATTCCTCATTCACTTCGATTTGAAGATATGATTCGGACAGGTCAGTTTTTGAAAAAAAAATGCCACCATTTAATTTGGCAAATATATTCTTTGGAGTTGGTAGGGGATATGCATGTGGTAGGAGGCAGTCATTCAATCCAGTTGAAAAATCTGCACATAACCGAATCTTATTATTTTTCTTTCTAATATAAACTGCTGTCATGACCTATTCTGAATAAACTATTTTTTCAATAACTCCATGGTTTTCTAACCTATCCAATTCAGTGTTAATAGACTCCAAAACAGCACAGGGATTTTAAAAAAAATTTAGGCTTAAATACTGGTACTGACATTTTCTTTTTAATTTAAAAAATACCTTTGACTTTGTACATTTTCCCAACTCCCCTGAGAAAATAGTTGCAAATTTATTTTTCTGTTTACTCAGTGTTTCTTTAGTTGTAATCTTTTTCTCTCATCAACAATCAATTTTTCCACAGAATGAATTAATCGGCCAATTCCATAGTTCAAATAATTGTAGCCAATCAACGTCTAGTAAATTTGAGTTGAAATTTTTTAATACATAAACATCTGTTTTTTTAGTTTTAGTGATGTTACATGATTTTCCCAAGAAGAATTAATTTCTTGCTTGGTATTCCTTTTGCAACTTTGTCAGTTTTTCTCAAGTTAGGCTTGCCAATTCTATTCCAAATTTGTTTATAAATAATTGTAATATTACTACCAGTGTCCAATGGAAATCTCATCGTAGCATTATTCATTTGTACTGTCACAAGTTTTCTATTATTTGAACATTCCAATGTTGTAGCTGGGAGCCCTGCTTTCAGCAAATTCATGTATTTCTTTTGCTTTTTAACTTGAAGTAGCTGCATTTATGACCTGTTTTCCCGCACTTAAAACATTTTTTTGGTTTTAAATGGACAGTCCTTTCTGAAATGAAGCATACCACATTAAGTTTTGTAGTATTTTTATTTTCTATTTTGGTACTACTGTCTTTTTCCTAACTATTTGTACTTCTGTTGTGCCATTTTTGCTGTGCCATTTTTGCTGTAATGTGCCTTAAATTTGATAATTTTTTGAGACTCTTCTGTAACATTCTGTATCATGAACTGTTCAAGTTTGGTAAGTATTTGAGAGCGTATTTCCACATTGTTGCTTGATGTTAGACCTTTAACAAAAATTAGACATTTAAATCTGTCTGGGGATAATTCATCCAGTTTAAATTTCTCACACTCACGGTTGACTTTACCTGCATATATGACAAAATCTTCATTTTCGTCTTTAGTAAGGTTCATGCACTGCCAACGTGCACAAAACAGTGAATTCTTTTCACCAAAGATTTTCAATAATATCGGCACTTTCATTAAATTATCCTTTTTATGCAGTTTTCAGCAAAATGAAATTCAGATATTTTTCACGTTCAGCAGAATACAGTTTTTGTAAGAAAAGACGTAGCTTCTTATCCAACCATCCTTGACATTCTTCTCTGAAAATGTTTTTGTACCTTCTGAAGTATGATAGGAATGTAATGTTTTCTTCTGGGACATAATGAAATTCATTGAGTTAGTTACTGAGTCTGATGAAAACAAAATTGGCACATTGTTTATTCCTTGCTTTTCCAGGATTGCTTTTATCTGTTCTTGCTATTCAGTCCATTCCCATTGCATTTGTTCTAATAATGTCTTCTGGAATTCTTGCTGTTGATGGATAAATATCATCAATTCTTCTATAGTGTATTTAGTTTGTATCAGTAGTCTTTACTCCTGGAAGAAAAAAGTTTTTTTTTTTTTTTTAATAGCCGTATATCATACAGCCTTGAAGTTTATCAACTTCTGCGTCACACTATAAATATACACAAGCTCCACCAAAAGTTTTTTCCCTGAATTTGTAACTTTACCAGTTATTTATGCTGAGAGGAGGCAAAATGTTTTTTTTCATGTGAATTTGAATTCTTATTGCCACTGTTATGTCTTCATTGCATTGAATGAAGATAACACACTCAAGAAGCAATATGTTGCTTGGAGTCAACATAGTCTTACTGAAATAAGGTAGTAAACAGATAAGCTAGACTCACTACTCCTCCTACTGATGATTCTCAACATCAGTCTATATGTATTTGGATGAGTTCAAGTCCTCCTCTAGAGAAGTGTGTTCATGTTCACAACACATGGCTTTCCACTAATTCCTGTCCTTTGTAGCTCTTAGTAAATTTTGTCTTTTCACTATCTCTCCTAATCCCTGTTCTGCCATCCATTTACACAAGCTTCTTAGCAAAGTTATGCATTCTTGTCCCCTGTCCCTGTTGCCTTCAATATATCCTGTGAGTGTCAAATTTTATCAGCCTTCTTTCCTTTTTATGTGTTAAAGACATATTAATTCTTTCTGATGCTAATGTGTCCCCCTTGCTTTTAACATGTTCTGTGAGTGTCAAATTTTCTAAGCCCTCTCTCTTTCTGATATTAAGTACAACATTTCTTTTTGTTTCCGTTTTTTTCTAAAACTTTGTTGTTAATGTAGCCATTCACTTGCTTCATCTGTCAACTGAATTAGTTTATCAATCCTGATTCTTTTGGTTTCATCTTTATCCTCCATGTCACTATGATTGCTGGGGTCAAGTTTTTTTTCAACTCTCTCACCCCTGCTTGCATCAATAGTGATTGGTATTTACACCTGAAACCACTACAGACACTTTAACTTTGTTCAGAAGCCATATACAAGTAGAATATGCTAGGATTTATGCAAAATCAATGGAGCTGTAACAATCCCACCAGTCTAAATAATTAAGTGATTGCATGCCACATACATCGCCATCTGTGGCCATCTAGTGATATTAGTCTGGCATTTGTAAGAAATTCAAATATTTACTCATAATTTTGGTAAGTTTAAATGAAGTACCAAGCAGTTGCTGGAAATATATATATATATATATATATATATATATATATATATATATATATATGTAAAGGTGCTTCATTAAGAAGGATCAAAGTCAGCAGTAAATAAATTGGTGTTATTGGTGAATATTTATTTATTTCTCTATTGGATCATGTTATTTCAGTCATGACAATTATGTGTGTAAAATAATATCATCCAAATGTCTGATCTGAGATGGAACAAATACATCGAGTCAATTGCATCATCCACCGCAAGGAAAGTTGGCTCCCTGTGCCGAGCCAGGAAATTTTTCTCCCCGGAATCGATCCTCCAAATCTATAAATCGACCATTCACCCTTGCATGGAGTATTGCTGCCATATATGGTCTGGAGCCCCTGCTGTTTGCCTCAGCATTCTTGATAAGATCCAGAGACGGATATGCAATGTAATTGGCTCTGATCTGTCATTTCGTCTGCAGTCGCTCTCTCACAGATGTGACGTTGCCTCGCTCTGCCTTTTTTACAAATACTTTCACGGTAATTGCTCCGAGGAGCTGCTTTCGCTGGTTCCTAGGCCTCCCGAATTTAAACATCCTAGGAGGATGGCATCCCGTTCCCACCCTTTCACCGTTGAAACTGTTAGATGTAGACGTCTCTTCTACTCCAATTGCTTCATGTCTCGCACATCTCGCCTGGTGAACTCCCTTCCTTATTCCTGTTTCCCTGACAAATACAATCTCCAACTATTTAAGTGTAACGTCAATCGACATCTCCAGCTGCCTTGATCTATCCACTTCCCTTCTCCACATCCTTTCACCTTTCATTCATATCTGCTCTCGCTCCAAATCTTCTGTAACCCCCTTGCCTTGATCAGCCCACTGTCTTTCTCCACATCCTCTCCTTTACCACTCCTATCTGCTCTTCCTCCAAACCTTCTGTAACCCCTTGCATGCTAGTGGCTTCCAGCCTTGTTTGGGGTGATAAGCTTAAAAAAAAAAAAAAAAAAATCATTAGATGCTTAAACTTAATTCAAGTTATTGGAATACCCTTTATATATATATATATATATATATATATATAAAATGAATAAGATAGGAAACATTTATCAATGTAACATGTTTGGCTTTTATTAAGGCTTTATCAGAGAATGAGATATAGAAAAAGAAGAAAGAAATTCTGGTATTTCTATTTTTGTATTGTATGATTTTTATTAGTTAATCAAGTTTTATGTGCATTTGTTAAACAAATGTTAGTATAATTTACAGTGAGGCTTGGAATCTGTTGATTTCTTAGATAGCAGATGTTAAGAAGTTAGTAGGTAGTATTATGTCTGTTTTTCTCTAGTTTATTGTCATTGTTATTATTGCTAATAATGTTATTATCTTTTTAACAGTTGTATTTTTTTATGCCTTTCTCTTAACATTGTGGATGAAATAATAAGGATATTAGATTTTTTGAAAGTGTTCTCTATGTATATTTCTTCTTCAGGTAAGTATTGGGGGCTGCAGATTGTTAGTGTTCTTAAATAGAATCCTATAATTATTCCAGATTTTATCCTGTTACAGTGGTGGCAATAAAAATTGATACGGTCATTCTTGTTGGTAAATTTTCTGTAAACCTCCAACTGAAGGTCCATATTAGTACTATGTAGCATGATATCTACGTAGGGTAAAATTGTTAAACTTAGATTCAAAGGTAAAATCTATTGTGGGTTCAATGTTATTAATTTTGTTGAGAAGATGGGGTAAAACTGTCTTATGGACATATTAATAGAGAATCGTCTAAGTATCTAAAATAAGGATCTTGTGGTAAAATATTTATGAAAGAACCACTTTTCAGAAATTTCAAGAATAGACTAAGAGGAGATCCCATTGGTAGACCAAATTTTTGTCTATAAAAATTGTTATTGAAGGTGAAAAACATAAGTGATCAAATGTTACATTTTCATGATTTTATCTGTAAGAATAGTTAATTTTATTTTGGTTAAGTGTGGTTTTAGTAAATTTAGGTATTTCTTTACAGGAACATTTGTATATAAAGATTTTATACCTAAACTAGTTATATATTTCTTTTTGATGTCTATGTTTTTTAATCTATTCAAAAGATCACCAAAGTTTTTTATATGTGGGATGATAAAATGTGGGGTTAAAATTTTGGTTAGGGTGCTGGCTAGTTTATGTGGTGGTGATATTTATTCCTGATAAAATGGGTCTCATCGGGATATCTGGTTTATGTTTTTTTGGTAATCTCTAGAGTGTGGGTGTTTTCAGTTGATGTTCAGGAACTGATTTCATTTTTTAATAAGTTTTTGGATTTTTAAAAAAAATTTTGTGTCTATTTTATGACTTTCTGTTTGTTTATTTTTTCATAAATATTATTACTGGATTTAAAAAAACATCTCCATTCCTGAAAGAATTACTCCTTACCTAAGTCAACATATATGACTAGACAAACGTTAGTAAATTTAAAGAAAACAGTTAAATTCATAACCTCTTTTTATTTAAAATAGATAATAAATTATTCCCAAAGTAAAATAACTTATATATTATGTTATGAAAAATCAAGAGTGGTCCTCCCTTGTTTTGTTACTCTTTTCTTTGGGAGAGCTATTTCTGTTTACTGGAACTATAAAAGGGTACTATATGCAAACCTTGTATTCTCAGTTAAATAAAGCTTTCTTAAAACCTACACCTGCGTACTTTTCTCATTACACTTGGTTCAAGAATAAGTAAATATCAGTCGTTTATGAGTCTATAAGCATTTCCTGGGTGTTATGAATAATCAAGAGTGGTCTCCCCTTGTTTTGTTACTCTCCTCTTTGAGAGAGCTATTTCTATTTACTGGGACTATAAAAGAACACTATACCCACACCTTGTATTCTCAGTTGAATAAAGCTTTCTTAAAACCTACACCTGTGTAGTTTTGTCATTACATTTTATTCAACTGAGAATCTCTCCATCATGGAACAATTAATGCGCCCACAGCAGTTCAACATAGAACCAGATACTACAGACTCTGAAAAGTGTTGGATTCATTGGCGAGTGACATTCAACAACTTTTTGCAAGCAGTACATGCAGAAACCCAACATCGGCCATTGAACAAGCTTGAACTCTTAATTATATATCCCACACAGTACATGAAATAATCCTGGACTTTCCCACTTCTGAGGAGGGTATGGACATACTAGAAGCTACTTACCGGAAACCAAACAATGAAATCTTCTCGCAACATAAACTGGCTACCCGACGCCAACTAAATGGTGAATCGCTGAAACAGTACTTAAAAGAATTAAAAATGCTAAGCAAGGACTGTAACTTCTGGCCGATGAATGCCGAAGCCTACACCTGCATACTTTTGTCATTACATATTAATTGTAAAAAAAAAAAATCACAACATCATTTACTCATTTTCATTTATTAGACATTAAATTATGTCACTTAGCATCTTCCATAGTTTACCTTAACTTTTCAGTTTAACTTTATGAATAGTTACGTGCATCTCTTAAATTCAAACATTTTGAAAAACCAAGTTTTTACTTTTGGTTATAAATGCTTGTTGTAAAATAAAATCCTTACATTTGCCTTGATAAAGTCCATTAGAGGATCAACAGTGTTGGCTAAGATAAGTTTTCCTTTTGTCTTTATTCATATTGTCCTTTTACAGATATATATTTTAGTTATATCTGAAATTCTATGCACAAATATATATATATATATATATATATATATATATATATATATATATATGGCCATATCACGTTGAAACACCACTTTTTGTACGACCACAAAAGTTAAGCAATGTCAAGTCTGGTCAATAGCTAGATTGGTGATTGCTTGGGAATAGCAAGTGATGTAATAGATAATGGCTCAGAATTGGAAATCAATGAACCAAGTTTGAATTCCAGTCATGTTCATTATATTTAATTATGCACTAATACCCTTGGGAAAGGTATGAATCCGCTTTTTGACCCCTTAGTTATGGGGTGATTAGCAGAACTTGTACCAGTAAATCTAAAAAAAAAAATAAAACAAATCAACTTATGGTTGTTAGATTTTTTTTTAAAATTAAATTTACAAAATGAAAATATATTTAAACCAGAAAAGGAATTATATTATTAGCAAAAATATATTTAATTTTAAAATTCTTTGTCTTTTGGTGCTTGTTGGATCTTTTTTTTTTGTTTATCATAAAATCATAAATCATTCAGATTTCTTTTCATGTCTTCTTTTTTTTCCTTCAGCTGGATCTGGATAACAGTAACCAAGAAATAGGACAACATGGATCACGTCTATTTGAGGTCAGCAAGTCCAAGATCACCTTCCATGCCATGACACAAGAGTTTTTGATATTCTGCACAGATGTAAGTGAGCTTTTCAGGAGTTTAAATTTATGTTTTCAGAATCTTATAGCTTTTCAAGAGTGGATTGTTTTCTCATTGCCTTCTGCATGGTTTTGAATTCAGCATAGTCTTTCTTCTAGACTGGCAGCTGCCCAAGGATAGAGACTCCAGCTTCACTCACTTTCCCACTGCTCTAAAGTTGCTTCTTTGTGCCTTTTCTATAAATACTTTTATTGTAACTGTTCGGATGAGTTCTTGCTATGGTACCTTGACTTTATGAATTTATGTGCAGTACTAGACTGGCATCAAGGTCTCTCTAATATAACAATTGGCTTGGCTAGATGTAACTGTAAGTTCTATGCTAACAGTTTCTTCTCTCACACTTCTCTCTTCTGTCCTGGGTATGACGATAAACTACATCTGCGTCCTGGGTAAGATGATAAACTATGTCCAATAGCAAGGCCTCTGAGCAGGAGGTTTTGAGAAGCGTAGAACCACCTGTTAATTGTTGGTGTTCCCAGGTCCACCCTGACCCAGGGTGGTAGCACCTGTTAGGGTCCAAGCTATGGGCAAATAGTTAACACCCAAACTTGTGTAAAAATAGGTTTTAATACTAGAAGTAATTTGTAATAAAAAAAAATTATTACTAGCAATAATTTTTGATGGAAAAATTATCATCAATAATTAAAATTTACAGTGAAACATATACTGTTAGAATGTATATATTTTGATTTAGTGCAAACAAAATATTACCAAGAGAATATTTAAAAAAAAAAAAAAATTTTACAATATTTTTGAAAAAATAATATTACCAGATATACGTTTTTGAAAAAATAATATTACCAGCTATACATTTTTGAGGAAAAAAATATTAACAGAAATAGATTTTTGACAAAACAAAAATATTACCAGGAAAAAAAAAGTTAAATGACCCATTGAGGTTGATATGCCGTAAAACAAATCAAACCAAACACTTCTTACTTGCAGAATTCTCTTCTGGCCCCATGCTTTCTATTCAACTTTAATCTTTAAAAATTTGAATGCAATGTCAATCACTAGCTACTGTCCTCCTGATTACTCTTCTTTTGTTCTTGCTCCTTAATAATGTTTCTGTTTTATAATTCTGCCACACCCAATAACCTCTTGTGTCTTAGTGGCTTTATTACCTTGCATGGGGTGAACTCAGTTTAAAAAAAAATTAATGACAGGAATTTGAATTTGACTTGCAAATTCCACATTTTACAATGATAGCCATTATGCTATCCGTAGGTCTTATGAAAATGAAAATAGCACAATAAACAAAATAGGGATATAAAATTATGACCTTTGACTTTTGTCTTTATTGTTTCTTTTATCATAACATTCAAATCATTAGCTTCAATGACCATTTAAGTAAACAGTATGAATAATTAGAAGTGTTTGCTGGATGACTACAGATTTGACTCTGTCTGTCTCTGACAAATCAGTATATGTGGTTTCCAGGAGTACCTTTATGCAACACTTCAAATTGCTCCAAAACCATAACCTAAGAAATTTTGTCATGTTCTTAAATAGCCTTGTCAGATTTAGACTTTCATACGGATGTCATGCAACATACCAATCTCATTTAGAAATATCTAAATTGTCAGCCTTACAGACGTTTTCTCAGATCCATGGTTAAAAATGGATTTGAGAGGATGAAGCATGTAGGTCTTAAAGAAAACCATCCTTGTCAGGTGGCACTACAGAATCACAAAGAACTGAAACCTACACCACTTGAGGACTTTCAACAGTGGCAACATCTGAAATGGATATCACATGTAACTCAAAGAGAAAATAATGACATAATCAAGATGATAATATTTCACACTACTACAAACAAAAAGTTTAGGAAGGAAACCCCCATCAACTCTAGAAAATAGCAATAACAGTTACTGGACTTGAAAAACCTATTTTCCTGCAAAAATTATTTTAACAAAGATTCCAACAATACCACTAGCTGTTTAGTTAATGAATGCCAAATATCCTTACCATTGAAATTATTGTCATCAGACAAAGTGACCCATTTAGCAGTTCACTCTTGGATTTCAACATCAAATATTGTGCAAATATTTTAGTTAACATGTTGGCTCCCACACAACCCACCAGAGAGTCATGGGTGTATGCCTGCAAGGCCCACATGACCCTCTGGTGGGTCATTTTCCAATTTCTTTTCTATGTGGATTATTGGGAGTGGGATGCAATGATTGATTGCTTATGAGATCATGGTACACCAGAATCACATTATTTTCCAAAAAAACTTTTAATATTTTTGATTAGAGAAAATGAGATTTAGAACCAATGTAATACTTGTATATTGGGAATTTCCCAGTAGCCCATGGGTGGGTTGTGTGGGGCTCCGGGGTGTAAAATGAAGTCAGGCACTGAAAAACACATAGGTTGGGTGTAGGTAATAAATATTACTGTGCCTCATAATATGAAACAATGTTAAAACAAAGTTGCTTGTACCAAAATTAAGATATAGTGTTGGAGCTTGGGACAGTAAGGGAAATGTGACTTGGGAGCCAATGTGCTAATAGCCTCTAAAACTAAACTGCTCTCTATTAACCACCACAAGGATCCATCCCTGCATCCCATTAGAATGTCTGATGACCAACTTCTCGAGAGCTCCTCTCTGTGGCTGCTCGGTCTCACGCTGTCCGCTGATCTGAGATGGAACAAATACATTGAGTTAATTGCATCATTCACCGCAAGGAAAGTTGACTCTCTGTGCCGAGCCAGGAAATTTTTCTCCCCGGAATCTCTCCTCCAAATCTATAAATCGATAATTCACCCTTGCATGGAGTATTGCTGCCATATATGGGCTGGAGCCCCTGCTGTTTGCCTCAGGGTTCTTGATAAGATCCAGAGACGGATATGCAATGTGATTGGCCCTGATCTGTCATCTCGTCTGCAGTCTCTCTCTCTCACAGACGCGACGTTGCCTCGCTCTGTCTTTTTTATAAATACTTTCCCGGTAATTGCTCCGAGGAGCTGCTTTCGCTGGTTCCTAGGCCTCATGAATTTAAACGTCCTATGAGGCTGGCATCCCGTTCCCACCCCTTCACCGTTGAAACTGTTAGATGTAGACGTCTCTTCTACTCCAATAGCTTCATGTCTCGCACATCTTGCCTGATGGAACTCCCTTCCTTATTCCTGCTTCCCTGACAAATACACGCTCCAACTATTTAAGTGTAACGTCAATCGACATCAGCTGCCTTGATCTATCCTCTTCCCTTCTCCACACCCTTTCACCTTTCATTCCCATCTGCTCTCACTCCAAATCTTCTGTAACCCCCCCTAGCCTTGATCGATCCACTATCTTTCTCCACATCCTCTCCTTTACCACTCCTATCTGCTCTTCCTCCAAACCTTCTGTAACCCCCTGCGTACTAGTTGCTTCCAGCCTTGCTTGGGGTGATATGCTTAAAAAAAAGAAGCTAAATTTGGAACTTTATGAGGATGATAGTGATTGTTTCTCTCTCAAATAACTTAAACTCTGACTGACCAATGAGGTAAGCTCTTTTCATTTTCTCGTTCATATTGACAAACCGTTAAGAGAAATGGGCATTACAATATATAATAGATTTCTTTTTCATTATTACAGTCTGGCTTAATCCAGTATTTTTTCATGGAAGACTGGAAATTTGTGAATGAATACAAACACATGTGTGGAATCATTCGAGTCTATCCTCACCCTCTGGGCCACCTGATATTCATTGATGACAAATATGATGGTTTTATATATAATCCAGTAAGTATTTTTTTTTTCTTTCTTTTTTAAACTGATATTTGGCACTACTGAAATAGACTAGTGCTCTTGTAAAACATAGAGAAACATTTTCTGGGAAATAATTTTTGTAGTTTAGCATTATTTTGATCTTTCTTCAAACTGCAATATTTTTCAGAATTTAAAAATATTGATTTTCAAGGCATTTGTAAATAAAACACTATGTGCAGATAACTATGTAGCACCTCCCCCCTTTTAAAATGATAACAAATTAATATTTTTTATTGTGATAAGTGTCATTAACTTACAGAAGGTCTAAAGAATGTTAATCTATGAAAATTATTTCCCCCCCCCCCCAAATCCCCACTTTTTTTTTAATGAGTGAACCAGTCTATTTAAACCTATTGGAAAATGAAAGGGCTTCACTTTTACTTAATAAATCTGCAAGAATAAGGACCAAAAATAAATCAAAATGCAATAAATATAATAATGTGCAGGGTACAATGGGTAAATTGTCACCATTTTATATTTTTAACCTCTTCCATGGTTTCTGTTATCATCTCTAACCTTGACCCCCACAAAGTATGTAAACTTGATGGCATCCCTGTAATAGTCATTAAGAAGTGTGCACCTGAACTAGCTCCTGTTTCTTTCTGTATAATAAATGCCACCTGCTTTCCTGCTTGCTGGACGTCATCGTCTGTTGTTCCAGTTTTTAAGAACTCTGGTGAACCATCTGACCCATCCAACTATCTGCCTATTAGATTTCTGTCTTGTTTCGGGAAACTCCTAGAGGCCCTAATCAATGCCGAATTGGTCCATCATCTCTCGTCACAGGGCCTTTTCTCAGACAAGCAATACAGCTTTCGTTTCTCCAGATCAACTGCTGATGTACTAACAATAATTGCAGAAAAAAGTCTATCGTGCTCTAGATAAAAACAGACATCAAAAGCCTTTGACAAGGTCTGACATTCAGGTCTTCTCCACAAGCTGCAAGCTTACAGTATATCCGGGCACGTTTTTGAGCTGATCCAGTTGTTCCTATCAAATCATGAAATTAAAGTTGTCCTAAATGGCCACTCCTCTACTTCCTTTCGCATTAATGTGGGTCACCTGCATTAATACGAAAGGATGTTCTTTTTGCTGTGTTACCTAGACTGTATGAATTTAAGTGCAATACTAGACTGGCAGCGATATCTCCTCAATTTAGTTTTTCTTGCTTGTGGAACTCCCTTCTGGCTCCATGCTTCCCAGTCTGTCAACATTATTTTCATTTTTACATAATTTAGATGACAATTTATGTATCACACCCTGTATATCTTAATCTATATGAGCTGTTCCTATAACATGGTATCACAGGGTTTATTATATATACTCATATAAGGGTGTTTATATATATGCATTATATTTTTCATATGTTTATATATATTGCACATATGAAAAATATAATGCATATATATAAACACTCTGATTTTCAGCCAGTATGGCCATCATCAGTAGAAAAAAAAACATTCCTGCTTGTTAGTAGCAGTGAACTACAAGAGTGAATGACTGTTTCTAAAGAAAGTAAACTTTATCTGTAATTTTCATTTGTTTTTTTATCGTTAATTTTGGTCAGTCTTTGTGTTGGTCAAATTGTCCTCTTTCAAGTTGTTTTTAAGATAGAGGATGGGAGATTCCTGGCTTTAAGAATTCCCTCTTTGTTCATTTTGACAGTTTTATTCATTGCTGTCAAATGGGATGTGTGTGTTAAGTGCATATTATCTTAATTCTGTGTGTGTGTGTATTAGTATGAGACCTCAACACCTCTGCAAGCGTGTTTGTCTTGTGTGGGTGAGAAATGTGGGTAGGGCTTGATTTATGGGGTTATATATTAATTCTATGTTGTTTAATTTCTGGTTAAGCTCATCTGGATGAAGTGTTCTGAGGCACAAAATCCATTTGTCTTCTTGGTCCTCTAGTATTTTTCTAAGGTTATCTTTTCTGTCTATTTCTATTTTTTTCAATTATAGTGAATTGTATATGGCTTTTAAAATCAGGTTTTTCTAGGCGGAAATGTTGTTCTACAGGTAATAATATTTTGTGGGGAGATAACTTGATCTGATTCCGATAATTATTAATTCTGTGGCGAAAAGGCCATTCAGGTTTTCCCACATATTGTTCCTGGCATAGTGTGCATTCTAGTAGGTAAATTATATTATGACTTCTACAGTTAGAGTTGTGGTAGATTTTGAAAGTAGATTTAGTGACTGAGCTAGTGAACGAATTGGTATGTCTAATGTGGTTATATGTGGTTTGTTGTTACCTGGTTGGGAAAATCCTGTTGTTTTTATTTTTGGTCTATTATAGGTTACCTTATCATATGAAATTTGGTTACTACCTATAATTTCCTTAAGGTTCTTAGGTCTACAATATGCTAGAAGGCCGGGTTCCTCAAACAAAATCTTTAGGTCTGGTTTGAGATGTAGTATTTTTCAGCGACTTTTGATAATCTGAGATGGTGAAGGAAGAGTGGTGTTGAAAGTGCTTACTATAGGGTTGCATCTGGATTTATTTTTAATTTTATACATTAATGTGTCTTCTCTAGGTTTGGAAATTGCTTTATTTATTTGTTCCCTGATTGGGTGTTGTGAACTGACGCTCAAGATTTTTAGTGTATTTATTTAGTTTTTCACTATGCGAATAAATAAAGAAAGATTGTCGACAAATGCTTCTTATGATATTTGTATATATAGGCAAAAATCCTTGATTTATACATGTTTCATTAAAAACAACAGACAAGGTGCTACGATTAAGCTTTTTATTTAATCTTTCTTGTGTTCAAACAAGTGTTTTCTTTTCTGGACACAGAGTGTGTAGAAACTGCCCAAATGTTCTATAATTACGAGTGCTTTTGGCTGTACTTTTAGCCATTATCAAGGATGATTTTATTTTATTTTTTTTTATTTTTGCTTTTTAATTTTTATAATATGTAGATATAATAAGCTATGGAAAGAAATTTAAGAGAAAAAACAACAACAGTAATAATATTGGTAATAAGACTAATAATATTTATTGTACATTAGTTGTTCTTTTGACCAAATGGAAGCATGATTAGGAAAGATGTTAAAAATCAGAACTTTCAGAAATGCCTGCGTTCTTTCTTATCGAAACAAAAAAATAAAAAGTGAAGTGGGACTTTTTCTGGGGGAAGTTTTTTTTTTTTTTTTTTTTTCACGTGTTATATTATTGAAGAGATCTGCAATTTTGGGGCTAGTTGTTTACCAATATTATGATTGTATAGGGTTTGTAGAATGCTTTTTGTGAAAACTATGTTCATTAACTATGCATAGGTTTAAACAGGAATTTAAGCATACTCAGTGAATACAAAAAATCTACTAGTCTTACTATCAATATTATATTGTTTTTATCTCTCAAATTCCTTTCATCAGCCTATAACATATAACATTCAGGCCATTAGAGGAAAATAAACTAATATACTGTTTAATAAATAAACAGAACATTTCTTCAAATACAAGTATCCACTAAAAATAATGTTTAAAGTGATAAAAATCTGTCAGATTAATAAAAATCCATTACTTGCCTTAGAAAAATTTGCATTGTTTACACTTGGATACAAACTGTGCAGATATGAACAATTTCGGGAGATCTAATACATGAATAGTTTCACTTAAAGGCACAACTCAGCCTTGCTTGATCAGCTGGTTAGAGCATGACAGGTCTTACGGTAGCTCCCTCTATCCAGATGGACACAGGTTGAAATACTGCCAGAGAGTGTAAATTTTTCATTGATAAGATTGCTCGAACATTAAGGCTGGTAGACGAAAATAAATATATATATTGTTTAATAAATAAACAGAGTATCTACTCATATGAGTATCCACTAAAAATAAATGACATTTAAAGTGATATATCTATCTATCTATCTATATATATATATATATATATATATATATATATATATATATATATATATATATAGGTAACTATACTCGTGTCGAAAAACCTTCGAACTCTTGATTTAACAATAGCCAAATCAATCACGAAGGAAAAAAAGGTTTTAAAAAAAGAAAGAGCCAGGAACATGAAAGTCTGTCGAAAATAATCGCACAGATACAGGTTCAAAGCCCAAAGAAAAAACCCCGATACGAGTAAACAACTAACTAAAGAGCTCAATACAAGCGTAGAGCAAACATATATATATATGTGTGTGTGTGTATGTATATATATATATATACACACACATATGTGTGTGTGTGTGTCTATATATATATATATAGAGAGAGAGAGAGAGAGAATTAATGAATTTCATTATTTAATCCAATATATTTTTATTATTTCAAACATTCTTTTTTAAAGGATACCTGTCTTTGAAATAGACTTAAATAATACTATTGCATATATGCAGTCTCAAATTCTTAAGAAAAGTTAAATTAATGGTTTTAGACTCCCTCCACATGAATAGGAGTTCACTTTTTGAATAATAAAAATCATGTCATTTGGGAGCTCATCAGGATTTTAGAGACACTTAGGTGGGGCATGGCCATAAAAAGGTTATAGTGAAGTCTTGCACAGAACCTTTTTGGAAGAGTCAATTACAGAGAACTGGTTCCCATAGTGTGTCAGAAAGTCTCCAAACCACCATCCTTAGTGTTTCAATTCAGAGTTGTCCTTCTCCTAGCCTAGTTGCCAATCAAGACTGTCCTGCTAATTACCCATAGCTGGGGGACAAGAGATGGGTTCATACTTTACCCAAGGGTATTTGCACATAAGTGAATATAACGAACTCAGATGGAATAAGAACTCGGCTCATTCATTTCTCAATCCAAGTCCCATTGCCCGTTATATCACCACACACACGCACACATATTAGTTACAGAATGCATAGCCTGGCCCAGAATAGCAAACTACTGGTCAGAATTCTGATGGCATGAATGCAGTAGGGGTGGTTTGAAACCCGTGTGCATGGAATTCTGATAATGATGGATTGCATTTGTTGAAATTTTTCGTACAAGATGAAAAAGTTATAAAGACACTAATGCAAGAATTCGAAGGATTGGCATGCCTCTTGCATTCAAATAACTTAGTGGAGCAAGCCATCTTGTTGATATGTGTTTTCCTGATTATTTCCTTCTCATCTCCTCCTAGAAATGATGCTAAAACTACTGTCCATCATATAATGAAGCAAGATAAGCAAAGAAAAATGTCCATTGTTGATGCAGTCTTTGGGTTTGAAGAATTGAAGCCAAAGATGACACAAAATGCATCACCTTGTTTCCAAGACACTGTGTAATGTTGGTCTACATCATTTGTGCTAGAAACTAGACATCTATGAGCATACAATACAACCTGTTTTGTGACATTTTTGTTTGGAGGAAGTTTAACTTAGACTGTATTGTAGAGGATCCAACTTTTTTTTTTTTTTTTTTTTATCATATCACCCCAAGCAAGGCCGGAGGCCACTATCACGCAAGGGGTTAAAGAAGGGTTGGAGGAAGAGCAGATAGGAGTGGCAAGGGAGGGGATGTGGAGAAAGAGAAAGACAGTGGGTCGATCAAGGCAAGGGGGCCACAAAAGATCCGGAGCGAGAGCAGATAGGAATGAAAAATGAAAGGATGTGGAGAAGGGAAGTGTATAGATCAAGGCAACTGGAGATGTCGATTGACGCTACACTTAAAGCGTTGGAGATTGTATTTGTCAGGGAAACAGTAATAGGGAAGGGAGTTCCATAGGCGAGATGTGCGAGACATGAAGCTATTGGAGTAGAAGAGATGTCTACATCTAACAGTTTCCACGGTGTAGGGGTGGGAGCGGGATGCCAGCCTGGTGGGGCGTTTAAATTCACGAGGCCTGGGGACAAGCGAACGCAACTCCTCAGAGCAATTACCGTGGAAGTACTTGTAAAAAAGGCAGAGCGAGGCAACATTGCGTCTGTGAGAGAGCGACTGCAGACGAGATGACAGATCAGGGCCAATCACGTTGCCTATCCGTCTCTGGATCTTATCAAGAACCCCGAGGCAAACAGCAGGGGCTCCAGACCATATATGGCAGCAATACTCCATGCAAGGGCGAATGGTCGATTTATAGATTTGAAGGATGAAATCAAAATGGCAGTGCCCATGAGAAATTGCCATCTTCATCTTTATAAGTCATCTATTTTTAGTAAATGCAAATTTCCTATTTTTCCCAAAATGGGACAGCACAGATAGGCAATAATGCTATAACAGCGCAGCTTTGAAAGTGTTAATAAGTCAAGAACTTCCACCTTTTCATTGAAAGAGAGCACTTAACAGTTTATCTTTGGCGTACCTGATATCAATATCACTTGTTTTTGTTTATAATGGAGAAAGGGAATTCTACTTTTTTTTTTTGTTATCTGGAAATATTTTTGTACTAACAGTTACCATTTATAACAAAGCTATAATTTCTCTTTCATTATAAATGTCCAGACAAGAACAATATTTGTGTCATTTGAAGAATCAATTTCACACTACAATGTTTTTCTTCCAAGATATATTTTCTACTTTTTTAAAATATTTCTTCATTGTGGAGATACCAGGAACAAATGAAATTTATTTTGTTTTGCTTTTATGCTAATTATTACTTTTTCACAGTCATTGTACATGACCAAAATGTATCCTGTTGCATGTGAATAATGACATCAACAAAGATACTGTAAAATAGACATTTGGTAGTTATCCATTTTATTTCTTTCACCTTGGTATTAGAAATTGCGTGGAACTACTTTTCAGAACTATGTTGTGTGTATAAATATATATACTATGAAAGGATGGCCCAAGTTGTAACCTGAGTTTCACACACATGCGATCTTCAGACAATTTGAATGTTCAAATTGTCTGAAGATTACGTGAGTGTGAAACTCAGGTTACAACTAGAGCCATCCTTTCATAGAATTTAACATTGCTAAGCATTTTTTTGCTCAGCCTAGGCAATCTAGGCTTCAAGCACTTTATTCAGTAAGTAAGTTTGCCTTTGGTCATTTTTTCTCTTTCTTTTTTCAGTATTGTATTTTTTATTCAAGACTGTATCTGGATAAATGTTTTAGGATTTGGCTAGTTGTCCATTGGTTCCATCAAAGTTTTTTCTTTTTCTTTTTATATATATATATATATATATATATATATATATATATATATATATATATATATATATAATATATGTATGTGTGTGTGTGTGTACTGATAATATTAATGGTCAATATATATATATATATATATATATATATATATATATATATATATATATATATATATATATATATATATATATATATATATTCCAAGAGGATAAAATCCAGGTAGAGCTCTATGTACAAGACAGAGCAAGAACATAATTTAAAAGGCTGAAACACTAATATTCCATTGTTATAATTTATTACATTGGAATCGTGATCACAATCCAATTTATCAGACCTACAAATTCAAAAAGTATATATATATATATATATATATATATATATATATATATCTTCAGTGGTTTTGCATAAGTTGACTCTGATGGAGTCTTGTCAGATCAGAGTTGAAAAGAATTGTTGTATTGTCATTATAACCAGCTGTGATCTAAGTCTTTCCCTCATACCTGTAGTAGACAGGTAGTTCAGCTAATTAGAAATCATTTCAAGATGAATGAGCACTAGAAGGTTTCTCTGGAAAATAGCCACTCATTTGGAATCTCTCAAGAACCATTTGCATGTCTGGCCTTGATGTAATTTAATAATAAATCAAGCAGGACCTTACTGTGTTTGCATAAATTAATACTCTCCTGTAGGGTTACTCATTTACTAGGGAGATGCCACTGAGTGAGCTTATATATCGCATGACCTTCTCATCTATCATAACAATGGGCTTGCCCATTTGTCATATCTTGTACAGAGATTTTTTTCAAAAGTATTCTCCTGTTCAGATTTGACTCTTTGCAACTTTGTGTTCAGGCTTTAGCCAATGCAAAAACTGCTATTGAAACTCTGCAACAAGACAGTTAATTGTGATCCCAAAAGAGGACTCTGCAAACTGTTTTGTAAAAACACATTGCTTTCAGTAGGTTATTTTTTTCATTAATATAAAATGGATGGATAACTTATGGACAGACCTTGTATTGACTGTAATTACTGTAACAAGCATTTTCATGATGATCCTTTTTAGGTTAATGACCAAGTGGTGGCTGTGTCGGGATTTGATGCCAACATATGTGGTATTTTATGGGAGACACACCCTAATGATCAGGTAAGTTACTGACAGCATCTTTTTTTTTTTTTAATTCTTTGATGATACACTAATAGACACATTCATTACTTTTTATCTACTGCAAAACCTTCACAAAAATCTAATAAATGAACAGTGATGATTTTATGAGTATTTTGCAGTCACAAGTGTTATCATAGAATAATTGTTTTTGAGAAGGAGCTTAAGGACACTTCTCAGTCACAAGGTGGGGGTAGATAAAAAAAAAATAGGTATTTTTTTTGTTTTTAAAAATAATTCCATTGCTTCCATTGCCAAATAGGCTTTGAAGGCTTATTTTAAAATTGCATATTTTTAAAAATACTTTTTATTAAAAGATGTTTTAAATCAGTGGTTCTTTTTTTACCCATGGACCACTTTTACTCTTAACTTTTTTGGAGGACCCCCATAACCATTCCATGAAAAAAAAAGAAGCTTATTTTAATTTTTACTAATAGATAAGTTTAGGAATTGTATTATAGAAATAGTAAATGTATATGCTTTATTTTGAAGTAAAACTAATTTAATGAAAATAAACTTGTATTTAACAACAAAATTCTATAGAACATTTATGTACACTAGTAAAATAACTATTTTTTTGTGTGGACACCAGTAATATTTCATGGACCACTGTTGAAAATTGCTGGTTTATATTGCCATTGCTTTTTAAATAATGATTATGTTGGTCTAAAAAAATATTTTATTAAAACAAAGGCAATTTTAAAGTGCACCAATATTTAAATTAAAATGATGTTTCAAATTATTCATATTTTTTTTTATTAAGTAAAGTTTATAACCATATAAAGATTTAAAGTTTTTATCCATGTAAAGATTTAACATTTTTCTTACTATATGGCATTACTGTGTTTTGCCATTCACACTTGATTTTAAAATTGATACAATTTCACTGATCCAATTTGACTAGTATTGTTTGTCTGGCATTAAAGAAACAATTAAAAGAAATTCTTATTTCATAGCATTAAATTTTCTACTTTTACATTATACAAGGAATCTGAATGATGAAAAAGGTTAAAATGTAAAAAACACATTTAAAAATAGAGTATTTGGATCTTGTCAGTACAGTTAAGAAAAGAGCCGACACATTGCCTCCATATGCCATTACTGTTTAGGAGAAAGAAAACTATGAATTCAAAGCACCTGCTGCTTTGAAGGACTTGTTTCTTTTCATATCTGAGAGGAGGGACAGGGTAACCTCAACATGTCTGGTACAAAAGAAACCGACGAACTATTGCACTATTCTGCCTTGAATGTCACCATGAACCACAATTGTGAAATGGAGGGGAGTGGTGACCACAGCGGCAGGTCTAAATGGGCTAACTCAATGAATGAGTGATTTATACAGTAAAGTCACTATAACACATACATTTCTTAAAATGATATGCAATGACTGTGAGATTGACTCAAAATTTCAACCATTATTAAATTTATAAAATAGTGCAGGTTTCTTTTTATGGATCAGCAACTAAGTAATGACAACTGTGAATCAAACTTTTTCACTGTTTTTATTCATTAAAATGTTGGAAATTAACATAATTAAAAAAAAAGAAACAATCTCAAAATGTCTATTTATTGTTTATTTCTTCTAGGGAGTGTTCTGTGCATATGATGAAGAATATATATCTGTTTACATTTATAGCAAGCACACACTGAATGGTAAGTAGTCTCTGATTAAAATTGTGTTTTTGCTGTTATATATTCAATAAATAATGAAGTAAGTTCAAGTAACTTATCTAGTAAGCTGACAAGAGTTTGGCTTCGAGACACACATCAGGGCATGATGATCATTTCAACACACAATTCTATACTAGGATAACCAGATAAGTCACTTGAACTATTCTTCATTTATCAAATATTTTACCTCTGGTTATGGATTGAGTGTTTTTATGGTAGAAGTTCTGTTGTCCTGAAAAGAACATGTAAAAGTATCATAATTTTCACATATTTTTTTAGTTATATTATTATTTTATTTTATTATTACTATATTATTATTTTATTATTACTATAGTATTATTTTATTTTATTATTACTATATTATTAGTATTACTATATTATTATTATTTTATTTTATTATTACTATATTATTATTATTTTATTTTATTATTACTATATTATTATTTTATTATTACTATATTATTATTTTATTATTACTATATTATTATTTTATTATAACTATATTATTATTTTATTATTACTATAGTATTAGTATTACTATATTATTATTATTTTATTATTACTATATTATTTTATTATTACTATATTATTAGTATTATTATTTTATTACTACTGTATTATTAGTATTACTATATTATTATTATTTTATTTTATTATTATTATTATTTTATTATTACTATAGTATTATTTTATTATTACTATAAACATTAGTTTTAGTATATCAGGCGGCACAAATTTTCCTTAGTAGGACTTCTTGATCTAGGCTGGCTATTATTAATTTCACTGAAAGAAAAAAAAATGGACTGCAACTTGAACTAAAAATAACATTTATACTAATAATATAGGAGTGTAGTTTCTCTGATAGTAAAAGGGACACCGGTTCAATTCCTGTTGTTAGGACTTCTTGCATATTTTTCTAATAAAATTTATCGAATATTCAGGCTGGTAGATGTAAATAAATAAAAAAAATAAATATAGAGCATCTACTCAAATATGAGTATCCATTGGAAAATAACATTTAAACAAATAAGTTACAAATCTGTCAGATTTAATCCATTTTTTATATATATATATATATATATATATATATATATATATATTGATGCATATTTCATTAAATAATATAGACAAGTTTTGTCTATTTATTTTATGCAAATTCTTTTCATATCGTCTGATAAGTTTAATAACATTATCATTGAAAGACGAAAGAAAATCATGATATTGATACATGTTTTTTAATCGTATCTAACATGTATCAATATGGTGATTTTCTTTCATCTTTCAATGATAATGTTATTAAGCTTATCAGACGATAAGGATGTGACTAAACTATTTCTCTTTATTTTTTTCCAGGAAGCAAATGTGAAAAGGTACATCAGTGTAAAACGCCCTTTGCACAAAGGCCAGTGCTCCTTAACAATGGGGAGATAACTCTACTGCATCAAAGTGGACGTCTAGTGAACATTACCTTGGCAACTCATTCTGTCTTTATCAATGATAAATATGATGAACTTCCTCATGAAAAGGTGATCAAATTATCATGCTGAGTATTTTTACCTTCTTTAGTGTTGCTTTATTTCCTGGTAGACTTTAAAAAACTACAAATGTCATTAGTTTCTTAGGTTTCAGCAAATAGAAACAAAAGAGAAATTATATAGACTAGCATAATACCCAACAGAATCATTCAACATTCTGATTTTTATTTAATCAGAATGCAAGAACACTCAGAATCTTAAAAGTAGGAAGAAGTCAATTCAGTTTTATCGAAATGTTTATCCAGAATCACAGATTCTTTCAACAAGTAAAGAATTAGTTTTACACTTGGCTTTAACCCTTTGAACCCTGACCCCCTGGTAAGTATGGGCCTCCCACCCTGAGCTCCTACTGTCCATCTCATGAAGCCACACACTAGAAAAATGTACATTTTTGTACTGTTATAACAACATTTTATTAATAAGTAAATCATGGTTAAAATTATGTGGTTGGTTGAAATTCCATGGTGACCTAATATTTGATAAAATCTTCCATGATTTGCTGAAATACCCAGGTTAACTCATGCGTTAAGTTTAAAGTTGTAAGACCATCGTCTTTGTAAACAAAACACACATGACTTTGGCCAGTATACTGGCTGCCTGGGTATATGCATTTTCACACAGTAGCTGGTATACCATCCACTTGGTTTCAAAAGGTTAATGGATACTGATGTTCTTGGCAAATAAATTTAATATCTCTCACATTTGAATTTAATTTTTTATTCCCTCTCTTTGAATGCAAAGTTACTGAACAGATAAATATATCTGTATGTGTTTGTGTATTATTTTTACCATAAAGTTGTGAAGTAAATTTTATAATATCCATAACAAACAAAATAAAACAATAAGTAAAATATATTGACACTCATTCCTCTCAAAAGTGAATGCAAAAGTATTGAAAAACAGTATAAACTCATGGTGATAACCAAATATCAAAACCATCTGACATTGAATATAAAAGCTCCAAAAATACACCACTGATATTCTTTGGAATGGTTACATAATGCAGGAGTTGGTTAAGCGTTTGTTACTGTCATGTAATAGTTGTGAGTTCAATCCCTCAATCAGATAGTGAGATAATGGTTCAGCAAGCATGAGCAATAACTGGAGAAATTAGTACAATAATCCAGTCAGTCAGTTATGTGCCATGCGTGATACATGCTCAGGCGATCATGTATCATTCGATACATGACTGACGAGGCAGATTTTTTCCATTTCTTTCTACAGTAGACCAGTTGCCATCCAAGGCTATAGGACCTAGTCTGTCCTACTATTTATCCATAGCTGGGGGGAGAAGAAGATGATTCATACCTTTCCCAAGGGTATTAGCATGTAAGTAAATGTAATGGATTCGACAGGAATTCGAACTCGACTCTCTAATTCCTCAATCCGAGCCGCTATCCATTACTCCACAGTGCCTCCTTTTTATTATAAATTATAATAAATTGTTTTGTTTGTGTTAATAAATAACTCAGGGGAGAAGAAGAGGATTCATACTTGTCCCAAGGGTATTAGCACGTAAGTGAATGTAATGGATTTGACTGGAATTCGAACTCGACTCTCTGATTCCTCAATCCGAGCCGCTATCCATTACTCCACCGTAACATAGCTAAAAAATAAAATAAAATGGACACCGTATGATGGATCGTCAGAGAGTACTTGACTGAAATGTTGTATCTATAATAATATCTATAACAATCAAAATGAGAGCAGTAGTTTGCAATAAATAAAATATATTGACAGTTAATCATCTCAAAAAGGAAATATAGTCCTGGGTATGATGATAAACTACATTCAGCAGCAAGACCTCTGATCAGGAGATTGGAAGTTTTGAAGAACGTGGAACCACCTCTTAATTGCAGTTGTTCCCAGGTTCACTCTGACCCTGGATGGTAGCACCTGTTAGTGTCCCAGCTATGGGCAAACAGTAACGCCCCCCCAAAAAACATTATGAAAGTATAAAAATACATTTTTATATAAAAAAGACACCAACAATACATATTTATAGAAAATTAGCAACAGTACCTATTTATAATAAAATTACTATCAATAACTATTTATAGTATATATTTCGTTGAAGCCATAAAATTGTGTTTGAAATATTTACATTTCAGCATTAAATAACCCATAGAGATGTTGATATGCCGCTAAAGAAAATCAACCAAAAAGAAAATACAAAATTAAAGTAAATTTTAATAAAATGCTAAAGAAAAGTTTTTTTGTTTAACAGCATATCAACTCCTTATGGGTCATTTAATGCCGAAATTTAATTTTCTTGGGAGCTTTGAAGGAATAAAAATACGATATATGTTACTCTACTTTCATAATTGATTACATGGTAGATGATACTCAGCTTTTGTACATGCTTGTGTGGACATGATTACTAGAGACAGTGATATATCTGTTTTATGTTGTAGTTGAAGTTATATTTTGGAATACAGTTTGATTTCTTTAAGAAATTCTAAGATATTATATGAATTAATGTCATGAAAGAGTTCTTTGATATTGGTTGTTTGGTTTAGCGGCATATCAACATCTCTATGGGTTATTTAATGCCGAAATTTAATTTTCTTGGGAGCTTTGAAGGAATAAAAATACGATATATGTTACTCTACTTTCATAATTGAATACATGGTAGATGATACTCAGCTTTTGTACATGCTTGTGTGGACATGATTACTAGAGACAGTGATATATCTGTTTTATGTTGTAGTTGAAATCAAATGAGATACTGTGTTTGTGTGTTTGTTTACAGCGTTTGTTTACAGCGTTTGTCGTGAAGCGTGCATGTCACGTGATGTGCAATGCGACTTTGTTTGAATTTAACATTTAAGACACTATCATCAGTCTTCTGCCAAAAATTCAAACAAAGTCGCATTGCACATCACGTGACATGCACGCTTCACGACAAACGCTGTAAACAAACGCACAAACACAGTATCTCATTTGATTTCTGAGGAAAGACCTAGGTGGTCTGAAATATTAAATAAATAAATATATACAAAAACACAGAAATAAATACTTTCATAAAAAAAACACCCAATTTTGTTTCATTTATTTTATCCAGATATTATATATATATATATATATATATATATATAATCCTAAACAACATATTGTTTGTTGGTTTATCTCTGTTATTGTTAGTTATTGGATGGAGTCTGTTAATTTGAATTTTAGCAAATGCATTCTGAATATTGATGGCTTTCATTTTTTTTTTATTTTACAGCTTCAAGAAAGTTTGTTACTGAGTATGAAACTAAAAAGGTAAATATTAATGATAATATTAGTTGTTTCCTCATAAGGAAACATTTGACATTCATTGACTGAGAAGTTAGGCTTTTCTCCATTCTCTGGCTATCAGATTGGGTTAATATGTAATATCTGTTCTCATCTCTAATGGTAATATCAGCTGTTTCCTTATAAAGAAACATTCAGCATTCATTGACCGAGCAGCCAGTGCTACTTGAATTATGCTTTTCTTCAGTTCCTGGTCATCAGGATCTAAGTGTAGTATCAGTTTTTCTCATCTCTAATGATAGTTTATATCTGCTTTTTTATAAGGAAACATTTGGCATTCATTGACTGAGCAGCCAGTGCTATTCAAGTTACACTTTTCTTCATTCTCTGGCCATCAGATTGGGATCAAAGTGTAGTATCTCTTTTCCTCTCATGGTAATTTTAGGCATTTTCTTATAAGGAAACATTTGGCATTCATTGACCGAACAGCCTGTGCTACCCATGTTTGGCTTTTCTTCCCTCTCATGCCATCAGGCTGATATGAAAGGTTGCTTTCCAGTCAACTTTGACCTTCAAAAATTTAAATGCAATATCAATCATTATTTTCTGTCTTAATACTTGTGCTTTTATTGTTCTTGCTCCTTAATAATAGTTTTTCTTTCTCTCATATACTTTTACACTCAGTAACCACTTGCATCTTAGTTTCTTTTTTGTCTTACTTGGGGTGAAATGATTAAAAAAAAAGTATCTGTTGTATCCTTAAAGAGGTTACAAACAAACATGGTACTCGAGTGAAAGGTACAGCAACACAGACGTAGATGAAAGAATGAGAGGTTTATTGTAAAAGAGAATGCACTGTTAGCAGACTAGTAACTCCCAAAGCAAGTCTCAGGTATATCCTGTGCACACTATATATATTTACTGATATAGTCAGTCCGCAATAGGGAGAATGGAACATTCCATTACAACAGTATCTTTGCAGTTTGTTTATTATTTTTAGTGTAGTAATTATGCAAACACCTTGACTGCTATTTACATTGTTAGGACTGTTGTCTTCATTTTTATTGTAATATTCACAACATTTCGGCCTTATATGCTCTGAACTTCTTCAGGTCATATCTGTTGGAATTTCAAACTGAATCACAGGGGTAGTCCAAGGATACATGGCCCAGTGGATAAAAGTTGGTTGAAGTAATCCAAAAGTGACTTGACCCAAAATGTTGTGAGTTCAATACTTAGCCACAGCAGCAGTGAATAAAAACTTGGAGAATCGAGTTACTAAAGATAATTAACTGAAATTGATATATCCAGAAAAGGCATGGCACGTGGAGCTAGAACAATTCACTTCCGTGAACTAAATAAAGGGTTCAGTTTGAAATTCCAACTTATGTCACCTGAAGAAGGCCAAAGCATACAACGGTCAAAATGTCATGAATATGACAATAAAGATGAGGACAGCAGTCTGAACAATGTAATAGTTACAATACCTCATCTCAGAAATATAGACAGACCTTGACTGCTATATTAAATTTTTCCCTATTTTCTATGATTTTCTTGCTACATAAAGTAATTGATTTATTAAAGGTGGCCAGATTGCTGGAAACTATGCAAAGCCATCAATGAGAGGAAGACCTGGGAGAATCTAGCAGAATGTACTCTCCGCAATTTGGATATTGATGAAGGTGAAGTAACTGTTTCTTTTTGATAACAACTTGCTTAGTGAAATTTATTCCTTTTCTTTTTTGATCAAAGTTTGTAAAATTCATAGATCTCTAAACTATCTCCAATTATCTCTCTTGCTGACTAACTTGCTATAAAATGAAGTAACACTTGAGGTAAAGTCGGAATACACCATTACCACAAATACTCCCAGTCACTAAAATGGTCACTTGATAAAATAAAGACCCTTTTTTTTATACAAATGTTCCAAGGCACAAGAGCAAATTTTGAGGTTTACTGAGAAGATGAACATAAACAGAGGAAGTAGGATGATGATATGGATGATTGACCAGAGACTTGAAGAAGTTGGTTGCGGTGAATGAGGAATCATCCATGTGGGTGTCTTCCGCAAAACTAGTGGTTCTTGGGAAGAAGATGGTTTGAGTGGAAACCCCTTCTTACCTCTGGAATATATAGGGAATGAGAAAGCTTCAAACCTGCAGATGTAACAAGGTGGATCTTGTATGTGAAGGACTGAACTGGTGACATTAAAAAAAGGAGCTTGTCTGAAAATTTGTCATAGAAGTTGTGATGGGGCAGTGATAGGCTTGTCACATTGCATCTGTGCAAGAGAGGCCGCAGGATGGAAAATCAGTCATCCCCCTCCCCCATAAGGCCACATAAATGATTTTGAATACCAAAATGATATAGTCGCATATTGGAAAATTGTAAATTGGAAACTAAAAAATCAAAATTTTTATTGTCTTAATCTTTTATGGAAACAAAAAGGAAACTTACAATTAACATCAGGAAGAGACAGTTGAAATTTCTGGGGCAGATAATGAGGAAGGAGGGCTTGGAAAATCTGATACGCACAGGACAGATTAACGGTAAGTGGGACATAGAAGAGCAATGCATAACATTGAGCTTGAGTAAATGAATGGCAGAACAAGGTTTAGGAGAAATAAAAAAAAGAGGGGAAACTGCAGAGAGCCATGATCACCCACATCCTGTGGGGCCATGGCAGATAAAAAGAATCTTTTATACAAAGGATAATAAATTTCTTGTACAATGATCACCTCAAATTTATTGGTAATCAAAGATTTTTTGTGAATACTTTCAAATTATTTTTCTTGCACTATGAATGTGTTATTTAAATCCATGTGTTTATTCAACCTATACAGTGAGGCAATTCCGAGAGAATTAGAAGGATTCATTATTGGCAGACACAATATTAACAACATATCATATGCAGATAACTCAGTGTTGATAGCAAACATAGAAAGTAAACTACAAACAAGTACAATTTAAATATCTGGGAAGTGTTTTGACAGAGGGTGGAGAGTGTGACACTGAAATCCAAATGCGTATTGGGATAGCCAAAGGTGCCTTCCAAAAGCTAAGCAAAGTATTAAGAAACAGGAAAGTTTCCTTAGAAAAAAGAAAAGAGTACTGAACTGTTACCTAATATTAATTCTTGTATAAAGCAGTGAATGCTGGACAATGCAGATGAAGAAGGAACTTCAAGAAATGTGGTTCTGCAGATGGATGCAGGGAATACCATAGACCAAACATTTGATCATTGGCAAAGGGTTAGAGAAAATGGAAACAAAAAGGAAACTTATACTTAATGTCAGAAAGAGGTAATTTAAATTTCTAGGCCACATAATGAGGAAAGAGGGCTTGGAAAATTTGACACTCACAGGACAGATTGAAAGCAAGAGAGACAGGAAAACAACACATAACCTACCTAGCAAGCTTTAGTAAATGGATGGCAGAACAGGGTTTAGGAGAAGTGGCAAAAAGACAAAATTTATTAAGAGCTACAAAGGACAGGAAATTGTGGAGAGCCATGTATGCCAACATTCTGAAGGTATGCAGCACATAGAAATAGATCATTGTGTCGTTCAATGAGATCTGGACATTGGTAAAAAGTATCATCATCAAAAAATGCCTTACTATTGTAGCCTTGTGCCAGACTAACTGTCTTATGGCCCTATCATATTGAAACATTGCTTTTCATATGATCAATAAAGTTAAGCAACATTGAGCCTTGTCAGTACCTAGATGGGTGACAACTTGGGAATACCAGGTACTGCAAGCTTGAATGTGAAGGTGGTATCATGGATAATGTCTAGTTATTGAAATTAGAGATCTGAGTTCTAATTCCAGTTGATTCTATAAATATTTGATTAACAGACAAATGGATATTAATCAAGGGGGCACTTTTGTTTATAAACAGATCCCCCACTTTTTGCCATATATTGCATACATTTCTCTATTAAAGAAAAACAGGCTTACATCCATATCACATTGAAACACCGATTCTCATATGATCACTGAAGTTAAGCAATGTTGAGCTTGGTCAGTACCTAGATGGATGACCACTTGGGAATACCAGGTGTTGCAAGCTTTAAGGTAGTGTCATTGATAATGGCTAGAAATTGAAAATCAGAGAGCTGATTCCAGTTGGGTTTGTTATATACATTTACACACAAATACCATTGAGAAAGGTATGAATCCATCTCTTTTGCCTCCAGCTATTGGTTAATTAGTAAGACAATCAGTTAATCATTATGATCTCACACCCAAATTCTTACATTCTAAAAATATTTTCTGGCTTTAAATAACCTTCAAAAGGTTGATAAGCCATAAAAAATCAGGATTGCAAGATTGAGCTATAAGTAATAAATTGGTTTACATTTGAAATCCCAGTACGACTAAATTTAGAATTGATTTTATTTTCATTTGTAGCCAAATTTGGCTCAGCTTATATTAAAAGTGACAGAGAAAAGTGTCAAATAGCAATATTCAGAATTTAGTATTGCTAGATTTAAAAAAGAATAGCCAATATGTTTTCATATATAGAAAAGAAATATTTAGGATGTAATATGGCAAAAAGTGAAAGATTTGTCATCACTTTTTTTTTTTTGTAAAAATAAGGGTTCCCCTATTTGTGTCCATGTGTCTGTTCATCAGTGATGACATTAAGCAAGGCAAGCAGATTGGGAGCAAACTTATCTATATTTGAAATCCTAGTGTGACTAAATTTTGAATGAACTTTCTTGTTAGTAGCCCAGGTTAGTTCAGCTTATATTAAAAGTGGCCACAGTGAAAAAATCAAGATATTAACATTCTACACTACTTCAAATAAATTTATATATATATTGTGTGTGTATGTATACATATACATACATACATATACATATATATATATATATATATATATATATATATATATATATATATATATATATATATATATAGACTTTATGAATTTAAGCGCAGTACTAGACTGGCATCAAGATCTCATCAATTTACAGTTGAGCTGGCTAGATGTAGCTGTAAATTCTATGCTAACAATTTCTTTTCTCACACTTCTCACTTGTGGAACTCCCTTCCTGCTCCATGCTTTCTAACCAACTTTAATCTGCAAAACTTAAATGCAATGTCAATCACTATCCCCCAGATTACTCTTTTCTCTTCCTGCTCATTAATAATGTTTCTGTTCCTAATTCTTCCACAACCAGAAACCCCTTGTGTCTTAGTGGCTTCACTGCCTTGCATAAGGTCAAACAGATTTTTAAAAAAAAACAAAAAAATTGTGCAATGGGTGCATTATTAGGTTCCCTGTGAAAAAGCAACCACCAAATATCAAAATTCAAAATTTAGTATTTCTGGACGTTCCAAAAGTAGCCAACCTGGCAATGTTGTCTAGAAGTATGTTTTTTCAAATAGTGAAATGTATAGGATATGATATGGCAAAAAGTAGGGGATCTGTCTGTAACTTTTTTGTTATGCAAAAGTGATCCCTCACTTGTTAATCAAACCATGATGATATTTAAGTAAGGTTGCCAGATTGAACTAATAAGTTCAGTTGGTCTATATTTTAAATCACAGTGCTACTAAATTTAAAATTTCTTTTCATTTGTAGCCGAAGTTAACCCAACCTATTTTAAAACTAGCCCAAAACATTACAAGTAAAAAAATTCAAAATTTACTAACGTTACACTCTCAAAAAGTACTCCTTTTGGTAATGTATGTTTTTCCTGATTTTTTTATGGATTATCAACCTTTTGAAGGTTATTTAAAGCCATGAAATAGTTTTAGATTGTAAGACTTTTTTTAACATAATGATTTACTGATAAAAGTCCTACTAATTAACCCATGGCTTTGGGGAGAAGGGGTGAAGTCATACTTTTTCCAAGGGTATTTGTTTTTAAGTGTTTATAACAAACCAGACTGGAATCGGATTTCACCTCTCCAATTCTGAACCATTATCCATTACACCACTGCACTTTCAAACTTATAGCGCCTGGTATTCCCAAGTCGTCACCCATCTAGGTACTGACCAGGCTTGATGTTGCTTAACTTCGGTGATCATATGAGAATTGGTGTTTCAACAGGATATGGATGTAAGCCTGTTTTTCTTGAGTAGAGAAATGTATGGAATATAAGGCAAAAAGTGGAGGATCAGCTTATAACTTGATTGTCAAAACCAAAGTGACCCATCATTTAATATCCATTTGTCAATCAAATATTGATATTTAAGTAGAGTTGCCAGATTGAGCTAACGAATTGCAAATTGGTTTACATTTGAAAGTCTAGCACTGTTAAATTTTGAATAAACTTTCTTATTAAGTTGCCCATGTTATCCTAGCTTATATTAAAAGTGACCACCAAAAATCACAAGTATCAAAATTTAATAGTGCTCAGATTTTGATATGTAGCCAATTTGGCAATCTTGCCGAGAAGCATATTTTCTCAAGTAGAGAAATGTCAGGGATCTGTTTATGTATTGATTGTAAAATGACAGTAATCTCATACTTGATATCCACATGTCTGTTGATCAAATATTGGAGACCTTTAAGCAAGGCTGGCAGATTGGACTACAAGCAGTGAATCAGAATACTTTTGAAAGCCTGGTGCTACTAAATTTTGAATAGACTTCTCATTTGTAAGCAAAGTTAACCTGACTCCAGGGTTAAGGTATCACAGGTCGATTGTTTGACCTAATACAATCATTCCTGTCAAACTGGGAATTGAAGGTCGTCCTCAGTGGATTCATCTCCAGCTCCTATCCCACTAACGCAGATGTTCCTCAAGGCTCCATCCTAGGCCCTACTCTGTTCCTCATATTTATAAACGACCTTCCTGATGCCATAGACTCCCAAGTCGGCATCTACGCTGACGACACCACAATTTACTCCTGCCTCAAACACAAATCTAGTGATGCTGACAAAGTTAACCTGGTAGCTCAAATTGAAAAGGACCTCCAATTGGTTGTGAACTGGGGCGAGAAATGGATGGTTAACTTTAACGCCTCTAAAACAAAACTGCTCTCTATTAACCACCACAAGGATCCATCCCTGCATCCCATTAGAATGTCTGAAGACCAACTTCTCGAGAGCTCCTCTCTGCGGCTACTCGGTCTCACGCTGTCCGCTGATCTGAGATGGAACAAATACATCGAGTCAGTTGCATCATCCACCGCATGGAAATTTGGTTCCCTGTGCCAAGCCAGGAAAGTTTTCTCCCCGGAATCGATCCTCCAAGTCTATAAATCGACCATTCACCCTTGCATGGAGTATTGCTGCCATATATGGTCTGGGGCCCCTGCTGTTTGCCTCAGGGTTCTTGATAAGATCCAGAGACGGATATGCAATGTGATTGGCCCTGATCTGTCATCTCGTCTGCAGTCGCTCTCTCACAGACGCGATGTTGCCTTTTTTACAAGTACTTTCACGGTAATTGCTCCAAGGAGCTGCTTTCGCTTGTCCCTAGGCCTCATGAATTTAAACGTCCTACGAGGCTGGCATCCCGTTCCCATCCCTACACCGTTGAAACTGTTAGATGTAGACGTCTTTTCTACTCCAATAGCTTCATGTCTCGCACATCTCGCCTATGGAACTCCCTTCCCTATTACTGTTTCCCTGACAAATACAATCTCCAATGGTTTAAGTGTAGCGTCAATCGACATTTCCAGTTGCCTTGATCTATCCACTTCCTTTCTCCACATCCTTTCATCTTTCATTCCTATCTGCTCTCGCTCCAAATCTTCTGTAACCCCCTTGCCTTGACCGACCCAGTCTTTCTCTTTCTCCACATCCTCTCCTTTACCACTCCTATCTGCTCTTCCTCCAACCCTTCTATAACCCCTTGCGTGATAGTGGCCTCCAGGCTTGCTTGGGGTGATACGCTTAAAAAAAAAAAAAAAAAAAAAAGACTACCAAAAGTAGCAAGCATCAAACTTCAAAATTTAATAGTGCTGGGCTTTCAAATATAGTTTCAAATGTAACCCAGTTCACACTCCTTCCCCATCTTTTGAACAAGAATAAAAGTTCATTTCTTGTTTCCTGTTTAGTATCAGGCTTCAGTTTCCAGTTCCTTCTCCTGAAGTCTTCTCATTCTTTTTCAATCCCAGTAACACCATGCATCTTAGTAGCATCATTGCTTGCTTGGGGTGAGATGATTAAAAAAAAAAAAGAAAGAAAGAAATCATAACTTTATTAATTTGTATCAGGCCCCAGCTACATGCATCTGTATAGGATCACTGCCACAGAGTTATTTTTAACAAACTAGTCTAATGAGTTATCATGATGAGTGTGCTGTTTTTCTTTTTTATACTACTTTATTACTGTTCCAATTAGTTATTATACTGGTTTACTTTTTTCCCTCTTTTATCAGCTGTTGAGAGATACCATCATATCAAGTTATTGTAACATTTTAATTTTTTCACTCTCTTGTCAGCTGTTGAAATTTATCGCCATATCAAGTGTCCTGCAATGGTCATGGATCTTCTGGAAATCCAAGTAAGTTGAGTTAATGTTTTATTAATAGAAGATACAAAACTGGGAGAGAACCTGCCTGGCAGAGAATTGAACTGCAACCACAAAGAATAATATTCTATGTCCGGCATTAAATCTGTGAAACATAATCTCACTGCTTTCAAAAAGAATGCTACTAATTTCAAGAAACAAAATTGTTATTCTCTTTTCCGTTAGTCTTGTACTGATGCAATCTACCATATCTAAATAGTATAACTATTTAATATGGGGAAGCAAAAGATTACCAAAGATTTATATTGAAACATATCTGTGTCTATGATGCATAGACTGACAATAGGGGCTTACATATTGAAATACCAGTTCTCATCTGATCACCAAAGTTAAGCAACGTGGAGCCTGGTCAATACCTAGGTGAATGACTGCTTGGGAATACCAGGTGCTGTAAGTTTGGATATGTGGGTGGTGTAATTAATAACAGCCCGGAATAAGAATTTGGAGAGCTGATTTCAAATATAATTTAGGTTTATTACATTCACATGTGCAAATACCCTTGGAGAAGTATGAATCCAACTCTTCTCCCTTCATTTATGGGTTAAATAGTAAGAGTTATATCTGAAAATCATTATCATCTTAAATAACTATTAATACAATAATCTGTGGTGAACACATGTCAGTACAGATGCAAAAGAAGCCCCTGGTTACATACGGACATGTCTGTAAACCAGTTACATCAGGGTACCCCCCCATGAGCAACAGGTGAGGTTGGCATGTTCAGATACAGGCCTCTCTGCAACTTGTCGAGATCCATGTTTCTGCCAGCATCTCCTGTCAATAAAAACAACAGGAAAACAATCAGTGGGCAAGACTCTGTGTCTTGTGAAGTCAGTCCCTTGTCATTTTGTTAACCCCCTCATTTCATTTCCTTTCTTTGCCTATTAATCCCATAGTGGCTGGGACAGGTGTTTCCCTCCAACCTCAATACACCCCTTCTCTAGTTTACAACATATTCACTCACAAAAAGAAAGTATTATTCTTGCAATCAAAAAATATGTTTCAGCTTTAAATAACCTACAAAAGGTTGATAAATCATGAAAAACCAAATCAGTCTTATTGTAGGATGGGCATCTGGTTGCAAAATTTGTGCTAAGATTTTCACGCTTTAAAATATAACTAGAATATCATGAAGGTGTAAAATACCTACACATAGGTACATCAATAAATCCATAGCCTAATGATAAAAAAAGAAAACAAAACAACACCAAAGCAGTTATTTTTCTACCTATTTGTTTTTTGTCAATGCACTTAAACCAATTCATCTCTATTAATTTTGTAAAACAAACCTTATACAGTGAAAATTTCATATCAAAATTCATCTAATAACTGTGTCAGACTATAGAGATTGTTCACTCTTATATAATGTCAATACAAACTGTGATATCATAAGATAGTTTTAAAACAAATGCATCAAAACTTTCATTCACTCTATTGATTTTATTATCTATCTGCATTATATATATATATATATATATATATATATAATTATTATTATTAAAAACGACAGACATTTTGTGTCAATTAATTTTAATGATCGACTTTTCCAAGTCATGAATAATCCTCAGACGAGGAAATTTCATCAGAAATTGTCAGAAAAATGTATATATGAAAAAAAAAACACACACACACACACCTTGTTTACATCACAACACTCTTTGCCTACATTGCAACACTCACTCGTTCTATGAAACTAAGCAATTGTTTCTACCTATCCTAATGATGACTTAAGAAAGTCAAAAGCTTAGACCATATATTTGGTACTTTTCTTCCAAAATGAACTTTGGACAATTTCTGACAGAATTTCCTCTTTGTCTGAGAAGGATCATTCTTAATTTTGAGAAGTTGAACATTAATATTAATTGGCACAGAATATCTGTTGTTTTTTAATAGTATTTGCCTTAAAGAATATTTTCTGTCTAAATACAGGTGTGTGTGTGTGTGTGTGTGTGTATGTATATATATATATATATATATATATATATATATATATATATATATGTGTGTGTGTGTGTGAAATAGATCATGGCATTGCCACATGTCTCCATCTCAGTTTAATTTTTGAAAATAATGTGAAACTGGTAAAGCTACTCTAAAATAATTTTAAAGACTCCAGTTGCGTTTTCAACTTCTTCCTATACATATACATCAAAACTGCAACCACATCTCCACATACTAAACATACAAATGGTTATTGCTACCTAAATTTTAACAGCTGCCACCCTCCCAATCTAAAAATATCAATAATCTATAGCCAGTGTTCGCACATAAAGCTTATGTTCTGACTCTGAGAATTATAAAAAAACAATCCAAGCAACTAATCATTTTCTCAATAGAAATGACCCCCAATCAAAAAAATTAATCACTAAAGTTTCTAAACTATAAAACAAATAAGAAAAATTCCAGAATTTCCCTGATTTTTGATTTTAATTACAAGATTCACAAACTATTTCATGTCTTACTAAAAAATTTCCAGTACCTAAATGTTAACCCAACAATTAATAAGATATTTTCTGAAACACCACTTAATGGCAGGTGACAACCTCCAAATCTACAATCACTCCTTGCATCTACTAGACTACCAAAATCCCCCACTTACCACGGCAACATAATATGTAATAAACCCTAATGCCAAGTTTGTAAGCATATTATCTCTGATAATATTTTACATCACCTGGCACACAGATATTAATCTGACCTCCTCCCTTGAGTTGTGATAATTCAAATGTAATATATTTACTTTTTTGTAACAAATACAAAACAGGAAATTATATCAGTGAAACAGGTATAGAAATCTATCTTTAGTTTAATAACCACGAGAAAACTATGAAAAACGCATTTCACTGTAGCTGTACATTTCAACCAACCGGGCCATAGTATTGATAATGTCCTTTTAGTGTCTTTATTTGAATGCCAACAAAAACACTGAAAATCTGAGTTAAAATACATTTTTAAAATAAATTTGCACATTCTAAGCCTAAATACTCAATGAATCCATTTTTCATAAAACCCTTCTACAAACCTTATACAACCCTAATCGTGGGAAGTAACTAATCCAAAACTATTAGATTTCATCAGTAATATAACACATATGCACCCCCACACCAAAAAAAAGTCCAACTCATTGTATTTTTCATTGAAAAAGGATGCGGATGTTTCCAAAACTTCCAATTTTGAATCTTTTCTCGTCATACTTCTGTTTGGTCTAAATACCTAATAATATACAATAAATATTATTGTTTTTATTATTATTATTGGTTTTTGTCTCTTGAATTTCTTTCATCAGCCTTCCATATATATATATATATATATATATATATAGTCGCCTGGCGATTGCACTAGCATGAAACAGACTGTCGCCTCTAAGTGCTGACTTCCATGTCCACTTTTATATATATATATATATATATATGTTTTAAACAATAATAAAAAATATTGAAAAATTAAAAATTTCAGACACACTGGGTTGTATATTAATATTTTTTTGTTATCTCAATTAGGTTCCTCAACTAGTTTCAGTCAGCATGGTCATCATCAGGAGAAAAAAAATTCCTACTTGGTAGTAGCAGTGAACTACAGGAATGAATAACTCTCTGAAGAAAATGAATTAAAATGAATTATTAAATTATATCACATGGAATCCAAATCAATAACTTGCAGACATGGGAACTTGTGCATATTTGCCGCTACTTACACCCAGTGGTGTAACCACAATTGGTGGTCCATTCCTCAGGATCTTAGGATGATGTTTTAACCTCTGCCCTGTTCAATGCTGATTGTTGGTCACTGGCCACTTCAATTCCCACCAACTCTGCCTACATTGTGTTCTTGATCTCATAGCAATGGAAGATTGAAGGTCATAGTAATCGCAGTGCTGGTTCAAGCCGTAGCAGGTGCTATATTAAGGAAAAAAATATCTTCACGACAAAAAATAAAACGAGAGATTCATGGGGCTAATCTTCAATTGGTTTATATAGCTCTTGGTACAACAAAAATTAACCCTTCCCACATCAATCTCTATAGTGACACTGAGTCTTGTCTGATATTTTGAAGGAGCTGGGTTCAAAGTTCTTTAGAATCAAGAAATCTGAGTCTCCGAGCTCCCAAAGCCATCCGCATATATGTACTTTGGTTGTAAACTAGCATGGGTCGAAAGGGTCTGGGACTTCTGTGATTCCTCAATTTTCACATTAATCCCACAAGGGTTTTTTTTATTCCCTATTTCTGCTTCCTTAATCAATTTTTCAAATTTGGAGAATTATCCACCCTTTTTGGGAGTAGTCACAGGGATTGCTCCTCCCCTAACTCCAACCTGCTTCACTTCACATCTTGCACCAACACTCCACACAGGTGGCACTAAATTCTGTCTCTTCCTCCTTCCTTCTCGGTATTCTTAGCTCATCTTTCAGGGCTGGTATAACTGTCTTTGTGACAGATCTAATTTTTAAAATGCATTGGTGAAAGGGCATACTTTATTCTCATCATTAATCTTAATTCTCCTTCCTTCCCAAGGCAGCGATAAAATTATCTCTCCATTCTGAGATTTAATTGTTTGCTGAAAACACAAACAAGATCACTGCTTTCTCATTTAACCTTTCAAGCAAGAGATAAAATTATTTCCCAATTTGTTTTTGTCAATAAAAATATATTTGTTTACCTAAATTCTCAAAAAAGAGACAAAGCTGTTCTCCATCTGTGGGCCGATCACTGTCTTAGCAAAAACACAAACCAGATCATCTGCCTGTCATGACAGGATCAATTTTTATTGACCCTCACAGTGGGTCTGTTCCATTTTCATTTCTCATTTCATTTTTGTGAACGAAAATAATTCCCATCTGTCTTTCTTCTCATTAACGATATGAGTTTTTCGAATTTCTCAAGAAAGAGATAAAGCCATTTCCCACTTTATTTTACCCAGATTTTCAATAGGTAAAATAAGTAAACTCTTGCTGCATCATTCCAATTCGTAGGAGGAAGAGACAATCCAGATGGCCCTTTTTTCACTTCCACACTATAGGGGAAAATGTCTTCCATTCTCTATCATTCTATCTTCCACAAGTCTTAACAAATTTATTGTAAGGGAATCAGTGTTTCAACATGATCTGACTGTAACCTGTTTACCTATAGACTCAAGTTCAGATATGACAAATGTCTACATATAGACTCGAGTATAAAACATGACAAATGTCTACATATCGACTCAAATATAAAACATGGCCAAAGTCTACATATAAACTCAAGTATAAAACATGGCCAATGTCTGTCTATATACTTAAGTGTAATAAAAATCAAATTTAAACATTAAATAAAACAACAAGGGTTGCTATTTTGTAAAATCCAATCCAATCAATAACTGAACACTTTCCTATACATAACATATATCAATAGACAGTTTAACATCTTGGTAAATCATTGCTTTTCTTTTAAAAATCTATTGTTACTGTTCTCTCAGACAATTTATATTTATGTATCTATTATATTTCAGAATATGGAGGAATGGAATTTGGTGATTGGCTATATTGCAATGTTCTTAAAAGATTTCAATCTATCCCAGGAGTCTTTCTTG